>OY757010.1:67562905-67900458 GCA_963580285.1 Lucinisca nassula
TCGAAACCTAGTTAGGGAATCCCTCTCAAACTCGTTTACCTGTCATCATAATTGTTCGCATTTTTGCATAAACTGCATTCATTTGTATTGTTTTAAAGAAAAATACCGGCTATATGTATTTTATTTTTGGAAGCATTTTTTCCAGATATCTCAATAATGCACCTTTAAACTCCAATTTTACTATATAAAAGTGGGGTATTAGGGGTCAAAATTATATAGGCGTGTTTTCGTGATGTAAGGTTTCAGTTATTCTTTCTCTGTGTTTCCTACACCTAGTGTATCCTTTTAAGAGACAACCTTTGTGAAGGTTCAAAAGTTATCTGTTTTTGAACCTTCCCAAAGGTGGTCTATATATAGGAATTATACTGTAATGGAGATGATCAGGAAGTTACAAATAGTCTATCAATGGAAAACAGATGAAGAATTAACAGAGTAAACAGAAACATCGCAGTTATTTATAAGATAACGTCATACCATAAAATCATGTTTGTTTGTGTTACGTCAATACTGTTTAGGTCATTTTATAGGCATTGCTTCCGATTTTGTGTGACTTATACGTGACATCAAGTGAAATGACATCTTAAGCCCTACGCCCGAAGTATGCGCTAGGATTTAAACGACGGTCCGACTAGCGTGGTACCACCTTGCCTTAACAGTGTTAGACCCTTTAAGAGGTTTACCGGCACTCACATGTTTGGTCAGTCGGTTTTAGTTCTGTGCGGAAGCACCAATATATCTCTCCAAGCCCCGATGGGCGGGGGTCCAATTAAAAAACATAAGACCACATGTGTATAAAAGAGAGGTTCTTACATAAGTGCTCATGTATTATTGAATTCATTAAACGAGTTTAGGAAAAGGGATAAAATGCGAGACTTTGTCGAGCATTTTTTCCTTTTCCTCAATGAGTTTAATAAATTCAATAATACGTGAGCACGAATGAATGATTATATTTATCATATGACATTTGAAACGTATTTCATTCACGTTTGTTTACAAAAATGTCAATATTCCGCCATTAGTAAACACGACGTCGCTAAGGACGTGGTACATATAACGTTACGGGACGTATCTACATAATTTTCATACTTAATCCACTAGTTGATTATCGAAAATATTACATGGAGGTTATTATATGGTAAAGGTGGGCCTCTAAGTCATATTGGCACCGTTATGCCTCGGTCTAAAGCCCTCGGGCCAATATGACTTCCGGTGCCACTATGACTTAGAGGCACACCTTCACCATATCATGACCTCTTTATTACATCATTTATATAGCATAGTTGTACGGGCATGGGCAGGCAACTTTGTCGTGCACGCCTATAGATAACGTGCGCGTGCATTTTACGAGCCCATCTCTCTCAGCTGATCCGTCCCCAAGTTACGAGATCTCGCGAATTGAAAACTGGCGAGAAACGCTTACATTTTTGGTCGATTTTTTTTCTCTTTCCATAAATGTTCAAGATCTTTCTAAATTTCAAGAACTATAACGTATCCTTTTTAACAAATAAATGCGTTTTAAAAAAATAAAAATCATTTTCCCGGCGTTCGTTCGAAAAATGCATGACCGGTTCTAAATCATTTATCAATGTTATTCAGGCGCTTATCAGAATTATTTAGGCATAAACGTTAACGATTCCACAAAAATGTGAATCAGTCTTTTGTTTACCTTCCGTCTGCGCGTTTGGCCAGTCAACAACAACTGTTTTGACAGTTCCTTTGGGGTTTTTGCCGCTTTGTAGGCTTATACTCTGATACTTTGATAGGAAGACATTGAAAGGCTAGTTTGTACAAACGGGGCAGTATTTGTAAAAAGTTGTTTCTGTCAAAAGTGCTACATTTCAACGACTATGCTGCATTCTTCACAGATTTGGGTGCATTTGATTTTGTAAAACACACACACTGGTATTTCCTCAACTGATCATGCTGATTCAGACCATACATCATAACAAATTGCCTGGCAAGTTCATATGTTGTTATCTATCTATCTATCTATCTATCTATCTATCTATCTATCTATCTATCTATCTATCTATCTATCTATCTATCTATCTATCTATCTATCTATCTATCTATCTATCTATCTATCTATCTATCTATCTATCTATCTATCTATCTATCTATCTATCTATCTATCTATCTATCTATCTATCCAAACGACAGTGCACTTTTTGCCATTCACCCAGCAGTAGGAGCGTGATAGCTCAGTGGTTAATGCACTTGCCTTTGATGCTAGAGGTCCCGGGTTCGATCCCCGGCAGCGGCGATAAAATTTCGGTGTCCGAACACGCTCTATTGGCATCATTTGCAGGGATGAATGTCATAAAGTGCACCGTCCTTCCGATCGGGACGTTAACTGGAGGCCTCCTGTGCAGGGAGAACCATCCCCTGTGCAGGTGATCTATCTATCTATCTATCTATCTATCTATCTATCTATCTATCTATCTATCTATCTATCTATCTATCTATCTATCTATCTATCTATCTATCTATCTATCTATCTATCTATCTATCTATCTATCTATCTATCTATCTATCTATCTGTCTGTCTGTCTGTCTGTCTGTCTGTCTGTCTGTCTGTCTGTCTATCTATCTATCTATCTATCTATCTATCTATCTATCTATCTATCTATCTATCTATCTATCTATCTATCTATCTATCTATCTATCTATCTATCTATCTATCTATCTATCTATCATTTGCACTGAGGAGGTCTCTACCTCACAACATGACATTATTTAAAGATCCCGACCATAGACTTACATCCAGTAGATAGATAGATAGATAGATAGATAGATAGATAGATAGATAGATAGATAGATAGATCCTAACACCATATGAACTTGCCATCGAAATTCGATCAACAGTGAAGGCCCTGATCAGATCTGCATTCTGCGACATCTGAATTGGGACTGCATGCACTGTTTGCCAAATTGAAATTCTCTTTGGGGACATTCTGTACAGAAAGGGGCTTACATGACAGGTAGACTTAAACACTATTAAACTGATGATGTTAGGCAAACTGCATGAGTGGTTGAATATACATTGTATATTCTAAATAGTGTTCAATGGGTCGTTACACTATAAACAAATTAACATAATCAGCCAGATTCATTCAAATTTCATGTCACAGCTAGGATACAGGATATAAGTATGGAGCACACTAGTATTATGACAGTCTTGCAGTATACACCA
Source organism: Lucinisca nassula (assembly GCA_963580285.1). Classification (NCBI taxonomy): domain Eukaryota; kingdom Metazoa; phylum Mollusca; class Bivalvia; order Lucinida; family Lucinidae; genus Lucinisca; species Lucinisca nassula. The sequence goes on from OY757010.1 coordinate 67,566,099, forward strand.
GCTTTTATGGGGTACATGGTAAGGTCTCTGCTAATCACTTAAGCAAACAGAGTTCTATTCATTTCTAAAACAGATGCGAAGGCTGATCAGGTGTTGATACAATTAACCACACCACCGATCAAAGACGCCAAAGGTAAAGAACAACTAGACCCCGAAATTCCCAATGGTAACATCAATAGCAGAAAGCCATAAGGACAGTTACCTTCCCACAAATGGCCAATTGGCTATCCAAAACAAAAAAGATATAAACGATACACACTCTCAAAGACAACCCATATAAAAATAAATTGCGGCAGAAGAACCACCATTGGAACAGTCAGTGAAAAGATTTTTACGGGGGGGGGGGGGGGGGGGGGGGGGCTTAGATCCATTTTATGTGGTCACAACCCTCGCCCTTCTGTCGTTATTTCAACATAATTTGTTCAGTTCGCATGAAGGTCTCTTTAACTCATCAGTGCAACATCTCCGAGAACACATAAATAAAACAAACACAGATAAAACACAGATATGAAACAATGGTGAGGACTCGACATCAAGAAACAACTGAAATGCTGGAGCAAAAGAAAACCAACAGTTACACTCGGATGGGCCCAAACTTCCGTCCATCATTTCTCCTGAATATCTTGTAAATAAATTTATGGTTTGATAACAAATTTTGCACGTGATTTGATATTGACAACCTCTAGTTTGGGATTGTTGTACAGCTTTTTGCAGTGCGTCAGTTTTGCCATATATGTTGAGAAGGAAACACTTGATTTTCATAAAATTTTGATTATCTCTATCTCTCTATATATACTGCAAAACGCCTGCAAGAAGTTGACATTCTAGCCAGGGTCGCGCGTCAAGCAAGGATCAGACAGAAAGTTTAGTTAATGTAAAATGAGAAAAGGAAAGCTAATATAGTGAAGTGGATAAAAGATGATAGGTTAAAATAGATCATAAGTGAAGTTAAAATCAGGTTAAAACAACTTCCTCTGGATCTAGGGCCTTGAATGCTGTAGTCTACCAACTGCATCCTTGAACAAGTCAAGTGTTGGCAGACAAACAGTATTCTGGGACAAGGCACTCCATAGACGTACTTTTGAGGTTAGCTCATCTGGTAGGTCATTGGTGTATATAAGAACAAAATCAGGACCACGACAGAGCCCTGTGGGACACCTGAAGTCACTGCAACAGATTCTGATTCCTCACCATCAAGGACTACAGTCTGCGAGCAGTTGCCAAGGAAAGCACGATTCCAGCGGAGGGCGTTTCCTCTTACCCGTACTGATGGAGTTTCCAAAGAAGCTTTGAGTGGTTTACCTTGAGTATGAATTTATGTTGGCAAGATATAGCTAAATTGGGACAGTTTCATTGTTGTCGAAATCAGCTGATTTGTCTATTAATAGATGATGGTCTAATCATGAACGAAAACTGTGGCAAATGAGTATAATGGATGGCAAATTCGATTGATAGCCTTTCGTAGAGCAGACATACGCATGGACGACGGATGAAAAGTGATCACAAAAGCTCACCTTGTCACTACGTGACAGGTGAGCTAAAAAGAAATGTTTCGGGTGCTTGGTGGAACAGTCACATCATAGCATTTCATGGGTATCCATAACATCTTTAATGTCTTTTTCAAGTGATCATAAATTGATAGCCTTTCGTACAGCAGACTCATTGTCTGGATGAAGAAGAGAGCAGTTAGAGCCTGACTTGGGACCAGAACACATCCATAAAAGACACTGGTTGCATGTCATTTGTAAACATTGTCAGTTAAAGAAGTGTTTCTTTGACATGCTTCGTGTGTACCCTTAAGGCAGCTAATTTGATTTGGATCTGTTCTTGGGCAACCAGATTGAGACAGATGCAGAGCCCAGCACATGACTGGTAGATGTAGATGACTTGGCTAAAACAAATTTAATGTCCATGGGATCTGAACTTATTCATGATGCCAGAAAGTATTTGCTATTCAGATACAAAGAAAAGATGGGAAAATGGGGATGAATGTTTTATAAATATATCTGCAAGCTCAAAGAATTTTTTGCTGATTTTATATGCTCACCCCTCCTTTAAAAATGTTGGTTTTATTTTCTCCGTTCTAGCAGATGAACAAACATGGTTGACTGTAACTTGAAAATGAGCCGATCAACATGTGAATTTTTTCTCATTAACTTGTTGGACTAGGATGGCCCTCTAAACAAGTAAGGTTTGAAAAGTTTTGTATGTGTAGTTTTTCTGGGAGCAGGCAAAAGGTTACTATTGTCGCCTATGGAAAACATTTAGTGGAAAACTCCCTTTCAGACGTACTTTTGAGGTTAGCTCATCTGGTAGGTCATTGATGTATATAAGAACAGAATCGGGCCCACGACAGAGCCCTGTGGGACACCTGAAGTCACTGGTACCGATTCTGATTCCTCACCATCAAGGACCACAGTCTGAGAGCAGTTACCAAGGAAGGCACGAATCCAGCGGAGGGCGCTTCCTCTGACCAGTACTGATGGTGTTTCCAAAGAAGCTTTGAGGGGTTCACCTTGAGTATGAATTTATGTTGGCAAGATATAGCTTAGTTGCGACTGTTTCATTGTTGTCAGATCAGCTGATTTGTCTTTCAATAGATGATCGTCTTATCATGAACGAAAACTGTGGCAAATGAGTATAATGGATGGCAAATTCGATGCATGTTTTATAAATATATCTACAAACTCAAAGAAACACTTCTTTATGGCAAATAAAACATGCATCGAATTTTCATCGAAAGTGACGAGGTGAGCTTTTGGGATCACTTTTTGTCCACCGTGCGTGCGTAAACAATTATTTCAAACAACATCTCCTAAACCACTGCTCGAATTTTGACCAAACTTCACAGGAATGATTCTTAGGTGGTCCCCTTTCAAAGTTGTTCAAATGGTTCCGGTCTGTTGCACATCAAGGTCATAGGAGCCAAAAATAGACTTTTTTCACCAAAAATTTAAAACATCTTCTTCTCTGAAACCACAAGGCCCAGGTCTTTGATATTTGGTATGAAGCTTCATCTAGTGGATCCCTACAAAGATTGTTCAAATTATATGGCTGGAGCCAAAAATGCCCCCGCTACGGGGCCCTTTGGTTTACATATGGGCTTATATAGTGAAAATCTTTAAAAATCTTCTTCTCTGAAGCCGCAAGGCCAGGTCTTTGCTATTTGGTGTGAAGTTTCATCTAGTGGACCCTTACCAAGATTTTTCAAATTAGAGTGCTGGGGCCAAAAATGCCCCCCTCCCTCGGGCCCTTTGGTTTTACACGGGCTTATATAGGGAAAATCTTTAAAAATCTTCTTCTATGAAACTACAAGGCCCAAGTCTTGCTATTTGGTATGACGCTTCATCTAGTGGGCCACTACCAAGATTGTTCAAGTAATAGTGTTGGGGCTCAAAATGCTCCCGCCCATGGGCCCTTTGGTTTTACACAGGCTTATATAGGGAAAATCTTTAAAAATCTTCTTCTCTGAAACCGCAAGGCCCAAGTCTTTGCTATTTGGTATGAAGCTTCATCTAGTGGACCCTACCACGGTTGTTCAAGTTATAGTGCTAGGCTCAAAATGCCCCCGCCCCGGGGCCTTTGGTTTTACATGGGCTTATATAGGGAAAATCTTTAAAAATCTTCCGCTCTGAAACCGCAAGGCCCAGGTCTTTGCTATTTGGTATGAATCTTCTACTAGTGGACCCCTACCAAGATTGTTCAAATTAAAGTGCTGGGGCCAAAAATACCCCCGCTCCAGAGCCCTTTGTTTATACATGGGCTTATATAGGGAAACTCTTTTAAACAATTTCATCTCTGAAACCGCAAGGCCCAGGTCTTTGCTATTTTATATGAAGCTTCAGCTATTGGACCCCTACCAAAATTGTTCAAATTATAGTGCTGGTGCCAAAAATGCCCCTGCCCTGGGGTCCTTTGGTTTGACATAGGCTTATATAGGGAAAACCTTTAAAAATCTTGTCTGAAACTGCAGAGCCCAGGTCTTTGATATTTGGTTTGAAGCTTCATCTTACGGACCTCTACAAAGATTGTTCAACTTATAGCCCTGAGGCAAAAAATGCCCCCCGCTCTGGGGCCATTGGGCTTTACACAGACTTATATATGGAAAATCTTGAAAAATCTTCTTCTCTGAAACCACAAGGCCTAGGCCTTTGATATTTGGTATGAAGCTTCATCTAGTGGACCTCTACCAAGATTGTTCAAATTATAGACCTGAGACCAACATGCTCCCGCCTCGGAGCCCTTTGGTTTTACATAGACTTATGTTGGAGAAATCTTTAAAAATCTTCTTCTGTGAAACCACAAGGCCTACGTCTTTGATATTTGGTGTGAAATTTCATCTAGTGGACCCCTACCTAGATTGTTAAAATTATAGCCCCGGGGGCAAAAATGTCCACGCCCCGAGACCCTTTGTTTTTACATAGACTTATATAGGAAAACCTTTAAAAATCTTCTTCTGTGAAACCACAAGGCCTAGGTCTTTGATATTTGGTATGGAGCTTCATCTACTGGACCTCTACCAAGATTTTTTTTGTTGTTTACATCAATTCATTTTTAGCAGTGTTATAGCCCTTTAATGTTAAAAAAAAATTGATTGCTCAAAGTGATATTTTGAATTGTACTGTGTTGGTGGGGGGTAGATGGTATTTTAGTAACTTTAAGCCGAGCATTAAATAAGACTTATAACTATAATATAGAGATTAAGATTCCCATGAGTTATCAACCAATCTGTTTAATTGCTTCAGAGTGTTGTTCAATCACTTTATTCATTTTTGTACAAATGATTTTGTATAGAGATTTTTTTGGTAAATATTAAATTGAAAATCCCTGACCATAGTGTTGATTGATTGTTGAAATGGACATATTAATAACCATGCCTGTGACTAGGCAGTGCCTAATTTCATATTATTGCAACGTGAAGAAATGAAGACAAAGAGAATATTTACTTTTTAAAGGTTGTCGAGTGTGTTGAGGATACCCGCAAGATCAAATATTTTCGGTATCCGCCGAAAAAAAAAAAAGAAATTCCTTTTAAATTATATAACTTATTAGTAGGCCTACACTAACCATGCTCACGGTAATACAGTAACATAGTAGTGCGCAGCAAATTACGTCACAAGTGACGTCGCAACTGTAAGTTTCAAAACAAATCGCCATTTAACCTACAGAATTTCTGCTGTTCAAAGAATGCCTTTTAAGGTATTTTACAGAATGTTTTGTGCTTATTTGAAGACCAATTTAATTTAAAAAGCTCTTAGTGTCATTCATCAAGCTACTGCATAATCGATTCCTGTGAAGCAGTCGATCACGGTGGTTGTTTATGTTAAAATACAAGACAATTTTTGGGGACATATTCCCCTAGAAACTATTTCCTCCCACAGATTTCTTCCGCACAATTTCCAGCTCTTCAGAAATGAAGGGATCTGTTCGTTTAAGGTTGTTGGCAAGTGGAGCGTGATAGCTCAGTGGTTAGTGCACTTGCCTCTGATGCTAGAGGTCCCGGATTCGATCCCCGGCAGCGGCGATAAAATTTTGGTGTCCAAACACGCTCCATTGGCATCATTTGCAGGGATAAATGTCATAAAGTGCACCGTCCTTCGGATCAGGACGTTAACTGGAGGCCCCCTGTGCAGAGAGAACCATCCCCTGTGCAGGTTAAAACTCCCTACCGTAATTACATGATTACTGTGTAGGCTTTCATCCTTTAAAACCTGGGGTGTATGTAATATACACCAGCGGTAATGGTCAAATGTGACCGACGCAGTATAAGTTGATAGATAGATTGATAGATAGATAATAGATAGATAGATAGATAGATAGATAGATAGATAGGTAGGTAGATAGATAGATAGATAGATAGATAGATAGATAGATAGATAGATAGATAGATAGATAGATAGATAGATAGATAGATAGATAGATAGATAGACCTTATTGTTTCAAATGTTGGGACATCCCTGCTGTGCTTGAAGACATCGTCCTTCCCAATGCTTCCCAATCGTGAGTGGACTTCTTTTAAAAAGTATTTTGTTTTTCATTTTTCATGCTTGGCACGAAATATCAGACTTTTCTCAAAGTCTATTGTTATCACTGTCTTTTATCGCTCTGTCTAGGTCCAGAAGTCGGGTTGACATTGCTTCAAGTGATTTTTCTGCGGCCATTTTGAAACTTATGGAGTACGGTATTAACGTTCTTTTGCTATAGTAACAGAGTGGAGCAATGCCAATATGGAAAGGCAGGGCCAAAAGTGCATATTATATGGATTTTTGGCCCGTCACGTGACTGTGCCATCAAAATAGCGAAAAAATAAGCCTGTATTGAAAGATTCTAATTTAGTTATCCTATAGTATGTAATAAATGGCGTTATCACATACTTGTTTCTATATTAACATCTATAACCACAATTTTGCATATGTGATAACAGCGAAACATACCGAAGGTTATGGATACTGCACCTGATAACCAATTTTTGCCCGCCCGGGCTGATAACCGGAAGTAATGTATTTTTACATTAATAGAGGTTATCGTGCCCGGCAAATACACTTTCCAGACCTTTAAACGTAAAAATCGATTTACCTACTTTTAAATCCATCAGTGACACAGTCATTGCTAACGACTACGTCATCACTAGCAACTACGTCATCACGTGATGTAAACATTCTATGTCAAACTAATTTATTGTAGGGGTTTCACGACACAATTTGTTTTGCATCGTCTCCCAGAAAAAAAGAGAAAAGTGTAGAAGTAGTGTAGCGGAGTTGAGATACGAGACACGGGAGACTGAGGAAAATGAATGAAAGTGTAGAAAAAGAGGAAACAGCAACCTCTCTCTCCTCCCTCTTCCCCCCCCCCCCCCCCCACACACACACACCACCACCACCACACACACAAGTATCACAGGCCTTGCACATCTTTTGGCCAATATAAAGTAGGACTGATAAAACGACATCAACGACGCCCAAAATGAACCCTCAACATCAACAACCAGCAACCAGTTGAACGGATGTTAGAGTTAAATCGAGACAGTACACAGGATTTCGTTATAAAAGACGAACCCCCACCCCTTTTGCTATTTTGTGTGCTTCGCGTGTCTGTGAAAAAAGCATGGTCGAAGAAAGACATTTTAGAGAGGTGTCAATAGAGAAAACGGTATCATTTGTTGAAGACATGAAAAATGTGAACACTGAAAGAGACGCGACGGGGAAAGTCAAACAATTTCACAGTTGCGACAAAACCCCATTTTGTGACCTTGGTTACGGGTAAAACACAGTACTGGAACGTTTGGCGGATCCATCAAAAGTAAATATGGCGATCTGCCGTTTAAAAATGTAGAAACGAGATGTGATAAACAGATTATAAAACGGTGTTTTGGTTATCGCCCGCAGTATCAACCCTCGACCATTATCAGCCCCCGAACTAAAGCTCTCGGGCTGATAATGGGGTCTCGGGTTGATACTGCGGGCGATAACCAAAACCCCATGTGATAATCTCTAATTATTACACTCTCAGACGCGACGTCATATGATAAAACATCGTAACTTGCGCTAACGTCTTCACGCCGTCCGTGACAGCCTTTTGTTTTCTTCTATTACTAGTTTGACTTTATTTGACAATACAATCTGATTAAGGCAGTTATTCTGTCGCGGTTTATTTTTTGTTATGGTTTGTCTTTGATGTTTGTTTCGATTATATTATTTTGTTTTGGATCGCCAATTGTCCATTTTGTGGGAAAGTAACTGTCATTTTTGCTTTCCGCTATTGATGTTTCCGTTCGGGTTTGTTGTTTCATGTTTGTGTTTCTTTCCCTTTGGTGTCTCTGATGGGAGCTGTAGGTTTATTGTATCGATTCCTGATCATTGCCTTCATTTCTATTTTTTTATATTATTTAAAATCGTTATCTGAAAAACGTAATCTTACGCTCGTAATCATCCAACCATGTTAACAAATCCGTGTAATGAATACCCCTCTTGACCCCACTTTATGCAGAGAGGAGGCCTTCATGCGGACTGAACAAAGTATTTGTCTAAATCGCGACGGAAGTAAGGGCGAGGATTGTGGCCTCGTAAAATCGATTTAAGCCCCCCCCCCCCCCCAGTGGAAATCTTCCACTGACCGTTCCAAGGCGGCTCTTCTGTGGCGATTTATTTATGTTGTTGTTTGTTACTTACTGTGTGTATCACTTGTGTCTTTTGGTTTTGGATGGCCATATGGCCATTTTGTGGGAAAGTAACTGTCCTTATGGCCTTCCTTTGTTTGGGTTTCCATTATGGTCTGGTCGCTTAATGTTTGTATTTCTTTCCCTTTGGTGTCTTTTATGGGTGGAGTAAGTTAATTGTATCAATTCCTGATCTTGGTTTTACTTCTACTTTTAAACGAGATTTTAAGATTAACATAAAAAACATGTGATAAAATATTGTGACAAAGTCTTCGAAAGATCAAGTAGAAATCTCTTTTGGTCTATGAAAAATTCTAATGAAGTTTTAAATAAATTGAAATCCAGACGTTTCCGTGCTTCAAGTCTGTCTACTTAAGATTTTTTCCACCCTTTACACTACACTTTCAAATAATCTTATAAAAGAAAAACTCAATGATTTAAATGAATGGGCAATTCATAGGGAGTACTCCCTCTATCTTGCATGTAATGTAAGAAATGCTTTTTTTCACTTCTGAAGAGCATAAAAATTACACTTTATGGTCATGTTAGAACGTGTGTGAAGCTCTCACCTTTCTACTTGACAATATTTACATAAGATTTAGTACTATGTTATTTAGACAAGTTGTGGGTATTCCGATGGGTACTAGTTGTGCACCCCTTGTGGCTGATCTGTTTTTGTTTTGTTATGAGAGAGACTTCTTGCTGTCCCTTTCTGCTGAAAACCAATCTGTTTAGCTCGAGTAGTTGATATTTTGATGATTTATTAAATAATGACAATACCTATTTCGATGACTTGATCAGTCAAATTTACCCCCCCCCCCCCCCACACACACACACACTTCCAGAACTTCAGTTAAATAAAGCAATTTACCGTGGCTCAGTTTTTGGATTTAAATCTATCTATTGTAGATGGGTTTGTTTCTTGCAAAATTTATGATAAAAGCGATGATTATGATTTTGAATATAATTTTTCCTTTTTGATGATGATGTTTCTCGTGCGCCATACTCTGGCGTTTATATTTCGCAATTAATCAGAGTTGCCAGAGTTTGTTGTCATGTAACTTACTTTAACACTCGTAATAAATTAATAACTCCTAAACTTCTTAATCAGGGTTATCGGTATCATAAACTACGCAAAGCCTTTTCAAAATGTTATAGACGTCATTCTGATTTAATTTCAAAATTCAATATTGAACTTAAATCTCTTCTACAACAAGGTCTATCGGAGCCCGAATTTTATGGCGACTTAGTGTATAAATTCAGAAAAATATATAACCGCAATGACTTCAGCGACCAATTTCGTAAAATCATTCTTCGATATAAAAAGAGTGGGTACAACATAAATGTTATTTGACAGACTGCATGCATGATAGTTAACCCAATCACGGTTGACAACTTTGCTTCCCTCTTTAATTGCACGCCGGTGGGTCAAGCCTCAGATTCCATGACGGTTCCAGCGTAAAGGCTTACTGAGAATTCGAGAGATCTAATTCAATGAAATGTTGGTTGGTGCCTGATACTCTGTCCCTGGTTGGACCCATCGTAGTCTAACTGTTGGTTTTCTTTTTCTCCGGCATTTCAGTGAATTCATGCTGTCGAGTATATGTCGATATTTTGTGTTCACGGAATTGTTGCACTGATGAGTTAGGGGGATTCATGCGGACTGAGCGGTTTGTTTGTCTAAATCGCGTCAGAAGTAAGGGCGAGGATTGTGGCCGCGTAAAATTGATTTAAGCCCCCAGTGGAATTCGTTTCACTGGCCGTTTCAATGCGGTTCTTCTGTCGCGGTTTATTTTTTGTTATGGTTTGTCTTTGAGTGTTTGTATCGCTTGTATAATTTTGTTTTTGTTAGCCGATTGGCCATTTTGTGGGAAAGTAACTATCCTTTTGGCTTTCCGCTATCGGTGTTTCCGTTACCTAGGGTTTGTTGTTTCATGTTTGTGTTTCTTTCCCTTTGGTGTCTCTGATGGGAGCTGTGAGTTAATTGTATCGATTCCTGATCATTGCCTTCACTTCTTTATTACGGGGGCATACTTTAATCATGTTATTTCTGCTCCAGGTCATAGATTGTGTGTACGCGTTAGAACCGCTCTAACGAGCACCCACAACCTATGTTTGCAGTATAAATAAGAAAAATGTAACGGGGTTTCATCAGAAAAGTAGCCATTTTGGAGATGTAAAAAAAGCACTATGTCGCACGGGTGTGTTATTGTAATGTATTGAATCGATGTGCTCCATGGCCATAACTATTTATATTCAATGTATATGCAAATGTTCAGTTTCCTCAGTAGACTTGTTCAGGTCTCCTACTTGCAATATTTTTTCTCTGTCAATATTTCTTTTGCTTTGCTTAAAGTAGGATATTCAGCTACAATTTAAAATGAGTCAAAGAGCTTTATATGAATATGAGACTGATTATGAGTCTAGGTCACCAACAATTAAGTTTCCGAGGTTGTCAGCACTATCAATTTACCTTGCCAGAAAATATTTTATCTACTGAAAAGTAACAAAATCTCAATATTAAATATGTATATAGCAAACTATTTCACTGTACGTAATACGTGTTGCTATGTGTTTGGACCATAATAATAGTCTGTCATTACTGCCAATGACCTGTCCTAATAATACCTTGGAATGTTACTTTTTATGCGTTCTTAGATGGCTAATGAGACCGATTATAGCTCTGAACTGTCTGTTGCAGATACAGCAACAGAGGCTAGATAAAGACAGCTCTAATGGTGATGCCTTAGCTCTTGCTTTGCGCTGTTTGTCTCAGCTTCACTAATTCATTTTGCCTGGTATTCACTGGCATTCCTTCTGATATGACCTCGCCATATTACTTTGTCCTCTGCAATTTGTTCCCACGACACTGTCGGAATGTTGAAGTCCCTGAAGGAGTCTTTGAGGGTGTCCTTGTAGTGCTTCTTCTGACCGCCTTGGGAGCGTTTACCAATTTCTAGTTCTCAATAGATATTTGTTTTGGGCAAACGTTCCTCAGGCATTCTGGTAACAAGGCTTGTCAATCTTAACTGTGCTTATTTAGAAGACTATGTACACTGTGCCTCCATGCCCTGTTCAGGACTTATGAATCTGGAATCCTGTCTTGCCATGTAATCTTCAAGGGTTTTCTTAGACAGCATGTATGAAAGTGATCCAGTTTTTCGGCGTGCCGTTGGTAAACTGTCTATTTTTAACGTGCATACAATAGTGTTGACAGCACCACAGCTCTGTTTACTTTCAGTTTTGTGTCAAGTCGGATTCCACTTCGATCCCAGACACTACCACGTAGTCGGCCAATTATTTCACTGGATTTGGCAATCCTGACATTGACTTCATCATCAATGTGCATCGCCCTTGACAGTGTGCTCCCAAGGTAGATTAACTTGTCTACCACTTGCAATCTTTGACCTTTCACTGTGATGGTGGGCTGTTTGTAAGGCTTGCCAGGTGCTGGCTGATAGACTACCTCAGTCTTTTTTATGCTGATTGTGAGGTCATAGCTACCACAGGAGTCAGATACTTGATCTATACATTTTTGCAACTTCTCTTCTCTTGGGGCACCTTTTGCTATGTTCAGCAAAAAGGAACACGTCAACCCCCTCTGTCTGTACCTTGGATATGGCTTTCAAGCATCTGAGATTGAAAAGCTTCCCATCAAAATGATATCTGATAGGTATGCCATTGTCGACACCCTGGAAACATCTTGCTGAGCACTGTTTGGGCAAACACGCAGCCTTGCTTGACTCCGTTTGTCACAGGGAATGTATATGAAAACTCACCATCATTTTGGTGCAAGCATACCATCGTGGAACTGTCTCACCATTGTATTATGACCTAGGACATCCAAACTGCGTCCCACACAAACAAAGTCATCATGAAAACATGCCTATATAATTTTGACCCCCTTGAACCCCACTTTTATGCCTTGTGTTATTGGTGCTTCTCTTCGTTAGATACGCCCCGTAACGTTACATGTAAGACGTCCTTAACGACGTCGCGTTTACTAATGGCGGGTTATTGACATTTTTATAAAACTATCATGAATAAAATGCATTTTAAATGTCATATGATAAATAGAATCTTGCATTCGTGCTCAAGTATTATTGAATTTATTAAACTCGTTGAGGAAAATGGATAAAATGCTCGACAAAGCCTCGCATTTCATCCCTTTTCCTCAACTCGTTCAATAAATTCAATAATACATGAACAGTCATGTAAGATCCTCTATGTTTGACATTTCTCATGACATGTATTGCCTAGATGTTTTATTTTCAACTTAAAATTGTCCTTGTGTCAAATAGCTGTATTGTGAACTTTTTAAACGTTTTGGAGTTGTAAACATAGAGGATCTTACATGAGTGTTCATGTATTATTGAATTTGTTAAACGAGTTGAGAAAAGGGATGAAATGCGAGGTTTTGCCGAGAAAAGGGATGAAATGCGAGGCTTTGCGGACGAATGCAAGATTCTATTTTTCATAAAACTTTTAAAACGGATTTTATTAACGACTTTTCAACATAATGACTACTTTTCTGATAAAAATCCGTGATATTTTCCTTATTAATATTGCAAACATAGGTTGTGGGTGCTCGTTAGAACCGCCTCATTCTAACGAGTACCCACAACCTATGTCTTGGAGCAGAAATACGAAAAATAATGTTTATTCTCTTAAACCCCAGTTTTCTCTATATAAAGTGGGGTTCAGGGACTTGTTCACGTGATGATTAGACGCAAAACGCAGAGTACGCAATTGATTATATACTGAAGAGCAACTAATGTTACCATGCTAGGCAAACAACACTGTCAGATAATGAACGCCCCTTATTAAACAGTTCATTGTTAGCATTTTTCCAAGATAAAGCAAAGTATTTTGCAATGATCTATCATTCTAAGGCTATTGTTGGGCATGCTGTATATTTCCTCAACTGTGGACAGACGCGACAAAGCCCTGTATGCAATAGCCAATTAAATACAATGGAAGTGGCAAGGAATGTAAGGAAATTAAACCTATGGTGCATTCTAATGCACTTCTGTATATAATGCGGCGTCTGATTGGATAACGTCTAAAATTTGCCATCGATTTACCTCCCCAAATGACAATTTTCAATACATTTATCCCCTAATTGTTTGGCGGTCCTTATACTGAAATAGTGGCCCTAAAACAACATAAGATCTCCTGAAAGATAATCGATGCTATCCTGCAAGCAAATGTTGCTTAAAAAGACACAGAAGATACCTTCTTTAAAGCATGTCATGTACCCAGAAATCGAAAAGCCGACTAAGAAACTACATGTGCACTAAATTACTGTTGATACAAGCCCACCAAAGCTACCTTCAATTACTGGACAAACACATGCTTCAGTTCAATTTGAGGAATGACACAAACAAAGAGAGCGGGAACTTCACAATTCCAGGTTAAGGATCTTATTTTCACATTTCAACAGACTATATTAACGTTCTATAGTCAAATTTCAATGGCTCGAACACCTTTGGGACCACGAAAATCTGTTTGAGCCAGGGGTAGTTCGAGCCACTGAGGGCTACTTCCAAGAGGCATAACGATATACTTTATGACATCTTTTCGGTGTTCTATAATGAAAAATGTATCCTGTGTGTACTCATTAGAATCGCCTCAGCGAGGCGATTCTGATGAGTACACACAGTATCCATTTGCAAGATAAAAGACGAAAATATCCAACATTTTACCCTCCCTATTTCTTATATAGAGAAATTCTATAGGGACTTAAGAACGGGTTCGACTAAGCCATGGTAAACGAGCCATCTGTGTTCGAGCCATCGAACTTCTACTGTAGTTTTTGGCGCGAGGGAAAATTTGTGTTTGATTTTTAAAGACTCTCTCTCTACTCTCGTAACATGATTGTTTGCCCTTGATGGTTACTTTTAGTTCGTTCACATTCATGACATGGTGAAGTTAGAAAAGACAAACCTATACACAGCTGTAGAATTTGAAAAGAAAGATCTTTGTTGTCAAGAAAGCGCATATAGCATTATCATCTTTACCTCTAGACCATGCCATTGAACAAAATAAAAACGAGTGAAAAGTGAAGGTCGTGCTGTTGGATCAACAGAAATCTCTTCCCAACTCTTGCGGTGGATGGTGTCAGGACCAGAAGTGGCAATAGTTGTAATGGCGTTTGAGACTCATTACGATTACACATCCGTGTGTTATAGTGCATTTTTCAAACCTCAAAAAAGGTAAATTTTCTTATGAAGATTTGTGTTATTTTTCTTACTCATACTCCAAACAGAGGTTTTGGGTGCTCGTTAGAACCGCCTCATTGAGGCGGTTCTAACGAGTACCCACAACCTATGTCTTGGAGCAGGAATAAGGAAAATAATTTTACCCCCGTACACCCCAGTTTTCTCTATATAGTGTGGGGTTTAGGGGGTCTTTATTTCACGGAGTTGTTAACGTGATGCTCCCCAACAACTTATTAAGCGCAACCAAAGCAAAGGACTTGATCTTCTTCACCATTTGCAAGTTAATGGCGTGCAAGAGAGATTTTGAAGACACATTTAGATTTATTTTACCACAGTGGATGAAATGAACAATTCTTTCAGTGATAACTTTGAGGACATTCCTGGAATTTTGTTCACGAAAAGTGGTAGAGACAATAAGAAATATAGAAAGAGTTGCACAGTAGGAATACTCACGTTTAATTACTGAAAAAGAGAAAAAGTTTTAAATCGTATTCTGCTGTTCACGACAACCCCTATCTTTGGAAACCATGTAGATCCAGAACAGATGGCTTCTGAAGAAGCCATCTGATCAGGATCTACACTATTTGACGTTCAATTTATGAATTTGTAGGAATAAATTAAATCAAGTAATCTGATTGGTTTAAAGTCAGAAATGGGTGTGGCTAAACTGAAAATTCAGCAAGAGAAGGGTTAAGTCTAAAACAGATCCGTTTAAATAGAACAAGCGCCCACCCCGTCCCCTTATCAGCCTTTCTCTCGTTTGAGCTGCAAAAAACAAATCAAAAAAGAAAGAAAAAAAAAGCAAATACTTTCCTTGAAACAAAACTGTTCCCCTTCATGTGTCGTGTCAGATTTAAAAGGGAAATCAGTAATTGGCCCATTGTTTCTTGCAGTTTGGGAAACTACGATCAGGAAATAAATTAGGCTTGCTAAACTGCTTCGAGAAATTCAGACCTTCTCTGTATAAGCCCCAGGAAATCGTGGATGGTGCAGATTCACAGTGGATTGTCAACATGCGCGAGCCAAATACCTGCTGTATGCATAAACGCCATACCCAAAAAGCCAGCTCGGAAATAAGAACAACTAGAAATAGAAGGCGACTGCTATTTGCAAAATCGCCTGAAAGTTAAAACACGATCACGACAGTAAACGGAATCAGAAGGATAAAACCAGGTTCCAAATGAGCCAGCGCACGACAAAACCTACAATAAGCCATGTGCGCCCAGCGAAGACTCAGGTCAGCCTGCGCACCCATATAGTCTAACCAGAGACTTCTCTTGCTGCATGAAGGAGCATTGGGCCCTTAGCTATCCTTAGAGCGCACAGCGAAGACTCTGATCAGCCTGCGCGGATGCGCAGGCTGATCTGGGTCTTCGCTGGGTGCACATGTCTTATTGTAGCTTTTGTCGTGCGCTGGCTCAAATTTCCTGGCATCTGGGAGTCTTTTCTGTGGATAGATGAAAACAAACTGTTTTTCTTTCGGGCAGATTAAGCTATTCTCGTAAAGTTATTTCGACCAAAGGTGAAGCAGCTTTTAAGTTTCTACCGCTTCACTTTACGCATGTATATATGAGGAAGATAACACTAGGCTACTTCCTCATGTTTTTGTTTGTTTGATTTGAGTTTTAACGTCCCAGTCAACACTAAAGGTCATTTTGGAGACATTGCTTCCAATTTTGTGGGACTTTTACCCAACATTGAGATGAAATGACTTCTCAAGCGCTGTCGTCCAATGAAACCAATAGGGTTTATAAGCATGGACGGCCCGACTCGTGCGCACCGCTTTGCCTGGGCAGGCTTTGATCCTCTAAGCGGTTTACCAGTACTCGTGTGCGGGTCGGATTCAGCTCTGCGTGGAAGCATCATACAGCCACTATATTTCTCCAAGCCCAGATGGGCGGGGCCCTACTTCTTCATGCCTTAGACGTGTTGCTGAAGAATTTAAGAGAGTAATTCTTCGGACTGAAGATATGACTGTAGTGGTGTGTAACATAGCCATTTGCTTCAGAAATTGGCACTGACAGCGTTTGGATAGCTTTTAGAGCTGGCAATAATTTAGAGTACATTTCCGCAAAGGACATAGCTGCAAATCTTTGGCTTGATTACTGGCAGTCCATGCTTTTAGAAGCTGTGATCAAACCTTTGTCCATTTGTGGTAAAGTCCAGAAAACAGCGTGGGACACATTGGGGGACATTTCAGGATATTTCTTTATCAAGAGCTCCCACAGAAGAATCGCCGATTAGGCTTCTGATGCAGTGTAGCTGACCGGGTAAGCTTTTGGTGGGGGCAAACACTTGTTTCAACACGAGAAATTCCAGAAATACCCAGTCTGTTTGACTGCGGATTGAAGAATGGAAGCCATTGCGGTCAGTGTTCTCCTGACCGTATCTAGCACCACTCCGTAAGGCAAATGAATGTTGGGAGCTACAGGCATATCTCCTTGATGCGGGAACGCGGTTTGTGGATGCCCTTCAGAGCCTCCTCTTTCGGGCGGTTCTTGCGGATACCCACAACCTGTGTTTATTGAAGAACTATTGGCGATAAAAAATGTAATTTTTGTGGCCTCAAAGGAATGAGTGAGAATACGTGTTAACGAACTTTGTTGCTATCCTGCATATCATTGTATGAGTGTTTATTATATATATGCTCATGGGCCATATGGCTTATTGCATTAATAAAATATCTTATCTTATCTCTTTTTAATTATCACAGGCTTCGGAAACCTTTCAAGAATTACTTAGTTGCGGCTGTTAAAGACACATTTTTTTTCCTCATATAAAAAGGGTGGCCTGTCTAATGATCTCCAATAAACAGTTCCTTCGGACCATAGTGCACATTAAAGGCTTATCTTATCAAAGTGATTATGAGGTGATTATGAGCAGATTTCTTGTTTAATAGGGGGCTCACTAAGGGTACTTGAGTGATAGTATAATTTACTGAGATTGTTTCCAACAACATATTGTTTAAATAACTTCTTTTTTATTTTAAAATAAAGTAAAGAAAAACACTGATATCCATTGTTTCTTTTACTCAAAAGTGCAAAGAAGTAAACAAACGGATAAATGAATTGATTAACCTCAAAATTTAATCAATCAATTAACCTGTATTATTTATTTATATTTATTTATTTTGGTTGAAAGTATGTGATATACAAATCATATAATGTCTAAAACATTAGCATATTTTACGTTCAGTCAAGATGGAACTATAAAATGCTCTTTGTTTCAGACACAATCATATTAGAAAAGAGAAAATAACAAACAATTTTTTTAAGATTTTATTTTTCACCTTTTCAAGTTTAAAACTAAAATAACAAACACAATTAAATTTATTTTTCTTATTTATATTGCAAACATAGGTTGTGGGTGCTCGTGAGAGCCGCCTCATTGAGGCGGTTTAAACGAGTACCCACAGCCTATGACTCAATGAGACGATTCTAACGAGCACCCGCAACCTATGACTTGGAGCAGAAATGAGGACAAAAACCAGTGCTTCAGCTGAAGTGCACGACCCGTCGGATGCTTTTAGCTTTATGAGTGTTTCCATATATGGGTATGGCTGCCATTTTGGTCATGTGACCTGGACCTAAAACTGTTCCCCCAATAAAGGCACCTTATCGTAAGGAGCAAAAATATATCTTTTACTTTAGTACTGTATTCTGAATCGTTTGCAGGATTTAATGAATTCTCACTTTTCCAATACAAAAGCATATGTGTCAAAGTTTGACCTAGGCACAAAGAAGGTCAAGGTCAACCCAGGGTCACCATTTTAGCAATTTATGATGGGCCTACGTCCCAGATGCTATTTATCAAGTTTCGTGGAAATCTGCCCAGTGGTTCTGGAGAAGACTATTTTTGAAGGGTTTTTACCATATATGGCTTGGCGGCCATTTTGGTCATGTGACCTGGACCCCATGAGCAAATTTTGGTTTCCCCCATCCCATAAAGGCTCCATATGAAATTTGACTTCAATCGGCCCAACGGTTTCCGAGGAGAAGCAGTTCGAAAATTTTCACATTTTTCTCCTCGGCGAGGCCATACTAAATGGAATGTAATATTTCGCAAGTTCATTGGTTAAATCTCATTGATATCTATTAGTATGCCAAAAATTGTTTAAATATTCCAACAAAAGCATATGTGTCAAAGTTTAACCTAGGCACAAAGAAGGTCAAGGTCAACCCAGGGTCACCATTTTAGCAATTTATGACGGGCCTACGTCCCAGATGCTATTTATCAAGTTTCGTGGAAATCTGCCCAGGGGTTCTGGAGAAGACTATTTTTGAAGTGTTTTTACCATATATGGTTTGGCGGCCATTTTGGTCATGTGACCTGGACCCCATTGGCAAATTGTGGTTTCCATCATCCCATAGAGGCTCCATATGAAATTTGACTTCAATCGGCCCAACGGTTTCCGAGGAGAAGCAGTTCGAAAATTTTCACATTTTTCGCCTCGGCGAGGCTATACTAAATGGAATGTAATATTTCACAAGTTCATTGATTAGATCTAATTGATATCTATCAGTATGCCAAAAATTGTTTAAATATTCCAAGCGGTTAAGTCACTATCACCAATTTTCACAAACAGGTTACGGACGGACAGACAAACAGATCATATATGGCTCTGCGGCCATTTTGGTCATGTGACCTGGACCCCATGAGCAAATTATGGTTTCCCCCATCCCATAGAGGCTCCATATGAAATTTGACTTCAATCGGCCCAACGGTTTCCGAGGAGAAGCAGTTCGAAAATTTTCACATTTTTCGCCTCGGCGAGGCTATACTAAATTGAATGTTATATTTCTCAAGTTCATTGGTTAGATCTTATTAATATCTATCAGTATGCCAAAAATTGTTTAAATATTCCAAGTGGTTAAGTCACTATCACCAATTTTCACAAACGGGTTACGGACGGACGGACAGACTGACAGACTGACAGAATGACAGAATGACACGGTGATTTTAGGGCACTCTTAGAAATCAACCGACTTCAGTCGGTCGTTTTTTCTGCGGGTCGTGCAATGTATACCCACTTAAACCCCCATTTTCTCTATAGAAAGTGGGGTTTTGGGGATGTTCCTTTTTCCTCAAAAACATATATTGTGTGTCCTCGTTAAAACCGCCTCATGTTTATGTTTAGAGCAGAAATAATAAAGTTATCAGGATTTTATCTGAAAAAAAAAAAAAAAAAACCTTTTTGGTGGCAAAAAAATTACCAATATATTTGAATTGGCATTTTCTGTAATGATTATAAATAATGGCTACTAAATATATAATCGGAAAAAAGTGCTGTTGTTTCTTCCATGCAAATAAAAATAAGGACTTAGTTGTAAATGAATAGATGTCATTTGTCACAGTCATATTCCTAGGTAATTTATTACCCTCTCTTGGTCCCGTACCTGTATGACAGACTGAATACCCCAAGCGTATTTTATCTTGATGCTGAAGTCTTGAGTAAACGGTCATTAGGATGTTATGTAATCGAAAAATGTGTCTTTAAGTGGAAAATTGCTGTCACGGCGAAGGAAATGCAACGTATATATACATTATATGTTTTTTGTTTTGAGGTTTAACGTCCCCGTCAACACTATAAATATCATTTTGGAGTCGTTGCTTCCATTTTTGCGATATTTTTACCCGGCATTGAGATGAAATGACATATCAAGCCCTGTCGCCCAATGAAACCACTAGGGTTTATAATCCTGGACGGTCCGAGTACTGCATTATGTAAATGTGGCGGGAATTGTGATCATGAACAGTATGCTCTGGGGCTGAATGTGGGTTCAATTTGAGAATAGTCTAATTTGAAATAAAATATCTTATAACAAAGCATAGCTAGACATTCAGCTGAACGTTTGTAACAATATTTGAAAATATTCGCTGAACACTCTCAAAGCACAATTTAGTAGCAGAATTTAATTTTCCATATTTATTGTAATTAATGTATCATTGTCGTCTTTTTATGAATATCTTTTTACCATTCAAATGGACCTGATGGGCTAATAATGCCAACAACATGGGTGTAGGCCATTAAAACTCTATTTTGTCCCAACGTTTAGCCAAAAAACGTAAAACGAGATCCTCCAATTTTTACTCACATTTATTAGAATACGTATGGGTATGGCATTCTCCCCGACAGAATCATATGACTGTTCAGTTCTATTTGGTTACAAAGCCTTTCCTCATAATGATGAATTGATTTGTTCCGAAGGAACAACTAAACTAATTGCGAATAGTAATACAAAAACTATATATCAGAGACATTTTTTAGACAATCGAAGAGATTTTCACAATCTTCCCTCTGAAAAAAGGAAATGAAGTGTACGCTGAAATATTTTTGCTTACTCTAGCATGTAAATTTGAAACAAATAAAACATAAAAATGCAAAATAAAGCTATGTGTTGGTGAATATTGTGAAGTAAGCCCAGTAAGCTAATAGCAACATTTAGAAAGGAGTTTGGTGGCCATCTTGGAAAATGGTAGCCATATTTAGGGGATAACTGTATTCAAAATTGTCATTTTGAGAGGTAAATCGGAGTTTTTACGTTCGGAATTGTCGTTTTACGGCGATGCGTCAGCGGAGCCATAAAACGTAATTTGCGACCGTAAAACCGTCGATTTACCTCCCCAAATGACAATTTTCAATACAGTTATCCCCCTTCTAATGCAGTTATTCGTGTGTTTTGTTAAAATTGTTAAAAATTGTACTATTTTGCACAAAGCGGCTAGCGCTGTGAGCTGCGTAAAACCAAATGCCAGCCAATGAAAATCGACGTTACGTGATGACCTCGGGTTTCCGACAGTATATCGCAGAATATATTGTCGCAAATTTTTGACGCTATCAAATCAGACATCGCGTAACATACGAACGTGCATTAGAATAGAAGATATCAGGTGGGTATAAAGCGAAAAAAAATTGTTTCCATTAGTTTATTGCCCATGAAAAGTATCTTGCTTTTATCATAAAGTGAGCAATTCCACCAATTTTTGTTACCATATTGCTGGACTATTTGTGTATCTGTGAGAAAGGCTTAATAAGAAATAGACCACTCTTACAAAATACAGACTTTTTCTGAATTTTCTCTATTTTGTTATCTGACTTTAATCTCTAAACTAAACCATCTTTCTGATTTGGACTGTCCAAATGGGTATTTTATTACCCGAGCTGGCAAAAATCTGGAAACACTCAAAAGAAGTTGCTAAAGCTAAGGACAATACAGATGGCTTTTAAACTATACAGAGGAAAATAAAAGAAACAGGTTTGAGTGGGTGAGTGAGTGAGTGTGTGAGCACGCGAGCAAGCAAGTGAGTGGGTGAGTAGGTAAGTCAGCAAGTAATCTTGCTGGCACACAACACTGACTCAACTTTGATTCAACGTTGAAACAACGTTTTCAACGTTGTTTCAACGTTGATTCAATAGCAGGTAGGTCAGTAAATAAGGTAAAGTAAGAATGTTTATAAGTAACTAAGAGGTTTGAGTAATGAGGAAAAATCACAAATAAATAAAAGAAAAAAAAAAAAAAAAAAAAAAAAAAAAAGAAAAAACTGAGAAAACTAAATATTTTTTCCCATTTTGTACAGAATGGGATGTCCCATCCCACATTCAGAAGGGGTGCATTTAAGAGTTAAGGGGTACAAGGCTGATTAGAATTTAATCATTGATAAAAATTGGTTGAACTTTAAGCAAACAGTGAAGGCCCTGCTCGGGCGTCTTGTTCTGCAGTATCTGATACGGGTCTGCACTGTTTGCAACGAGTGATAAGTTGTTTCCTTATTCCTTTTTCCTTATTCCTTTGTCCTTATTCCAGAATTATTTTTTCAACCTGAATTTTTATAAAGGGTCATATCAGGAAAGGTCTATTTTTGGCCCCATCAAAATATGTCGACTTTACGCTTCGGCTCCGACTTTACGTAAATATGCTCACAAAAAGACTTGGTAAGATTTCAAGTAGCATAGAATCGACTATTCAGCTATCATACACAATATCAAACCAAAAATCGCCCGCCTATCGTGGCTTTGAGAAATATATTGAGCTGAATGGTGCTTCCACGTAGAGCCGAAACTGACGATACATGAGTAAGCCGCTGTGGGTTCAAGCCTGGCTAGGGTCACGTGTGAGACGCTAAGTTCTGCGTGGTTTTTCTCCGGGCACTCCGGTTTTTGCCAACCTCTGATTATCGCTTGGCACAATTGAACGAGTGAAATAATCTTGGAAGGCCGTAAAACCACAACCATTACTATAACACAGCCGTGACACATAGTGCATTTTTTCACACCACCAAAATGGCTACTTTTCTGTGAAAATCCATGATATTTTTCTTATTTATACTCCCAGCTTAGGTTGCGGGAGTACCCAAAAACTATGTCTTGGGCAGAAATAAGGAAAATCATGTATACACCCGTAAACCCCAGTTTTCCGTCTATATAAAGTGGGGTTTAGGGGATGTTCATTTCACAGGCCTGTTCACCTGATGAAAACCCAAAAAAGTTTTGAGCAGGCTGGTCAATGGAAAGTAAATAATGTTCAACCCTGCTACAATCTGGAAAACTAATTATTCTCTGCTTTTTTTTAGAATTTTATCTTTTTCCTACAGCCAGTGTGCATTTTCCTAGAATTTAATCAGATAGTCTGACATATTATCTGATTTATAGTCTTTTGCTAGGATTTGTTTGTTTTAATTGTTGGAGCTTGAAAGATCAAAGCTACTCAAATTGAGGAAACTTTTGTCACATTTTCGTAGGAGTGAACCTTATTTGAAATAACAACCATGTTTAATGTAACAACATCCATGTTGCTTTGAGTTTTACGGCTCGGTCAACACTATTTAGATTATAGTGTCCCCGTCAGGCTACCTAACCACACATCCTCGATAGGCTTACACAAAAGCGGTTTTGTTCATATAGGTTAATGGTCTAGTCAACACTCTTTGAGTCATATCGAGTTGATCAGCTTACCTCGCCACACTTAATCTTATTTTTAAAAAAATGCTTCATTTAAGTTTTTTTTTTTTTGGTTTTATGGCCTTTTCAAGATTTTTTACTCATATCGAACCGATCGTTAATCAGAGGTGGGCGGAAACCGGATTACCCGGAGAAAAACCATCTGACCTGTTGCAGAACTTGGCGTCTCACATGTGACCCGAGCCGGGCTCGAACGGTGAGAGACGTATTGATTAAGAGTCAGCGTACTTATCCACTAGGCCACGGAGGTCCGTTTCATTTATTACTTCATGTAAGGTTGACATGGGCCAACCTTATTTGAAATAACAATGTTAGATAAAACAATATTAGATAATACATTACGAAAACACGCCTATAGAAATTCACTGTAAATTTTCGCGCCAAAAATGAAAAATTTAAGATGAAAACTTGTGGTATTTTCCTTATTTCAGCTCAAAATATAGATTGTGGGTACACGTTAGAACCGCCTCATCGAGGCGGTTCTAACGAGTAACCACAATCTTTATTTTAGATAAGAAATAAGAAATATAAGGTTTATCTCTGTAAACTCGAGTTTTATTATATAAATGTGAGGTTCAAGGGGCTCAAAACTATATAGGCATGTCTGCGTGATAAGGCGGCTAACTACAAATCCTCGGCAGGTTTATACTCAAACGGTTTTGTTCGTATTTAATAAAGTTTAACGGCCTAGTCAACTTTATTTGTTTCATATTGAACTGGTCAGCTCACCTTATCACACTTAACCTTATTTAAAATAATTACTTCATTTGAGGTTGACTTCATATAAGGTTTACATTGGCTAACCTTATTTGAAAGAACAACGTAAATTGAAACAATTTTAAACTAACATATATCCGCAACCTGTTATGAAGAGTATCGTTAAAAGGAACCTGTTCAGTTTTAGGGCTCACTCAAAACTATTAATGTTATATTGGGCCCGTCAGTCTACCTTACCACAAATCCAGACATGTTTATAAAAATGTGGTCAAGTTTGTTTTGTATAACCTTTAACGGTATAGTTAACTTTATTTCGGTTATATCGAGCTGGTCACAGTTTACCTAACCACCCTTAACCTTTATTGAAATAATTACTTCATTTAAGGTATACTTCATTTAAGGTTGACATAGGTTGACATAGGTTGACATAGGCCAACTTTATTTGAAATAACTACGTTAAATGAAACGATATTAAGTAATAGAGGGCCATCAGTCAACACTCTTTGGGTCGTATCGAGTTGAAATAATTTCTTTTTTGGTTTTGGTTTTACGGCCCTTTCAAGATTATTTCATTCATATCGAGCCGATGAAATAATTACTTTTTTTAAGGTTTACTTCATTTTTGGGTTGGTTTGATTTGAGGTTTAACGTCCCCGTCAGCACTGTAAAGGTCATTTTGGAGACGTTGCTTCCTATTTTGTGGGACTTTTACCCGACATTGAGATGAAATGACATCTCAAGCCCTGTCGCCCAATGAAACCAATAGGGTTTATTAGCATGGCCTCGCACCGCGGTTCCTGGACAGGCTTAGATCCTCTAAACGGTTTACCAGTACTAGTGTGCGGGCCAGATTCAACTCTGCGTGGAAGCATCATGCAGCCCATATATTTCTTCAAGCCCCTATGGGCAGGGGCCGGGTTTACTTCATTTAAGGTTCACATAGGCCCATCTTATTTGAAATACAACATTATATTTAACAACGTCCATGTTGCAGAAGCCTCCGTGGTGTAGTGGATAAGCTACTTGCCTCGTTAACCAGGGGCCGTGGGTTCTATTCCCGGGCTTCTCCAGACATTCGGATGAGTCTTTAAACCGAGGTCACGCCTCCGTATGACCTCAGCTGTTGGCGGGACTTAAAACTCAAACATTCTCACTCACATTCATGTTGCTTTGAATTTTACGGTTCAGTCAACACTATTTAGGTTATAGTGGGCCAGTCAGTCTATCTAACCACACATCCCCGACAGGCTTATACATAAACGGTTTTGTTCGTATTTTAAATAAAACTTAATAGCTTATTCAACACTCTGTGGGCCATATCTATGTGGTCAGCTTACCTAGCCATAGTTAACCTTAATTGAAATAATTGCTTCATTTAAGGTTTACTTCATATAAGGTTGACATAGGCCAACTTTATTTGAAAAAAAAAAAAAAAAAAAACAACAAAAAAACGTTAAATGAAACAATTTTAGGTAATAGGTGGCCGTCAGTCTTCCTTACCAGGTTTATACAAAAGCGGTTGTGTTGTAATTTTGTAGAGTCAAACGGCCTAGCCAACACTCTTTGGGTCTTATCGAGTTTGTCTAGTTACCTTGCCACACATAATCCTATTTAAGTTAATTACTTTATTTAAAGTTTACTTCATGTAAGGTTGATATAGACCAACCTTATTTGAAATAATAACGTTAAATGAAGCAGTATTATGTAATAATGGGCCTGTCAGTCTAGTTACATGTACCTACACATCCTCTACAAGTTTATACAAACGCGGTTTTGTTCGTATTTTGTAATGTTCAACGGCCTAGTCAACACTCTTTGGGTCGTATCGAGTTGAAATAATTACTTTTTTTTAGGTTTTCTCCATAAACTTTTCACATAGGCCATTCTTATTTGAAAAACAATAATAAAAAAAAAACATTATATGTTAAATAGCATCCACGTTGCAGAAGTCTCCGTGGTGTAGTAGATAAGCTACTCGCCTCACTAACCAGGGGTCGTGGGTTCGATCCCGGTCTTCTCCAGACTTTCGGATGAGTCACGTCTCCGTATGACCTCAGCTGTTGGCGGGACTTAAAACTCAAACACTCTCACTCAAATTCATGTTCCTTTGTTTTTACGGTTCAGTCAACACTATTTAGGTTATAGTGTGCCAGTCTATCTAACCACACATCACCGACAGGCTTATACATAAATGGTTTTGACCGTAATGGCCTATTCAACACTCTTTGGGCCATATCTATTTGGTCAGGTTACCTAGCCACAGTTAACCTAATTTGAAATAATAACTTCATTTAAGGTTTACTTCATACAAGGTTGACATAGGCTAACCTTACTCTTATTTGAAATAACAACGTAACAGCTATGCATTCGCAGTTTGAATTCGGAGCTATGCATCCAGCTCTGAATACGCGATTTGATTCCAGAGCGCTGGATTCAGCACAGCTCTGCATTCAGCTCAGAATTCCGGATTTGTATTCAGACCTCTGGATTCAGCCCAGCACTGCACCCGGCTCTGCTTTCCCGATTTGAATGGGCCTAAGGATTCAGGCCATCTCTGCATCCAGCTCGGTATTGAGCTCTGAATTTTCAATTTGAATTCAGAGCTCTGGATACAGCCGGGCTTTGCATCCAGCTCTGAATCAAGTTCGCGATTTTAATCAAAGGCTCTGAATTCAGTCATTACGAAAACACGCCTATATAACTTTGACCCCCTTGAACCCCACCTTAATAAAGTAAAACTGGGGTTTACAGGGGTAAACCTTATTTTCCTTATTTCTGCTCAAAAATAAAGCTTGTGAGTACTCGTTAGAACCGCATGAATGAGCTCAAAAATAAAGGTTGTGGGTACTCGTTAGAACCGCCTCATTCAGCCGCCACAATCTTTATTTTTGAGCAGAAATAAGGAAAATATCACACACTATTTTTCTTCCTAAAATTTTAGTTTCTTTTCTCGGCGAAAAATTTACACTGTATTAGTATAAGCGTGTTTTCGTAATGTCAGCTCTGCATCCAGTTCGCGATTTAATTCGCAGTTTGGATTCAGCCCAGCTCTTCATACATCTCTACATTGAGCTCCTTTTTGCGATTTGAATCCGGTGTTCTGGAGTCAGCCCAGCACTGAATCCAACTCTGCATTCAGCTCTGAATTCGCGATTCGATATCTACACTCTGGAATCATCGAAGCTCTGCATTCGGGATATAAATTCAGAGCTCTTGATTCAGCCAAGCTCTGCATTTTGATCCAGCTTTGTATTGGCTTTGCATTCGTGGTATAAATCCAGAGCTCTGTAGTCAGCCCAACTCTGTACCCATTTCTGCTTTCGCGATTTGAATTCACAGCTCTGGATTCAGCAAAGGTCAGAATTCAGCTCTGCATCCAGCTCTGAATTCGCAATTTTATTTCACATTACGAAAACACGCCTATACATATACACTGTAAATTTTAACCGCCGTAAAAATGAAAAATTTAAGATGAAAAATTGTGGTATTTTTCTTATTTCTGCTCCAAATGTAGATTGTAGGTAGACGTTAGAACCGCCTCATCGAGGCGGTTCTAACGATCGAGGCGGTTCTAACGAGTACCCATAATTTATATTTTAGAGCAGTAATAAGGTATACCCCTGTAAATCCCCAGTTTTAATCCCCAGTTTTACTACATAAAAGTGGGGTTCGAGGGGGTCAGAATTATATAGGCGTGGTTTCGTGATGACAGCTCTAGATTCCGCCCAGCTCTGCATTCAGCTCTGCATCCAACTTTGCATTTGCAATTTGAATTAAGAACTCTAAATTCAGCACAGCTCTGCAACCAGCTCTGCATTTAGCTCTGCCGCCATTCAGCTCTGCATCCTACTCTGCACTGAGCTCTAAATTCCTGATTGAATCAACAGTTCTGGATTCAGTTCAGCTTTGCATCCAGCTCTGCTTCGATTTGATTCGTCCAAGACCTGCACCCAGCTTTGAGTCCAGCTTTGCTTTCAGTTCTAATTCGTAATTTGAATCAAGCGCTCTATATTCTGTCCTGCTCTGCATCAAGCTTTGCTTTCAGCCCTGAATTCGCGATTTGAATATAGAGCTCTCGATTCCGTCCAGCTTTGCATCCACCTCTGCAATCACGATTCGAATACAAAGCTGGCCATTCAGCCAAATTCTGCATTCAGCTAGAAATTTGCTATTTGACTCCAGAGCTCTGCTTTCAGCCCATCTCAGTATATATCCAGTTCTGCAGTCAGATCCGAATTCGCGATTTGATATCACAGATCTGGATTCCGGCTTATTCGAGCTTTGAATTCAGAGCTCTGGATTCAGCCTAGCTCTGTATCCAGCTCTGTATTCGAGATTTGAATTCAGCATTGAGCCCCCAGTTTGCCTTGAACTCTGAATTCCCGATTTCAATCCAAAGCTCTGCATCCAGCTCTGCACTGAGCTCTAAATGCTGGATTAAGCATCAACAGCACTGTATTAAACTCGCGAATTCAGGACTGCTCTAAAGCCACAACTCCAAATACATATTGCGGATACAAAGCTGACGCAGAGCTGGGTGCTCTTTAAATTCAAATCGCAAATTCCGATCTTGGTGCAGAGCTTGATGCAGCTCTGCATCCAGCTCTGCATTGAGCTCTAAATGCTGGATTAAGCATCCACAGCGCTGTATTAAACTCGCGAATTCAGGGCTGCTCTTAAGCCACAACTCCAAATACATATTGCGGATACAAAGCTGACGCAGAGCTGGGTGCTCTTTAAATTCAAATCGCAATTTCCGATCTTGGTGCAGAGCTTGATGCAGCTCTGCATCCAGCTCTGCATTGAGCTCTAAATGCTGGATTAAGCATCCACAGCGCTGTATTAAACTCGCGAATTCAGGGCTGCTCTAAAACCACAACTCCAAATACATATTGCGGATACAAAGCTGACGCAGAGCTGGGTGCTCTTTAAATTCAAATCGCAAATTCCGATCTTGGTGCAGAGCTTGATGCAGCTCTGCATCCAGCTCTGCATTGAGCTCTAAATGCTGGATTAAGCATCCACAGCGCTGTATTAAACTCGCGAATTCAGGGCTGCTCTAAAGCCACAACTCCAAATACATATTGCGGATACAAAGCTGACGCAGAGCTGGGTGCTCTTTAAATTCAAATCGCAAATTCCGATCTTGGTGCAGAGCTTGATGCAGAGCCGGGCTGAATCCAGAGCTCTGAATTCAAATCACCAAATCAGCTGTATTCAGAGCTTCATGCAGAAATGAATGTAGAGCCGGGCTGAGTTCAGAGCTCTTGATTCAAATCACGAGTTAAGAACACGGTGCAGAGATGGATGCAAAGCGAGATGCAGACCTGGGCTGAATCTAGAGCTCTGAATTCAAATCGCAAAAGAGCTTAATACAGAGCTAAGATTAACCCAAAGCATTGAATCAAATGGCAAATTCAGAAATAGATGGATGCAGACCTGGGCTGAATCCAGAGCTCTGGAATCAAATCAGAATTCATACTTCAGTGCAGAGCTGGATGCAGAACTGAGTGCAGAGCTGGGTTAAATCCACTAAAATGAGTTCATATCGCGACGCAGAGCTACGGTGAATCCGGGGCTCTGGGTAAGACTTCATAGGAATCCTGCTACGTGTACATCTCAGATATTGGAGCCATTACACACTCCTATTTATTAGCTCACCTGTAGCGAAACTCAAGGTCAGCGTATGCGGTTGCCTGTTGTCCGTCGTCCGCCCGTCCGTTGTCCGGTGTTCGTCCGTCATCCGTCGTAAACTTTTCACATTTTTAACATCCTCAGAATCGGAAGTCAGATTAAGATGATATGTAGTGGGTGTCATCAGGGAGATCTGACACGGAGATTCAGATTTGCTAAAGTTTTTACGTTCCGATATCCTAGATGGCCGCCATGGAGGCCATTTTGAAATTATTCGAACGACATCGCCTCCCGAACCAAAAGTCGGATTGAACTTAAATTTGATGGTAGACATCAAGTTGACATGGCGATTCAGATTTGCTAAAACGGTTCCCTTCCGATATTCAAGACGGTAAAATTTTTTACTGTTTACTGGGCCGTAAATCTTAAAGCAACTTTTATATTTTTTAACATTGTTATTGCAGATAAGGTTGGCCTGTGACAACCTTAAATGAAGTAAACCTAAAATGAAATAATTATTTCAAATAAAGTTAAGTGCGGCTAGGAAATCTGACAAACTCGATATGACCCAAAGAGTGTTGACTAGACCATTAAACTTCATAAAACGCGATGAAAAAAAAAACGCTTATGTATAAACATGTCAATGATGTGCGGTTAGATAGACTGACGGGCCAAATTTAACCTAATATTTTTTCATTAAACGTATTTATTTCAAATAAGATTGGCCTATGTCAACCTCATTTGAAGTAAACCTTAAACGAATTGTTCTAATATGGTTTGGTGTGGTTAGGTAAGCTGACCAACTCAATATGACGAAAAAAAATGTTGACTTGGCCGTTAAACGATAAACAATACAAACTAAACCGTTTTTTATAAACCTGTCTAGATCCCTGGTTAGGTAGACTGACGAGCCTAACATAACATAAATAGTGTCGACTGAGCCATAAAAAATCAGACAACCAAACTAGTTTCTTATAACACTATTCTTAATAACAGGTTGTGCTAAGACGCCAGTTTAAAATTGTCTCAATTTACGTTGTTATTTCAAATAAGGTTGAAGTAAACCTTAAATGAAGTAATTATTTCAAATACGGTTAAGTCTGGCTAGTTAAGCTGACCAACTCGATATGACCCAAAGAGAGTTGACTATGCCCCTAAACTGTATTAACAACAACTCAAATGATTAGTATAAGCGTTTGGTTTGTTTTCAAATCCTGTCATTGTAAATTGTACATGTACTGTTCGAATTGACTTGTCAAATGAAATGAATAAATATTGTTTAAACCAACAAACAAAATCATTAGTGTATAAACCTGCCGAGGATGTATGGTTAGGTAGATTAACAGGCCGACTAAAACCTAATAATGTTCCATTAAACGCTGTTTTTTAAAATAAGGTTAACCTTTAATGAAGTAAACCTTAAATGAAGCAATAATTTCAAATTTGGTTTGGTATGGCTAGGTAACTTGACCAACTCGATATTGCCTAAAGCCGTTAACATTCGAACAAAACCGCTTTTGTATAAACCTGTCCAGTATGTATTGTTGGGTAGATTGACGGGCCCACTATAACCTAAATAGTGTTGTCTGAGCCATAAAACCCGAAGCAATGAAGAAACAATTTCCTGACTATTCCCAATAATAGAATATGGATATAAGTCAGTTTAAATATTGTTTCATTTAACGGTGCTATTTCAAATAAGATTTGCCTGCGTCAACCTTATTTGAAGCAACCTTAAATGAAGCAATTATTTCAGTTAAGGTTGTTATTTCAAATAAGGTTGGTCTATGTCTTACAACTTTATTTGAAATATTAACCTTATTTGAAATAATAACTTCATTTAAGGTCACTTCAAATAAGGTTGACATAGGCCAACCTTATTTGAAATAACAAGGTTAAAAGAAACACTATTTAAACAGACATATACCCATTGCCTATTACATAGCAATGGGTATATGTCTGTTTAAATAGGGGAATATGAAGAATAATGTGATAAGGAACATGTTTCTTTGTTTCTTTGAGTTTTTCGGCTCAGTGAACACTATTTAGGTTATAGTGGGTCCGTCAGTCTACCTAAGCACACATGCTTGACAAGTTTTACAAGCGGTTTTGTTCGTATTTTATAAAGTTTAACAGCTTAGATAGCACTCTTTGGGTCATTTTCGAGTTGGTCAGCGTACCTTGCCACACTTAACCTTATTTGAAATAATTGGTTCATTTAAGGATTACTTCATATAAGGTTGACATAGCCCAACCTTATTTGAAATAACAACGCAAAATGAAACAATATTTAAACTGACATATATCCATAAGTTATTCTGAAGAACAGTTATAAGGAACTTGTTTCTTTGTTGCTTTGAGTTATAAGTACGGCTCAGTCAACTCTATTTAGGTTGTAATTGGTCTGTCAGTCTACCTGACTGCACATCCTCGATAGGTTTATACAAAAGTGGTCTTATTCGTATTTTCATAAATTTTAACAGCCTAGTCAACACCCTTTTGATCATTTAGAGTTGTTCGTTCAACTTACATAGTCACACCTAACCTTATTGGAAAGAATTATTTCGTTTGGGCCCCGTCAAGCGATTTTGGTACTTATCGCCTATGCGAGCAGCGAAGGTTCAGGCAAGCCTGCGCATGTGAGCAGTGAAGGTTCAGGCGAGCTTGCGCATCCGCGTTGTCTCGCAAGAACCTTCGCTGCTCGTTCACACAAGCAGTGAATCAAGAGGAACCTTCAGACAGAAAGCCATATCCCTGGCCCCTCTGAATGGCTGGGCATGCGCAGTTAAAATTTGTCATGACGGAATGCTCGAAGACACAAATTCGCTTGGCGGGGCTCAATTTTAAAGTTTACTTCATATAAGGTTGACAAAGGCCAACCTTATTTGAATTAACAACGTAAAATGAAACGATATCTAAACTGACATATATCCATAAGCTATCATTACGAAAACACGCCTATACAAATACATTGACACATTTATCGCCAAAAAAAAAATGAAAATTTTCAGGTGAAAAATTGTGATTTTTTTCTTATTTTTGCTCATTGAGGCGGTTCTTACGAGTACCAACAATCTATATGTCTGAGCAGAAATAAGAAAAATAAGGTTTGCCCCTGCAAACCCCAGTTTTACTGTATAAAAGTGAGGCTAGAGGGGGTCAAAATTATATAGGCGTGTTTTCGTGATGTCTGAAGAATAGAGTTATAAGAAACTTTGTTTCTTAAAGATTTACGGCTCAGCCAACACTTTTTATGTTATAATGGGTCCGCTTATACAAAAGAAGAAATGTTGGCTGTTTTTATAAGGTTTAACGGCCTAGTCAAATTTCAATTGGTCATATCGAGTTGGTCAGCTTACCTAGCCACACTTAACCTTAATTTGAATAAATACTTCACTTAAGGTTTACTACATATTTATAAGATTGACATAGACCAACTTTATTTGAAATAACAATCTTAAATGATACGACATTTATATTAAACTGGTCTATATCCAAAACCTCTTATGGAGAAAAGAGTTATAAGGAACTGTTATGGAGAAAAGAGTTATAAGGAACTGTTATGGAGAAAAAAGTTATAAGGAACGTGTTTAGTTGTTTCTCATAGTTTTACGGCTCATTCAACACTATTTAGGTTATATCTAACCACACATCCTGGACAGGTTTATACAAAAGGCGGTAAAATCGATTTAAGCCACCCCCCAAAGGAATTCGTTTCCGCTGACCGTTCCAAGGCGGTTCTTCTGTCGCGGTTTATTTTTATTATGGTTTGTCTTTGGGTGTTTGTGTCGCTTGTGTTATTTTATTTTGGATAGCCTTTTGGCCATTTTGTGGGAAAGTTATTGTCCTTTTGGCTTTCCGCTGTTGGTGTTTCCATTAGGGTCTGTTGTTTCATGTTTGTGTGTCTTTCCCTTTGGTGTCTCTGATGGGAGCTGTGGGTTGATTGTATCGATTCCTCATCATTGCCTCCACTTCTATTTTGTTCGTTTTGTATATTATTGGCGTAGACCATCTCGATTTGGTCAGCTTGCCTAGCCACACTTTACCTTATTTGAAATCATTTCTTCATTTAAGGTTTACGTCATATAAGGTTTCGGGGTATACTAACAGAGCACCCAGAGAAGAGGAAGAAAAACAAAACAAGAGAGTTTTGAAGGCCATGGATCTCTCATCTGATCCATATGGTAACAAGTGGGCCCCTGGGAGAGGCATTATTGGCCCCGGGTTATAATTTGAGTAATCTTGGTAGTGGTCTGAAATGTGAAGCTTCATACCAAATAACAAAAACCTGAGCCCTCTGGCTTCAGACAGTAAGATTTTAAAAGGTTTTCCTAATATAAGTCTATATAAACCTTGGGGTCCCCGGGGCGGGCCATTTCTGGCCCCAGGGCTATAAATATGAACAACCTTGGTAGAAATCCACAAGACGAAGCTTCATACCAATTATCAAAGACCTTGGCCTTCTGCTTTTAGACAATAAGATTTTCAAATGTTCCCGATGCCTTGACTTCTATTTTCTAGGGCTATAATTTGAACAATTTTGATAGAGGTCCACTAGATGAAGCTTCATACCAAATACAACGACCTGGGGCCTCGTGTTTCAGAAAAGAAGATTTTTTTTTAAATTTTCCTATATAAGTCAATGTAAAACCGAAGGGCCCGGGGCGGGGGCATTTTTGGCCTAAGGGCTATTATTTGAACACTCTTGGTAGATGTCCGCTCGATGAAGCTATACACCATATATCAAAGACCTGGGTCATGCGGTTTCGGAGATGAAGATTTTTAAAGGTTTCCCCTATACACGCCAATGTAAAACCAAAGGGTCCGCAGGTGGGGGCATTTTTCGCCCTAGACCTATAACTTGAACAATCTTGATAGAGGTTCACAAGATGGAGCTTCACACAAAATATCAAAGAACTGGGCCTTGCGGTTTCAGAGAAGAAGATTTTCTGAAGATTTTCCCAATATAAGTCTATGAAAACCCAAAGGGCCCTGGGCGGGGGCATTTTTTATCTTTGGGGTATAATTCAAACACTATTGATAGAGGTCCACTAGATGAAACTTCACACCAAATAGCAAAGACCTTGGCCTTGAGGTTTCAGAGATTTTCACTATATAAGCCTATGTAAAAGCAAAGGCCTCCGGGGCGGGGGCATTTTTTGCCCCTGTGCTATAATTTGAACAATCTTGGTAGAGGTCGATTTCATATCAAAGACCTGGGCCATGCGGTTTCAGAGATGAAGCTTTTTAAAGATTTCATTTAAAAATCTATTTTTAGTTCCTGTGATGTAGATGTGCAACGGACCGGAACCATTTGAACAATTTTGAAAGGGGGCCACCTTAGGATCACTCCTATGAAGTTTGGTCAAAATCCGATCATCGGTTTAGGAGGAGATGTCGTTTGAAGAAAAAGTTTACGCATGCACGACGGACGACGGACAACAAGTGATCCCAAAAGCTTACCTCGTCACTACGTGAAAAGTGAGCTAAAACCTTCTAACAAAATCAAAAATTCCTTACAACTGCCGTGGTTCGAGTCTGGTTCAGGTTACACGCGAGACGCCAATTTCTGCAACGGAAGGTATGCTTTTTTTTCTCCGGATGCTCCGGTTTTCGTCCACCTCTGATTAACAATCGGCTCGAAAATGACCTTGAAAGGGGCATAAAACCAAACCCCCCCCCCCCAAAAAAAAAAAAAATAATAATAATAATAAATAATAAGTAAATAAACTGAAGAAATAAAATAAAATACTAATAAAAAATAATAACGTAAGAAAGTGTAAATCTGTTTTGGAGTGCCATTTACGACTGAAGATGTGAGACAATTTTGAATATGACAACATACACAGCCAGAGTTTGTTTTTATTGGAGTTTAACGTCTCAGTCAACACTATTTAGGTCATTTGGAGCCGGTCAGTTAACCTGTCAGCACTTTTCCTGGGAAGCGATTAACCAGTACGGTGCACATTCTTCTGCCAGAAACTGACAACGGCCCTTCTTGAATCAGCGGAAACACAGCCAGGGAGAAACACAACAGCCTACGTACCTACGCGGTTTGATAAGAGTCTTCGCTGTTCCACAGGCTCAGGGTTACTGAAAGAACAACAAACGATAGCTTCGGCCAGACTGGGCCGATACCTAGGCAGATCCGACGTATCATTGTATGCCCCGTCAATCTCAGGCTCAAACTATGTTGGCCATCAACCAATTGAACACACCTGATATCTGTTAATTGAAGGAATAGAGTCTGTTTTCTAATCATTTACCATAATGCTTTGATCGCCGGCCTCGGTAGCACAGTCGAATGCGCGTCTGACTGGCGATCAGGAGGACGCGGATTCGACACCTGCCGCGTCGGCAACATTATTTCGTGGAGATTGATCATGAAATCGTTTCTAGGGTCATTATCTCCCTTCCGCTGATTTAAGAAGGGCAGTTGTCAGTTTCTGGAGAAAGAATGTGCACTGTAACGGCTAAACGCTTACGTATAAGCCTACCCAGGAAAAGTGCGTAATGGTAAACTGACGGCTCAAAAATGACCTGAATAGTGTTGACTTGGCTGTTAAACTCAAAATAAAAACACACAAACAAAACGGCTTTGATCAGTTTGAAATATCTAATTCCACAGTTTGGTTAGAATGATGTTCCAATGTTTCTATTCATATTTCGTATAACGATATTGATGTGTCATATGTGTATTGACATTTTTGCTTGTTAATTGCGAATGTCTCACTTTTTGTA
Source organism: Lucinisca nassula (assembly GCA_963580285.1). Classification (NCBI taxonomy): domain Eukaryota; kingdom Metazoa; phylum Mollusca; class Bivalvia; order Lucinida; family Lucinidae; genus Lucinisca; species Lucinisca nassula. The sequence continues at coordinate 67,602,526 of OY757010.1, forward strand.
TCGATCTGGACTATTTCTTTTATGCATTATTTGTTCACATTTACTACATGTTGAGCACACATGGTTTGTTTCCATCTAAGTTTTGTTTTGTCATGTCACCATTTGATTTAATCTCTGGAACGTACAGACTGATGTTGAATATTTCAATACGCATTTTCTCTATCTTGGGTTTCACGCAAGGAAATACCCCCTTAAAAAGGTTTAGAATTTCCATTCGTGTTTCGCTAAACCAAATTGCATAAATTAAAGGGTCAACGATGCAGTTTGCTAAGTTGAACCAATTGGCAAGTACCGCAACTAGCCCAGTTTCTTTCACACCTCTGGATGTTCTGATGAAGTAAAAAACTGACAACCCAAAGGTTACAAACTGTGTGAATGTTGTGTTGACAAACACAAAGAACGTCGCTACAGTACCCTTATATTGTCGAATCTCATGCATGGTGTTAGAACGTTTTTCACCCTTTCGAATGATTTTGTATATCTTAATATATGAGATAAAAGAAATGGCTGGGACTAGGAAAGAAATAACGATAAAATAGATTGCAAAACTCCATCCGCAATTAACGGCTTTGTTTTTGGCATAACACATCACGCTTCTTATGACCGCGTACTGTATGAAGCTGAAGAGGAAAAGGCATATGCACACGACCCTAGTTCGACCGTCTGTAACTACTCTAAGGTAGACATAAGGCCAGTTTAAAACAAACAACCGCTCAAGCGCCATGCAACCGACAAGTATCTGCGCAGATATTTGAAATCCCCGAAAAATATGCACGATTAGATAAATGTCGTTGTAGTCAAACATCACAGAAACACTGGAAAGTATCAGAAAAAGACTGTCATATGACAGAAGTCCCATTGATAATAGTTTTGTTCCATAAGGCGTCTTCTTTGTTCGGTAGATAGCCGTAAACGACAACAGGCAAAATATCAGTGCCGACATTGCCAAACAAATGTAGACCACAACCACAGAAACAGGCATAAATGGATCAAAGGCAATCATTCTTAGGATGGAAATTCCTAGATACGTCCTTTCTGTCTTACAGTGTATTATTCAATCATTCCGAGACCTGAAATGAAATTAATAAAATTAGAATGTGCTCGTACCTTAACAGGCACAAACTGCACAAATTTAAAAGAAAACCAAAATTAATGTAATACAAACAACTTATTTGAGCTTTGACATTAAACTCACGAAATTCCATGTCAGTAAAAAGCACTGAGTCGATTACCTCTGAGTGTTGACTGGATCAAATGCCCTGAACGAGGACTTTCCGCGATTGATGTTTCCATTAGGGTCTAGTTATTTAATGTTCGTGTTTCTTTCCCTTTGGTGTCTCTGATGGGTCATGTGGGTTAATTGTATCGATTCCTGATCATTGCCTTGACTTCTGTGTTGGACTTTTTTGTTTAACGCCAAAAGGCTCTAATATGGGAATAAAAAGCTCAAATAATTTGTGGGAATTTGTGGCGGCCGTTAAACGTCTCCCTGCCCTACATCATAGTATAGTTTATATTTTCTTGTCCTTTGGGATCATTGATTCCATTGTGGAATTTTGAAACTATCTGAGGGTCACTGATGAGGTCTAATTGGCCGAAACCAGCTAATCTGGCCCAAAAAAAACTTGTACACTCCATATTTTCCTGTTCCTGGGTGTATTCCTTGCTTCAAAAGGATAAGGCTCTTATAGAACATACCTAACAGCACGTAAGGATCAATTGTCCCTGAGCTTAAGCCGATGATATAACCCTGAACACTGACTTAACGATTTTATACAATCCTTATATTGCCGCGTTTAGGCCCCGGATTTGAGTATGTACTGTTTTCAGTATTCCGTTACAGAGCTTCCCGCTCGAATAAGATTAGAATAAAAACACAAGCAAATGTCTTGGAATAGTACACCTTCATGCAAATATTTGCTTTCCTGACTAGAGGAGCTACATTCAAAGGAAAGCAAGACTCCATTTAAAAGTGGGGAAACCTACGTCACGATGACGTCACACAGAAAGACAATGGTAGCCGTCATCTTTGAAGTACCTCTCGCTTCGGTAAGTGTTTTTGTGTTAAACAGATGATTTAAGCACAATCTTGACACAGCTTTTATCGCAGAGTACGGGCGAAATAACAATGTTTTGTCTGCAAAAAGAAATTTGTGCAGGCTTTCAGAAGTATGGATAAACACGTTGGATTTAGTTCATTTCAGCGATCCATTCGTCAACACTCTGGATATGAAAATCATTCATATGAAGCAGCGCAGTGTTTTCATTAATCCTCTCATAACGAGTACACGACTTTTCAGAAGAAAATACCATAGAAGTGTTTAATAGTATTAAAATTAAAATTTTTGAACTTTAAAAGACGTTTACAGTAAATGGTATCGTTAACACTCGATCAGAAATGAGATACGTACACACTCTGAAAACCAGCATATAGTTGTTTGTTTGTTTATTATTTTTTTTTTTTGGTCTTACGGCCCTTTCAAGATTATTTCACTCATATCGAGCCGGTCGCTAATCAGAAGTGGGCGAAAACCGGAGTACCGGAGAAAAACCACATGACCTTCCGTCGCAGAACTTGGCGTCTCACATATGACCCGAGCGAGGCTCGAACCACAGCGGTGAGAGACTTAATGATCAAGAGTCAGCACTCTTAACCACTAGGCCACATATAGTTGTTTCTCGTGACAACCTGAAAAGCAGGGTAACAAGTATCTTTGACAATAGTGGTGGCCAGATGAACAGCCGAACACAATTTCCGCTCTCATGTCACTTAAAAAGACATTGCCCAGTCTAGAACATTGTCGCACTTGAACTATTTACAATGTTGCGCCGAGTTGCGAAAAAAATGACGATAAAACAAATGGTTCAGATTTAAAATATCTGTAAAAACAAGAGGCCCTTGGGCCACTATACTCACCATACATGTTCAGTTGGGTTCTGTCCCATGGAAGACATGCGTTTCATTAAGCTATTAAGGCTAGAAAAATCTAAGTAGAGGCCCACCCAAGGACTATGCTGCGAAATTAGGTTTCTAGCTTTTCTTGTTCTTGTGAAAACGTTAATATTGGCCTAATTTTTGGGAGAAGATTTAAAGAATAGATGAACAAATAAACTGATGATGCTTATTGCCTTTTATACAATATAAGCCATCATTATTGCATTGCATACGAATGTTCTAGAAAAGGGTAATCCCTTTGAAGCAAGGACTACAAGACAGAACTGAAAGCTGTGGAGTGTACACGATTTTTATGGACCAGACTAGCTAGTTTCGGCCAGTTAGGCCGCATCACTAACCCTCAAACATTTACGAACCCCTGCAGTGGCATCAATGATCCCAAATGAATGGAAAATAAATCCACACTTTGATGAAGAGCAGATAAACATTTTACGGACGCCAAATATTCCCATAACACCAGCTACGGTGAAATATATTACTTTCTAGAAAAATGTAATCCTTTGGAAGCAAGGGCAACCAGAAAATAAAAATAAAGGCACACTATGATAAAGATTGAAGTTTCAACATTTTATAGTTCCTAGGAAATTTTTGATGAAATTTAACTTAGACCTCTGATAGAGAGAAAGAATTAAAGTAAAGATGAAATGGGATGTCAAGAAAAACAATGCCTCTTACACTATGTGAGTTATCATCCCAACTGCATATGAAAAATAGAAGTGATGGCAATTATTAGGAATCGATACAATTAACCCACTGCTCCGACCAGAGACACCAAAGGGAAAGAAACACAAGCATGAAATAACTAGACTCTAAACATTACTAGCGGAAAGCCAAAAGGACAGTTTCTTTCCAACAAAATGGCCAGTTGGCTGTCCAAAACAAAAGGATATAAGCGAATACTGGTAATCACTTAGCGGGTCCAAATTAGAAGTAGAGGCAATGATCAGGAATCGATACAATTAACCCACAGCTCCCATCAGAGACACCAAAGGGAAAGAAACACAAACATGAAACAACATACCCCAACGGAAACACCAACAGCGGAAAGCCAAAAGGACCGTTACTTTCTCACAAAATGGCCAAAAGGCTATCCAAAATAAAATAATACAAGCGACAAAAACACCCAAAGACCCTAAGCCTGCCAAGGAAAAGTGGTGCGAGTTGGACCGTACATGTGTATAAAATAGAAGTAAATACAATGGTCAGGAATTCCTATTTGTTTCACTGAAGGCATTGCTTGAGATGTCATTTCATCTTAATGTTGGATAGAAGTTCAGAAAAGATTGGAAGTAACGTCTCGAAAATGACCTAAGTGCTGTTGACGGGGCCGTTCAACCTCAATTTCAACCAAACAGGCATCATCATTTCATATGTTTATGCCGTTCGTAGTTTTTTTGCGTATCGCGCAAAAATAGTAGACGTTTTTCTTTTATCTTTGTAGTTGAGACGTTATTTCTTTATTGTTTTTGTCAATATATCAGCCGGTGCAAGACAAATGCTAAAATATGACATGTGCGACTAGTGAATACCTAGACCAGTCCATGCATCTGATCGGTGTAATATTTCGCTTTTGAAACAATAGTGAGCTATTACACTACTCACACCTGCTCGTTGTACGGACGATTCATAATCCTAACCAACCGCACAAGTCCAACAGCAGATCCTGAACAGCGTAACAAGAAAAAATATGTCATTGGGGCCTCGATAAGGATCGGTTTATACAACAAGCAGGTGTGGGAAGTGTCAAATATTACCAATGTTTTTAAAACTCAAGAATACACCGATCAGACTGCCCGGGTATGCAAGCTGATCTGGGTAGTCTATCGTCGCACATAAATTGCCTTATTGTAGCTTTTTTCTTGCACCGGCTCATTAATTAAAATAAATAACGTTGAAACTACACAAATTTTAAATGCCTCCTTTTTGTGGGTGTTATGCCAAATACTGCATCGAGTGAGGTAAATGTCAAATTAACGTTACAAAAAGTGTTACACTTTTCATTAAAACTGTGCTACAGTGTACAATATTGTTTTTTCGTCGACAAAAGTTACTAAGCAATGGAGTTTTTTTTTTAAAATAGTCCACCTGACCGTCACTAAAGGTAGCTGTTATTTATAGAAAATAGCCGCCTTATTCTTATAGCTGTGAGGACGGCGTATTCAATAATATGGTTATCAATAGAATCTGGACTAAAATCGTGTGTTGGGTTTAGCAAACAGTGTAAGCCCTAACAAGACGCGACAGAGCGCGGCATCTGATCAACGTCTACACTGTTTGCTTTTTGTACACTGATGTAAGGAATAAACACATGTTTACAGTCTAAGTCACCGTGTGTTTTTTAAACCCACCCAAGAGACAGCTGACCTACCGGTTCTATTACTACTTTGATTAAAGTAAGTTTGTTTGTTTGTATTGGAGTTTAAGAGCCCAGCCAACAATATTTAGGTCATTTTTATCCCGGTCAGTTTACCTATCCACACTTTTTCTGTGCAGGCTTATACGTTAACCAGTACAGCGCACATTCTATCGCCAGAAACTGACAACTGCCCTTCTTGAATCAGCGGAAGGGAGAGACTGACCATAGAAAATATTCCATGATCAATCTCCACGAAAGAATGTTGCCGACCCTGGCAGGTAACGAAGCCGCGTCCTCCTGATCACCAGTCAGACGCGCATCCAACTGAGCAACCGAGGCCGGCTTAAATAAAGTAAGATAATGCCTTTTTATAACGAGCAGACCATTGCAAGAAATTTAGTTCTCAGCCACGACAGTATTTTTCCGCTCATGTAAGAGACCATTGAGGACCTCAAGAGATGTCTGCCTATTCTTCGTTAGCCTGTATGATTCTTTTTATTTTCAGAGATAAATGTAAACCTAATTATGTTGTTTTATACCTCAACGCAAGTACGACAATGCTCCAGAGTGGGCTATATCTTCTTAAGTGACAAGGGAGCGGACATTACAACTGCCTGTTCATCTGGCCACCATTATTGCCCAAGATACTTGTAAGCTTTAGAGAATTTGGCACCTTTTACCCTGCTTTTCAGGTTGTCACGAGAAACAACTATATGCTGATTTTCAAAGTATGTACGTATCTCTTTTCAGATCGAGTGTTAACGATACCATTCACTGAAAACGTCTTTTAAAGTTCAAAAATTTTAATTTTAATACTAATAAACACTTCTATGGTATTTTCTTCTGAAAAGTCGTGTACTCGTTATGAGAGGATTAATGAAAACACTGCGCTGCTTCATATGAATGATTTTCATATCCAGAGTGTTGACGAATGGATCGCTGAAATTAACTAAATCCGACGTGTTCATCCATACTACTTAAAGCATGCCTAAATTTCTTTTTGCTGACAAAACATTGTAATTTTGCCCGTACTCTGCGATAATAGCTATGTCAAGAGTGTGCGTAAAATATATGTTTAACACAGAAATACTTACCGAAGCGAGAGTTCCTTTCAAGATGGCGACCGCCTTGGTGTAAAATTGTGACGTCATTGTGACGTAGGTTTCCCCCCTTGATGAAACAGATATGAAATCATTATTTTTTTTCAAATCAAAATGTACAGTTATTTGTCGAAAACAACATATTTTAGGTAGTTTAAAATACACGTATCAGTGTTTAAAGTCCTACCTGTGCTTGGGCCCCACCCACAAGGCTTGGCCACATAGATTGGGCTGCATGATTATTCCACGCAGAGCTGAACCTGACCTCACATGAGTACTGGTAACCCGCTAAGAGGTCTAAAATAGAAGACAATGATCAGGAATCGATACAATTAACCCACACCTCTCATCAGAGATACCAATGAGAAAGAAATGCAAACATGAAATAACTAGATGGAAACATCAATAGCGGAAAGCCAATAGGCCAGTTACTTTCCCACAAAACGGCCAAGTGACTATCCAAAACAAAAAGATGTAAGCGATACACACATTCAAATATAAACCATAAACCATAACAAACATAAATCGCGACAGAAGAAACACCTTGGGAAGGTCAGTGAAAAGTATCTGACTTGGGGGCTTAAGGCGGTCGCAATCCTCGCCCTTACTTTCGTCGCGATTTAGACAAATAATTTGTTCAGTCCGTATGAAGGCTTCCTACCTTATCAATGCAACATCTCCGAGAACACAAATATCAAACAACCACAGATTTGAGACAACGATGAGGACTCGCTGAACTGCTGGAGCAAAAGAAAACCAACAGTTAGACTCCAATGGGCCCGACCAGACATAGAGCATCAGGTACCTTCTAACATAACATTTTAAATTCTAAGAAAGCCTTAATGCTGGAACCGACATAGAATCTGAGGCCTGGCCTTCCGGCTTGCAATTAAAGAGGGAAGCAGTTATCAACCGTGATTGGGTTAACTACCAAGCATGCAATCAGTCGTATAACATTTATGCTGTACCCAATATTTTTATATCGAAGAATGATTTTTCGAAATTAGGTGCTGCAGTCATTGCCAATATATATTTTTTCTGAATTTATATACTAAGTCACCACAACATTTAAAAAGAGAAACGACCAGGAACTGATACAATCAGATCCCAAATTCTTCCCACAATATCACTAATTCGGGTTCCGATAGACATTGTTGCAGAAGAGATTTAAGTGCAAGACTGAATTTTGAAATTTAACCGGAATGACGTCACTAAAATTTAGAAAAGGCTTTGCGTAGTCTATGATACCGATAACCCTGATTAGGAAGTTTAGCAGTTAACAATTTATTGCGGGTGTTGAAGTCGGTAACACGACTAGACACTCTGGCAAATCGAATTAATTGCGAAATACAAACTCCAACGGATGCCGAGCAACACCATCCAAGAAAGGAATATTTATTTACGATACCGATAACCGTGATTAAGAAGTTTAGCAGTTAACAATTTATTACGGGTGTTGAAGTCAGTTACATAACTAGACAGTCTTGCAAATCAAATTAATTGCGATATATAAACGCCATAGGATGCCGAGCATCACCATCCAAGAACGGAATATTTACAATCTGAAAATCAAAATCATGTTTTTTATCATAAATTTTGCAGGAAACAAACCCACCTACAATAGATAATGTAAATCCAAAAACGGGGCCCCGGTATTAGAAGAATTGGCTTTAATCAACTGAAGTTCTGGCGGGTAAACATGACTAACCAAACCATCGAAATAGGGATTTTAAATCATCAAAATATCTATAAGTCGAGCTAAAGGCTTCAAAGATTTCAGATTAATGTTCAACGGAAAGGGACAACACGAAGTCCCTTTCACAACAGAACAAGAACAGATCAGCCACAAAGGGTGCGCTATTCGTACCTATCGGAATACCCACAACTTGTCTAAATAACTTAGTACCAAATCTTATGTAAATATTATCAAGTAAAAAGCGAGAGCTTAACGCACTTTCTTACATGACCATAATGTATAGTTTTTTTTATGCGTTTCAATATTGAAAACGCATTTCTTACATTACATGCAAGATAGAGTGAATCGTCTCTATGAAATGTTCATTCATTTAAATAATTAAGTTTTTTCCTTTATAAGATTATGAGAAAGTGAGTGTAAAGGATGGAAAAATGACCGAGCTGAAGCACGTTAACGTCCGGATTTCAATTTATTTAAAACCTCCCTAAGCCGGCCTAGGGAAATTGGTGCGATTCGGACCGTCCCTACATATAAAAGATAAAAGTGAAGGAACTGATCAGGAATCGATACAATTAACTCCCAGCTCCCACCAGACACACAGAAGGGAAAGAAACACAAACATGAATTAACAAGACCCTAATGCAAACACCAATAGCGAAAAGCCAAAAGGACAGTCAATTTCTCACAAAATGGCCAATTGGCTATCCAAAACAAAAAGTATAAGCGATACACACCCTCACTCAAAGACACGCCATAACAAAAATATACCGCGGCAGAAGAACCGCCTTGGAACGGTCAGTGAAACTATTTCCACTGGGGTCTTAATCGATAGTACATGGCCGCAATCCTCGCCCTTACTTTCATCGCGATTACTCGTGGTAAGACAAATAATTTGTTCAGTCCGCATGAAGGCCTCTTACCTCATCAGAGCAACATCTCGGAGAACCTAAATATCAAACAACCACAGAGATGAAACAAGGGTGAGGACCCTTTTGATTTGTTTGGGCGGCAGGGCTTGAAATGTGATTTCATCTCAATTTCGGATAAATTTAAAGCAACATCTCCAAAATGACCTAAATAGTATTAACGGGGACGTAAAACCTTAATGCAATAAAACTACCTATTAATTTCTACTGCAGTGTAACCTCCATTAAACAGCCATTCTTGGAAAACTCCAAAACTGGCTGTTTAAGGGAGGTGGCTGTTCAACAGAGGGGCGTGTCTGAGTCGATGTATGGCTTGTTATCGACATACAAAAAACAGTGACTATTGAAGACAGCTCAACATGGATGTACTAAAAGAAAAATAAATGATGGAGAGGTGTCGTCTCCTCTCCATCATTTATATTTCTTTACACTTGCTTATATTATATTTATGCATATATCACAATGGTAGTTTTGAGAAAAATAAATTTTGAAATAAATAGATAAATAAATACACCAGAAGTTTTACATTCAATTTTTGCTATTGAGTTAACTTTGCCTGTTTAATAGAGGGAATTTAGATTTGGTAAAGTGGCTGCTGGCTGGAGGCGAGAGGTGGCTGCTGGGAAGAGGTTAAATATATAGTAAAATGCTATGGGAGGAATTATTCTGGCTGCTGAAGAGAGGTGGTTGCTAAACAGAGGGGACCATAAGTGGAGGTTTTACTGTACCTCTTACACGGACTTTCACGACAGTTATCTCAGGTAAACACAAACTAATATCTTCTGACATCATGTTAACAGAATTTAACCGAATGGATATTTCATAGATCTGGCATGTTATGTAAGAAATGCTTTTTCACTTCTGAACAGCATAAAAAGAATACTTTATGGTCATGTCAGAAAGTGTATGAAGCTCTCACCTTTCTGCCGGCCTCGGTAGATCAGTCGCATGCGCGTCTCACTGGTGATCAGGAGGACGCGGGTTGGATACCTGCCGGGGTCGGCAACATTCTTTCGTGGAGACTGATCATGAAATCTTTTATACGGTCATTCCGCTGATTCAAGAAGAGCAGTTGTCAGTTTCTGGCGAAAGAATGTGCACTGTACTGGTTAAGCGCTTACGTATAAGCCTGCCCGGGAAAATGTGGATAGATAAACTGACCGGCTCAACATGACCAGAAATAGATAAACTCCAATACAAATATAAAACAAAGCTCTCACCTTTCTACTTGACAATATTTACATAATATTTTATACTAGGTTATTTAGACAAGTTGTGGGTAGTCCTATGGGTACGAAATGCGCACCCCTTGTGGCTGATCTGTTCTTGATTTGTTATGAAAGAGACTTCACACTGTCCCTTCCGCTGAAAACCAATCGTCTTAAGCTCGACTTCTAGATATTTGGATGAGTTTTTAAATATTAACAATACCTATTTCAATGGTTCGATCAGTCAAATTTCAGTTAAATAAAGCAAATTCTTCTGATACCGAGGACCCGTTTTTGGATTTACATCTATCTTGTGTAGATGGATGTGTTTCCTGCAAAATTTATGATAAACGCGGTGATTTTGATATTGGGATTGTACATTTTCAATCCTTGGATGTTCCTCGTGCGGCATCCTATGGCGTTTATATTTCACAATTAATTCGATTTGCCAGGGTGTCTATTCATGTAACTAACTTCAACACTCGTAATAAATTGATAACTGCTAAACTTCTTAATCCGGGTTATCGGTATAATAAACTACGCAAAGCCTTTTCAAAATTTTACAGACGCCATTCCGATTTATTTCAAAATTAGATGTTGGACTTAAATCTCTTCTGCGACAAGGTCTATCGGAACCAGAATTTTATGGTGACTTAAGTATATAAATTCAGAAAAATGTATAATTGCAATGACTTCAGCACCCAATTTCGTAAAATCGTTCTTCGATATAAAAAGATTGGGTACAACATAAATGTTATACGACAGACTGCATGCATGGTAGTTAACCCAATCACGGTTGGAAACTTTGCTTCCCACTTTAATTGCACGCCGGTGGGTCAGGCCTCAGATTCTATGGCGGTTCCAGAGTAAAGGCTTACTGAGTGTCAGAGACTTGCCTTCACCTCTGTTTAACTGAGAATCTGAAAGAATTTAATTTTATGTAATGTTGGTTGGTACCGGATGCTCTGTCTCTGGTCGGGCCCATCGGAGTCAAACTGTTGGTTTTCTTTAGCTCCAGCATTTCAGAGGTTTCTTGCTGTCGAGACATCACCGTTGTTTCAGCTCTGTGGTTGTTTGTTTTTGTGTTCTCGGGGATGTTGCACTGGTAAGTTAGGAGGCTTCCATGCGGACTGAACAAATTATTTTTCTAAATCGTGACGGAAGGGCGAGGATTGCGGCCGCGTAAAATCGATTTAAGACCTCCAGTAGAATGCGTTTCAATGACCGTTGCAAGACCGTTCTTCTGTTGTGGTTTATTCTTGTTATAGTTTGTCCTTGAGTGTGTGTATCGCTTATATTTTTGTTTTTGATTGCCAACTGGCCATTTTGTGGGAAAGTGACTGTCCTTTTGGCTTTCCTCTATTGGTGTTTCCATGAGGGTCTAGTTGTTTCATGTTTGTGTGTCTTTCCCTTTGGTGTCTCTGGTGGGAGCTGTGGGTTATTTTATCGGTTCCTGATCATTGCCTTCAGTTCTATTGTTTTGACTATACGGCTTTCACCTCTATATTGTTGTACTTATGGCCCACCTTTTTAAGAAAAATGAATATGGATATAACCTAGACGTGTGACAAGTGATGAACAGTTGTTATTATATCAGTAAACACAAAACACTTGTGAGCTTCAATATTGTAATATAAAATTATCAGATAGTTAAACAAAGAGCAGAACAGCCCCTTAAATAAGTTCTGAAAAGTTAGATTCTTTGAAAGCAAAGAATACACAAAATAAAGAAAGTAGCAGACTCGGTTTTATTGAGTCTGTTCATGACCAATACTGAAATGTGCAACACCGGTCACGCCCTCTAGCGCCGGCTAAAAGCAGTACTCTATTTTCAAAATGAACTCAATGATCCCAAAGGACCAGAAAATACAATCTGCACTATGATGATGTACCCCCATAAACCCAAATTTATACGGGCCTCCGTGGCCTAATGGTTAAGAGCGCGACTCTTGATCATTAGGTCTCTCACCGCTGTGGTTCGAGCCTCGCTCGGGTCACATGTGAGACGTCAAGTTCTGCAACGGAAGGTCAGGTGGTTTTTCTCCGGGTACTCCGGTTTTCGCCCACCTCTGATTAACGATCGGCTCGATATGAGTGAAATAATCTTGAAAGGGCCGTAGAACCGAAACCAAAAAAAAAAAAAAACAAAAAAAAAAAAAACAAAACAAAAACAACAACAAATTTATACAGAGAAAACTGGGGTTTACGGGGATTTTGCTCCAAGTCATAGGTACCCGTTAGAACTGCCTCAATGAGGCGGTTCTAACGAGCACCCATAACGTATGTTTGCAGTATAAATAACAGAAATATGGCGGATTTTCATCAGAAAAGCAGCCATTTCAAATAAAGATAAAATCGCTGCGCATGCCCAGCCATTCAGAGGGTCCAGGGATATGGTTTTCTGTCTGAAGGTTCCTCTTGATTCACTGCTTGTATGAGCGAGCAGAGAAGGTTCTGGCGAGACTGCGCGGATGCGCAGGCTCGCCTGAACCTTCGCTGCTCGCATAGGCGATAAGTACCAAAATCGCTTGACGGGGCCCATATCATCAAAAAGGTATTTTTTTCTGATGAAAATTTTTGATATTATCTTATTTATATTTTAAACATAGATTGTGGGTGATCGTTAAAACCGCCTCATCGAGGCGGTTCTAACGAGTACCCCTAACCTATGACTAAGGACAGAAGTAAGAAAAATATTATACAGTCCAAGTACATGCAAATCCCAGTTTTCTCTATATAAAGTGGGTTTCAGGGGGCATTTTATGACACGGACTATAGAACGTGATTGTGATACCACAGGAAACAGGCACAACGAGGGCTTAGCGAGTATTACAGGGATAAAGTAGATTTTTAGTGTTTAACATTTGGATCTTTGTTTTCATCTTAGAACATCTCAGGTTCAACAGGTTGAGACTCAGGTTCAAAAGGTTGAGAAGGTTCAGAGGACGGCTGCCCGATGGACCTAACAGAAGTAGTGTTGGTGAAATGCTCGATGTGCTGGAGTGGCCATCGTTGGAGGCCCGTCGCGAGCAGTCCTCTTTAACCTTCTTTTATAAGATACACCCTGACACAGTGTCTCTTAATAAAGATAAATACTTGACCCCTGTGACTACTTCAACTCAAACAAGGGCATCAAAACTAAACAACAGTCCGTCGTAAGTACCACGCCTATAGTGATGCCCTGAAGAATTCTTTCTTCCCTAGAACTATTCCTCAGTGGAAAAGTCTTCCCTCCTCTGTGGTAATTGCCAAAACTGCAGAGGAGTTCAAAGCCTGCATGGTGTAGATTGGGATCATCCAGTGGGTGTGTTTTTTTTTTTTTGCTAAATTCTAAATTTAGCGCACCACCCAACTGAGATAATGGCCAAGTATGACCGACTCAGTATATGAAGATAGATAGACAGATAAACATTGAAGACTGGCCAATGGAGTAATCAACCAAAGAGAATTAACATGAAATTCCAATATTAAATTAAGACCACCTAATATTAAGACTCATTCTGCTTTAAAATGATTATTCAGTATTTCTTTGTGTTTTCTGCGTACAGTGTCCTCTGGTCATGGATCATCTTTGGGACTGTTCAAAAGTGGTCTTAAAGGCCACTTATGAACAGTCAAAAAGGTGGTCTTAATACAAGAATTTTACAGTATAAACAAGTATAATCAGATTTAGCTTGACACCAGTCAAAATACCATTTGTATTAATGAAGTATATCAGCAAAGCAGAAGCAATGAATAAAAATTAAAAATCATACAGACACTATATTCCTATCAACATTTAAGCATTCTTGTTCCCATATGTTCTATAAAACTGCACCAATAAAGTTTCCCACTAATGCCTTTCTAAGCTGAGGATAAATGTATATATACATACCCCACCTCACTAATTAGTTGATTAGCAGCTGTCTTCGACTTTTAATGAATACTACTGCAGTGGACAGCGATAATAGAGCAATATTCGACACAATGTGAGTGGTAATGCCACAGGAAGATCTCATTATTTCCACCGACGATGGCCTCATGTTCTTCCGAGCGCAGGCTTCGCGTAGGTATTCGTCCTAAACGAATACATATCCCATACCACGATAACATACAAATTCGACAAATATCTGAAAAAGTCGACAAATATCACACACACACACACACACACACACACACACACACACACACACACACACACACACACACACACACACACACACACACACACACACACACACACACACACACACACACACACAACCGTGAGATAATTTGTATTTGCCGTATAAAACTGATTTTCTTTTATCTTGTTTTTTGAAAGATATAGAGAATTTTTGCACTTGTGATCATTTCCTTTGAAATTATGAAACAAGCCTGTAGCGATGCATTGAAATAATACATAATACGTAAATTCTGTTTATCATATAACGATTATAGGTTTCTGACTTAATACTGTGAAATATTTGGCACGAGTCCGCCATATCACAGTAGGTAATCACGTGACTTGCAAACAGTCGCCGAAACCGGATGTTGTGACACTGTGCTACCGACGATCACGCATTGTATGGTGAGCAACCGCTACATTTTTGCATTGCATATCCTTAGTTCATATCAAAGCGTGTACGATATTACAACACTCAGTTTTGTGGCCCACAGCAACGGAATGCACTGACCGCAGCTCTACTGCAAAGAGAAATTGAAAAACCGTTCAGCCTATCACTTCAGTCATCGCAAGAATGCAGCAACTGAGCTTAGTTAAATGCTGATTTAAGTCCAATTAATTGCTGTTTACGGAAAATTAGATAAAAGCACACCCTTTTATAGAAGATGGTCTGCATTATTACTTGTTTGACATTTGATACTGATCGCAAAATCGCGATAAATAAAATGATATCCGATTTTATTTACAAAACTGGTATGAAGAAGTGTGGGAAGAGAACGTAACAGTCTCGTTTCCGTTTCGATATTTTTTATGTCACGGGTATCCCAATAGTGCCGCTGTTATGAACAGATATTTTTTTCGGCGTAGCCGTTGTAACATTGTTTTGTCATACTTTTTTCGTTATTCCATTGGTCAATAAATTACATGTTCAAGGAGATGACCATTTCATTGGTAACTAGTTCCATTCAACAAATGCGACAGTTTACCGAACTTTCATTAAGAAGCACAATTTCTTCATTTTAAAGTAGGAATCCATTTTATGTGTGTATTAGAGACAGGTCGGAGCCCTGTTAATTTTTCTAATATTTTAATCTATCTCTATCTGAATGAACAAACGGAAACGAATTCCACTGGGGGGCTAAATTCGATTTTACGTAACCACAATCCTCGCCCTTACTTCCGTCGCGATTTAGACAAATAATTTGTTCAGTCCGCGTGAAGGCCTCCTAACTCATCAGTGCAACTTCTCCGTGAACACAAATAATCAAACAACCACAGAGATGAAACAACGGTGAGGACTCGACAGCAAGAAACCACTGAAATGCTGGAGCAAACGAAAACCAACAGTTAGACTCCGATGGGCCCGACCAGAGACAGAGCATCAGACACCAACCAACATAACTTTGAATTAGATCTCTCTAATTCTCATTGAGCCTTTACGTTGGAACCGTCATAGAATTCGAGGCCTGACCCACCGGCGTGCAATTAAAAAGGGAAGGAAAGTTGTCAACCGTGATTAGGTTAGCTACCATGCATGCAGTTTGTCGTATAAAATATAAAGTTGTACCCAGTCTTTTTATATCGAAGAATGATTTTACGAAATTGGGTGCTGAAGTCTTGCGGTTATATATTTTTCTGAATTTATATACTAAGTCACCATAAAATTCGGGTTCCGATAGACCTTGTTGCAGAAGAGATTTAAGTCTAATATTGAATTTTGAAATTACATCAAAATGACGTCTATAAAATTTTGAAGAGGCTTTGCGTAGTTAATAGTACCGATAGTTTAATAGTATTTTATTGCATACAAACAAAGCAAAGGGGTTGGGTCACGAGTTCTACCAGGATCAGTTACGACCCTTCTCCTACAATATCACAACTAGAATTTAGATTCACGTGGCAGTGGCAAACAATGCAACATTCTAAAAAGATGACCTGTATCAAACGTATACAACAGCTAAATAAAAAGTAAGAAAAACAGATAACATAAATGTGTGTGTGTGTGTGTGTGTGTGTGTGTGTGTGTGTGTGTGTATGGGGTGTGTGTGTGTGTGTGTGTGTGTGTGAATAAATTTGGTTTTCCAGGTGCCTCAGCGTGAAGGTAAAGCTCTAAAGGCATAATTCCCTGTAAAACGATTGTATAAATTAACTTTCAGTTTGGGGAAAGTCGGCAGTGAAACTTCTGGTTGATTTCATTTATTTTGAACAGCTATAAAATACAGGCGTTATCACTATTTGACAAGTTCGGATTGCCATAAATAAGTTTATTAGCATTTATCATATGACGTCACATCTGAGAGTGTAATAACGCCATGTATTATTTTCGATAATCCACTAGTGGATTAAATATGCAAATTAGCTAGATACGTCCCGTAACGTTACATGTACGACGTCCTTATTGACGTCGCGTTTACTAACGGCGGAATATTGACATTTTTATAAACAATCGTGAATAAAAGGCGTTTTAAATGTCATATGATAAATAGGAACTTGCATTCGTGCTCATGTGTTATTGAATTTATTAAACTCGTTGAGGAAAAGGGATAAAATGCTCGGCATAGCCTCGCATTTTATCCCTTTTCCTCAACTCGTTTAATAAATTCACTTATACATGAACACTCATGTAAGATCCTCTTTTTAGTGGATGGAACCGTCTTGTTGCGTGAAATATGTCAATGCGCTTTTAATGGTACCGATAACCCTGATTAAGAAGTTTAGCCGTTAACAATTTATTATGAGTGTTGAAGTTAATTACATGACTTCACACTCTGGCAAATCGATGGCGCACGAGGACATCGCCATACAAAAAAGGAAAATTTACAATCTCAAAATCAAAATCATCGCGTTTATCATAAATTTTGCACGAAACAAACCCATCTACAATAGATAGATGTAAATCCAAAAACGGGGCATCGGTATCAGAAGAATTTGCTTTATTTAAATGAAGTATTTGGGGGTAATCTGACTGATCAAACCATCGAAATAGGTGTTATCAATATTTAATAAATCATCTAAATATTTAGAAGTGGAGCTAAAAGCTTCAATGACCTCAGACTGGTTTTCAGCAGAAAGGGACTTCATGAAGTCTCTCTCATAGCAAAACAAAAGCAGATCAACCACAAGTGGTGCGCAATTAGTACCCATCGGAATACCCACAACTTGTCTAAATAACTTAGTATCAAATCTTATGTAAATATTGTCAAGTAAAAAGGTGAGAGCTTCACATGACCATAAAGTATATTTTTTATGCTTTTCAGAAGTGAAAATATGGAGGGAGTCTTCCCTATGAAATGTCCAGTCAGTTATATCATTAAGTTTTTCTTTTATAAGATTATGAGGAAGTGTAGTGTAAAGAGTGGAAAAATCATAAGTAGACAGACTTGAAGCACGAAAACGCCTGGATTTTAATTTATTTAAAACTTCATTAGATTTTTTTATAGACGAAAACAGATTTCTACCTGAGCTTTCGAAGACTTTGTCGCAATATTTTATCACATGTTTTTTATGGCAGTAAAGCATGAAGTTAATATTTTGGAGAAGTCAGTGGTGGTACCAGAGCTTGAATTTGCAATAAACCGTGCTTTATATGGTCTTTTATGAATTTTAGGTAACCAATATAACGTAGGAAGCTTGTCTTTGGCCTTCTGTAACACACACAGCAAACTTGGTGGCTGAATGACAAATGTGGTCATCAACTAAAGTCATCTCTACAGCTAAAGGCTGCAGTTCATAGGCCTTAGTGCCACCAAGTTCTTGCTGAAGAGTGTTAACATAGTGAAGCCGTCAAACAACGACCACATTGTTAGCGGCCTTATCAGCTGGAGCCAAAACAAACTTCCCAGTATGAAATTCTTGAATATCTAGTTTAATGTGACGTAAAAACGTCTTAGGTTTAGGAGGTAATAAGTTCGTATTTTGCGAATAAAAAGAAATGCGTTTGTTCACTAATTTCAGAATGCTAAGTTTCCATTCCTTAAGAGCTTTATGCTCAACATACTCTCGTTTACACCATCGATTACCAACTTCATTCAAGGCAGCAGCTATTTCATCTCTGCATTTATTGAAACCATTTTGAGAAGGAAATCGATATTTCGATCCTTTAAATATTATATTACGTATCCTAGAATCAGGAATAATTTTTAAATTGCCAGTAATGATATGACCAGCAGCAGGATAGCAATACACTGAATATTTACAATCACATGTATCAGGAGTGTTAGTGTCAATATCAAGATCAGAACAAGTTTATTGAAATTAAAAATGATAGATCTAACAGGTTATCACTTGTGTCTTTTTATTTTGGATGGCCATATGGCCATTTTGTAGGAAAGTAACTGTCCTTATGGCCTTCCTTTGTTTAGGTTTCCATTATGGTCTGGTCGCTTAATGTTTGTGTTTCTTTCCCTTTGGTGTCTTTGGTGGGTGGAGTAAGTTAATTGTATCGATTCCTGATCTTTGTTTTACTTCTACTTATTGTATTTATAGCAAATTATGGGTGTTTCAGTATTTGAAAATAAGCAGGACTGGATGGAATAACCGAACTTTCCCGGAAGATACTAGGTAATTCTATAAAATCCAAACCCTTATTAATGAAGGATATTTTGATGTAATGACGTTTGTAATTAATTTCAGAATCGGCGAAAGAACGAAGAGCATGCTGAGTATAACCTCTAGTTGAAGGAGCAGCGTCGTATAACTGATTAGAACTATCGTAGAATTTATTCGCCTCGGTATCCAGAATCCGTAATACAGAAATGGGTGATGAACTTAGAAAAGCAAGCATTGAGAGACGTTCATGATTCAATAATATTATGGACAGTCACTTCAGTCTGGTATTGTTTCTTTTAAAAGCACGCAATTTACGTTTATAATTACCTTTTTTTCTGGTGCCGTGCGATCTAGTTTTACGCTTTCGACAGTCCGGACGCGAGAAAATATCAAAGTCGGGCATTTTAGGTAAATTACCCTCTTGATAAATGTTGTCATTTAAGTGCAATGGAAAAGGTGTCTGTAATAATTTAATCCATTTTAATTCAGTTTTATGCCATTTAATAATTCTAAGTCTGGTTTCATTGCAAGCGCCTAGTGTGACATGGAGTTATTTCAAGCTTCAGTTGTCTCCCTTGACATTACTAACGTTTTATAAACGTTTTAATTGATAACACCATTCTATTATACTATTTAATTTGATATACGTGTTAAGAAATAAATGGGCTGCATGATGCTTCCACGCAGAGCTGAAACCGACCGCAGACAAGTACTGGTAAACCGCTTAGAAGATCTAAGACTGCCCAGGCAAATCCGTCCGTCCATGCTTATACACCCTATTGGTTTTATCAGGCGACAGAGCTTGAGATGTCATTTCATCTCAGTGTCGGTAAAAGTCCCACAAAAATGGCAGCATCGTCTCCAAATTGACATATACTGTGTTGACGGGGACGTTAAATCTCAAATTAAACAAATACCCTTCCTTCGAAAAAGCGTTAAGTTGCCAGTCAGTTAAGTTGTTTTCAAGGTGTAAATACCATTTTTTCTTTTCTTTTTGACTTTTTACGGGTCTTGACTGCTTTTGTTTTAATGGGAAACAAAGCGCATGGAGCTTTGTTGAGCTAAGGGCTTTAACCTTTTTTGTACCAAATGGAATCTTCATCCTTATATAAAGTAGGAGTTCATTTCAAAATTTAGGGGTGTCAGTTTGTGTTTTCAAAATTTATTTGGAAAATGACTGAAAGGAGGCCCTGGTCGGACACCGCGTTCTGCGGCATCTGATCTGGGCCTGCACTGTTTGTCAGGGTACCCGTTATGGGGTTTCTGGTACTAAATGGGTTAACTCTGTCACTGCTTCTGCTTCCACGAAACACATATTTAGGTTGAGAATTTCGTTGATATGCTAAAATTGCTTTCAACTTTAATATTTGCAATCTTATTGTAAATAAATTTCTAATCTGTACTGGATTTTATTAAACAATTTACCTTGCAACCTGGTATTTAGCATCAGGGAATCAAACCCATTGTAGTTTCTTCAAATGAACATGGGTTGACTTTGACCTAACCACAAAATAGCAAAACACATGTATGAACCTACATTTATGTGCATGCTGAAAATTTTACAACCCATTTCAATTTTGCAAATAAACATTTTTAAAAGCTTGAATAATTATCTGTAAACTCGGGCAAAATGGAATTTTATATTTTAAATTGGACAAGCCTGTCTTAAAAGGATTTTTTTATTTAATAATTTGGTTTGTCTTTACGTTAATTCGTTAAAGTTAATGGCCACCTTTAAAATATAATTAATTACTTCATTTGCAAGAAAATGTTACTGTAATGATTCTTCTCTGACTTTTATTACCAATTGAAATCTGCTAAGGTAATTAAATCAACATTTAATGGTTTCAGTGAAGCCTTCTGGCAGCGGCCATATTTTACCCAAGGTAATCCGAATCTTTCCCAGCGTTCAACCTGTTTGCTAAAATCCTTACCTCATGGAGCCCATTGAAGCTCTATATTTCTCTATGTATCTATTAAAGGAGGAGTAATGAGGCTCTCTAATCAGGTTGCATTCTCAAAAATCCTTAAATAGTCTGTCAGTTCAGGATCTTACATACAGGCTTCATTATGTCTTTGGATGAAAATAAGGACTTTGTAAAGTAGAAGTAAAACATAGATCAGGAATCGATACAATTAACTTACTCCACCCATCAAAGACACCAAAGGGAAAGAAATACAAACATTAAGCGACCAGACCATAATGGAAACCTAAACAAAGGAAGGCCATAAGGACAGTTACTTTCCCACAAAATGGCCATATGGCCATCCAAAATTAAAAGACACAAGTGATACACACAGTAAGTAACAAACAACAACATAAATAAATCGCCACAGAAGAACCGCCTTGGAACGGTCAGTGGAAAGATTTCCACTGGGGTGGTGGGGGCTTAAATCGATTTTACGTGGCCACAATCCTCGCCCTTACTTCCGTCGCGATTTAGACAAATAATTTGTTCAGTCCGCTTGAAGGCCTCCTAACTTATCAGTGCAACATCTCCGTGAACACAAAAAATCAAAGAACCACAGAGGTGAGACGACGGTGAGGACTCGACAGCAAGAAACCACTGAAATGCTGGAGCAAAAGAACACCAACAGTTATACTCCGATGGGCCCGACCAGAGACAGAGCATCAGGCACCAACCAACATTACCTTGAATTAGATCTCTCTAATTCTCAATAAGCCTTTACGTTGGAGCCGTCATAGAATCTGAGATTGACCCACCGGCGTGCAATTAAAGAGGGAAGCAAAGTTGCCAACCGTGATTGGGTTAACTACCATGCATGCAGTCTGTCGTATAACATCCATGCTGTACTCAATCTTTTTATATCGAAGAACGATTTTACGAAATTGGGTGCTGAAGTCATTGCGGTTATATATTTTTCTGAATTTATATACTAAGTCACCATAAAATTCGGGTTCCGACAGACCCTGTTGCAGAAGCGATTTAAGTCCAAAATTGAATTTTGAAATTAAATCAGAATGGCGTCTATAAAATTTTGAAAAGGCTTTGCGTAGTTTATGGTACCGATAACCCTGATTAAGGAGTTTAGCCGTTTTTAATTTATTACGAGTGTTGAAGTCAGTTACATGACTACACACTCTAGCAAATCGAATTAATTGCGAAATATAAACGCCATAGGATGGCGCACGAGGAATATCACCATCCAAAAAAGGAAAATTTACAATCTCAAAATCAAAGTCATCGCGTTTATCATAAATTTTGCACGAAACAAATCCATCCACAATAGATAGATGTAAATCCAAAAACGGGGCCTCGGTATCAGAAAAATTTGCTTTATTTAACTGAAGTTCTGGGGGGTAAATCTGACTGATCAAACCATCGAAATAGGTGTTATCAATATTTAATAAATCATCTAAATATCTAGAAGTGGAGCTAAAAGCTTCAATAATTTCAGATTGGTTATCAATGGAAAGCGACAACATGAAGTCTCTTTCATAACAATACAATAACAGATTAGCCACAAGAGGTGCGCAATTCGTACCCATCGGAATACCAACAATTTGTCTAAATAACTTAGTACCGAATCTAATATAAATATTGTCAAGTAGAAAGGTGAGGGCATCACCCTTTTTCTGACATGACCAAAGTGTATAATTCTTATGCTCTTTAGAAGTGAAAAATGCATTTCTGACATAACATGCAAGATAGAGAGAATCTTCTCTGTGAAAAGCCCATTCAATTAAATCATTAAGCTTTTCTTTTATAAGGTTATTAGGAAGTGCAGTGTAAAGAGTGGAAAAATCGTAAGTAGACAGACTTGAAGCACGAAAATGTCTGGATTTCAATTTATTTAAAACCTCATTCGATTTTTTTATAGACCAAAACAGATTTCTTCCTGATCTTTCAAAGACTTTATCTATCTATCTATCTTCTGATACTGCGTCGGTCACATTTGACCATTACCGCAGGTGTATATTATATACACTCCAGGTTTTGCAGGATGAAAGCCTACACAGTAATCATGTAAATACGGTAGGGATCTTTAACCTGCACAAGGGATGGTTCTCCCTGCACAGGGGGCCTCCAGTTAACGTCCCGATCCGAAGGACGGTGCACTTTATGACATTCATCCCTGCAAATGATGCCAATGGAGCGTGTTCGGACACCGAAATTTTATCGCCGCTGCCGGGGATCGAACCCGGGACCTCTAGCATCAGAGGCAAGTGCACTAACCACTGAGCTATCACGCTCCGATAACACATTATCCGATTATCACAATATTTAATCACATGCGTTTTAATAGCAGTAAGGCAGGAAGTTAGTAATTTAGAAAGTTCAGTGGTAGTGCAAGAGCTAGAATTTGCAATAAACCGTGCTTTGTAAGGTCTTTTATGAAGTTTGGTAACCAGTATAGCGTAGGAAGCTTGTCTTGGCCTTCGTTAACACACACAGCAAACTTGGTGGCTGAATGACAAACATGTTTATCTACTATAGCTCTCTCTTCAGCTAAAGGCTGCAGTTCATAGGCCTTAGTACCACCAAGCTCCTGCTTAAGCGTGTTACCATAGTGGAGCCGTCACACAACGACGACGTTGTTAGCGGCCTTGTCTGCAGGGGCCAAAACAAACTTCTTATGAAATTTTTGAATACCTAGTTTAAGATGACGTAAAGACGTCTTGGGCTTAGGAGGTAATAAGTTAGTATTTTGAGAATAGAAAGAAATGCGTTTATTCACTAGTTTTAAAATGCTAAGTTTCCAGTCCTTAAGGGCTTTATGCTCAACATACTCTCGCTTACACCATCGATTACCGAATTCATTCAAGGAAGCAGCGATTTCATCTCTACATTTACTGAAATCAATTTTAGAAGGAAACCGATATTTCGGTCCTTTAGAAATTATATTCCTTATCCTAGAATCAGGAATAATTCTCAAATTGCCAGTAATTACATGAACAGCAGCAGGATAGCAATACTTTGAGGTTTTACAATCACATGAATCAGGAGTATTAGTATCAATGTCAAGATCTGAAACAAGTTTATTGAAATTAAAAATGATAGATCTAACAGGTTTGTTATATTTATAGCAAATTATAGGTGTTTCAGTATTTTGAAAATAAGCAGGAATGGAAGAAAGCACCGATCTCTCACGGAAGATACTGGCCAAATCTATAAAATCCATACCCTTATTAATGAAGGATATTTTGAAGAAATGCCGTTTATGATTTATTTCAGAATCAATGTAAGGACGGAGAGTATGCTGAGTATAGCCTCTAGTTAAGAGAGCCGCATCATATAACTGATGAGAACTATCGTAGAATTTATTCGCCTCGGTGTCCAGAAGACGTAAAACAGAAACGGGTAATGAACTAAAAAATGAAAGCATAGAGTGGCGTCCATGATTTAATAATATAATTGACAGTCACTTCAGCCTAGTATTGTTTCGTTTAAACGCACGTGATTTACGTTTAAAGTTACCATTTTTCCAGGCGCCGTGAGATCTAGTTCTGCGTTTTCGACATTCCAGGAGCGAGAAAATATCAAAGTCCGGCATTCTAGAATTATTACCCTCATGATAAATGTTGTCATTAAATCCCAGTGGAAAAGGGGTCTGTAAACATTTAATCCATTTCAGTTCAGCCTCATGTCTTTTTATAATTTTGAATCTAGATGTAGAATTTGCATCGTAATAAATTTTTTTCCACTGATTGTATAACAATGTTATTTACAGAATGACCTGTACGTCGAAAGTGACGGTACAAGAAAGTGTCAGTTTTCTTAGGTTTACTCATTCTACGATAATGCTCGTTCAATCTAGTTTTAAGCATGCGGTTAGTTTGACCGATGTACTGCATATTACAGTTTGCAGCACGTCATGTAATTAGATAAATTAAATCTGTAGACTGTCCTGTCAAATCAGACTTGTTAACTACAGAGAAGCGTCTACCGTTTACAGATGAAGTAACGGTAGACGCAGTGCTTAAATGCGAACAACATCTGCACCTCTTGGCATTGCACTTAGAAATACTAGGATACATTCCACTTCTTTTCCACGGATTAGTATATTTTCGAAGGATTGGCGATTTAAGAGGAGTTAGTCTTATACGAAGACTACTCCCAAAAACATTGGTATTGCCTGCTCCATTGAGATTAACTGAAGTTACAGAAGACAAATTTAAGGGTCTATCCAATACCGAAGGCAACATAGTATTAAAGTTTTTAATAGAATGGGGAATCCGTACAGAAGAAGCCGATTGTAACCTTCGGGGTGAAATTGATATTTTAAATGTATTTGTGATACTCATTTGGGTAAATAAGGTAATGATACCGTCAAAACTAAAGCGATCTTCATACCGGTCATTAAATAAAACAACATATAAAACTACTGAAGATGATTCCTTCGAATAGAAGGAAGGTACAACAAAAGCCCACAAAACATCTTAGTCTACTTAAAGGACAGAGATGTCAAACAAGCAATTGTTATACAACGAGGAACGAACATCGGTTTAATAATGACCTTCAACAGGTATCTAAAGGATGTCAATTGATGGAACAGTGAAAAGCAATTACATAAGCAACCCCTGAGGATTGGAAAAATAAGAGCATTAAATATATGTACGGGGAGACCTTTTACAGCCGCCACACGGCACAAACAAAACAGCCCTGATATGCAAAGTAGAAGTAAAACAAAGATCAAGAATCGATACAATTAACTTACTCCACCCATCAAAGACACCAAAAGCGAAAAAAATACAAACATTAAGCGACCAGACCATAATGGAAACCTAAACAAAGGAAGGCCATAAAGAGAGTTACTTTCCCACAAAATGGCCATATGGCCATCCAAAATTAAAAGACACAATTGATACACATAGTAAGTAACAAACAACAACATAAATAAATCGCCACAGAAGAGCCGCCTTGGAACGGTCAGTGGAAGACTTCCACTGGGGGGCTTAAATCGACTTTACGTGGCCACAATCCTCGCCCTTACTTCCGTCGCGATTTAGACAAATAATTAGTTCAGTCCGCATGAAGGCCTCCTAACTCATCAGTGCAACATCTCCGTGAACACAGAAATCAAAGAACCACAGAGGTGTGACAACGGTGAGGTCTCGACAGCAAGAAACCACTGAAATGCTGGAGCAAAAGAAAACCAACAGTTAGACTCCGATGAGCCCGACCAGAGACAGAGCATCAGGCACCAACCAACATTATCTCTTTAATTTTCAATAAGCCTTTACGTTGGAGCCGTCATAGAATCTGAGGCCTGACCCACCGGCGTGCAATTAAAGAGGGAAGCAAAGTTGCCAACCGTGATTGGGTTAACTACCATGCATGCAGTCTGTCGTATAATATCCATGTTGTACCCAATCTTTTTATATCGAAGAATGATTTTACGAAATTGGGTGCTGAAGTCATTGCGGTTATATATTTTTCTGAATTTATATACTAAGTCACCATAAAATTCGGGTTCCGATAGACCTTGTTGCAGAAGAGATTTAAGTCCAATATTGAATTTTGAAATTAAATCAGAATGGCGTCTATAAAATTTTGAAAAGGCTTTGCGTAGTTTATGGTACCGATAACCCTGATTAAGGAGTTTAGCCGTTAATAATTTATTACGAGTGTTGAAGTCAGTTACATGACTACACACTCTAGCAAATCGAATTAATTGCGAAATATAAACGCCATAGGATGGCGCACGAGGAACATCACCATCCAAAAAAGGAAAATTTACAATCTCAAAATCAAAGTCATCGCGTTTATCATAAATTTTGCACGAAACAAATCCATCTTCAATAGATAGATGTAAATCCAAAAACGGGGCCTCGGTATCAGAAGAATTTGCTTTATTTAACTGAAGTTCTAGGGGGTGAATCTGACTGATCAAACCATCAAAATAGGTATTATCAATATTTAATAAATCATCTAAATATCTAGAAGTAGAGCTAAAAGCTTCAATAATTTCAGATTGGTTATCAATGGAAAGCGACAACATGAAGTCTCTTTCATAACAATAAAAGAACAGATCAGCCACAAGAGGTGCGCAATTAGTACCCATCGGAATACCCACAATTTGTCTAAATAACTTAGTACCGAATCTAATATAAATATTGTCAAGTAGAAAGGTGAGGGCATCACACACTTTCTGACATGACCAAAGTGTATAATTCTTATGCTCTTTAGAAGTGAAAAATGCATTTCTGACATTACATGCAAGATGTAACAATTTTAGGTAATATTTTGTCCTGACAATTTTAGGTAATATTTCATGGCATTTCACATGGTATTTTGTGATATTTTTCTTAGCCTATTTTGTACAGAATGGAATCTTCCTCCTTATATATACACCAGAAGACCATTTCATAATTTAGGGCTGTCAGGTTGTGTTTTCCTCAAAATTTATTAGAAAAATGGCTGAACAATTTGCACACAGTGTAAGCCCTGATCAGAAGCCATGTTCTGTGGCATTTGATCTGGGCCTGCACTGTTTGCCAGGGTACTTCTTTTGGGGTTTCTGGTACAAAATGGGTTAATTCAGATTGAAGCATAGATTGTGGGTACCCAATGAGGCGATTCCTTCGAGTTCCCATAATTTATGTTTTCATTTTCCGATACAGCCCTGGATTTTATGCAAACAGTGCACAGGATACAAGGTCTGGAATACAAAGTGATTCACTGTAGATCAGACAAGGATTATAGAAAACAATTGTTTTGCAGGAAATGTAAGGTAGAACAGGTTTTGTTTGTTTGAACTGATGTTTAACGTTCCAATTACCACTATTTAGGGCATTTTGGAGATGCTGCTTCCAATTTTGTGGGACTTTTACCCGACATTGAGATGAATGCCACCGAAGGAAACCAATGGCAGCACCAAACTCAGGAAACTGATGCTCTGTCTCTGGTCGGGCCCATCGGAGTCTAACTGTTGGTGTTCTTTTGCTCCAGCATTTCAGTGGTTTCTTGCTGTCGAGTCCTCACCGTTGTCTCACCTCTGTGGTTCTTTGATTTTTTTTGTGTTCACGGAGATGTTGCACTGATGAGTTAGGAGGCCTTCATGCGGACTGAACAAATTATTTGTCTAAATCGTCTTACTGTGTGTATCACTTGTGTCTTTTAATTTTGGATGGCCATATGGCCATTTTGTGGGAAAGTAACTGTCCATATGGCCTTCCTTTGTTTAGGTTTCCATTATGGTCTGGTCGCTTAATGTTTGTATTTCTTTCCCTTTGGTGTCTTTTATGGATGGAGTAAGTTAATTGTATCAATTCCTGATCTTTGTTTTACTTCTACTTTACTTAAGAAAAATATCACAAAATACCATGTGAAATGCCATGAAATATTACCTAAAATTGTCAGGACGTTTAACGTAATAACTGGTTAAATGATACTGATAGGCATTAATTAATGAAGAAAAGAAAAGAAACAAGTAATCAACAAACTTTCAAGTCCACTGTTTTGCACAAACAATGTTATGCATTGCATAAACAGATGTCTAGACTGTTTCAAGATTATGAATCATTGTTCATATAACACTATTTTTCTTGGGGTCGGGGATGCTAATTCCTAGTCCTCTTTTCAAAGTACAGTACAAGAAGGCATTTTTATTTTAAAGTTCACTTTCACCTCTAAAATACCAAGATTTGTTAGCTATACAGAACATGAACTGAATAGTTTCCTTGAGGTCACTGCAGAAGATATAATCTGTATAAATGTCTGACACCCTATAAACAACTTTAATGAGCCATTGCAGTAAATCAGAGAAACAGTTTAGGAGAAAGGTGTTATTGCAAAATGCATCTGAGAAAAAAGGTGGTCATTCACTTTAAGGAAAGACAGCCAGAAATGGAATTAGGGGAAATCAAGGTGGAAATGGATTTAGGGGGCATCAATATGGACATTCGGTCCGACGGTTCGGCGGTAACCGAGGCCGTTGCTATGAGTGCAATCTTGTTGGACACAAGTTTTCTGATTGTTGGTATACAGCACAGAAAAAGGGACTCGGCATTAGTTTCACCAATTTTCAAATGCCTGTAAATGTTCAAAATAATGGTACAGTGAATGAAAATTATTTTAGTATTTTAAATTCTGTTTGCAGTGACTGCCAGGAAATTTTGGGGTGTTATCTAATTGTTCTGCAAATGACACAGCATGCACATGCAGCTCAGTTAATTCAAAACAGCTTGATTCATCTATAGATATAGAGAGGCAATACGAATCATCTTTAGGTAAGAAAGACAATCAGAAAACCATAAAAATGAGTCTGTCACGAATTTAAATCTCAAAAATAAGGGTATGAATATAGGGTTTCTTAATGTTCAGGGATTTGACAAAATTTTCTGAAATTTAACTGATGTTGACTGCAGAGAGAAATGAGAATATACATATATTTGGTTTGTGCGAAACTAAGCTTAAACCGACAAATTGTTTTCGTATTAATGGTTTCCAGTCACCTTATCGAAACGATAATAATAACAACGGTGGTAGAGGCATACTTGTCTATGTTTAAGATCATATAATTTCGAAGCGAAGGGATGACCTTGAGACCAATGATATTACATGCATATGGCTTGAAATTGCGCCAAACAAAAGTAAACCATTTCTCAGTGGTACACTATATAAAAATCCAAATGAATTGAATTGAATGATCGTTTCGAAATGTTTATTGAAACAGTATTATTTGAGGGAAAAGAAGTTGTTTTACTGGGAGATTTTAAAAATCTATTAAATGTTGATATAAATAGAGATTGGGTAGTTATCACTGAATCATTAGGATTAAGTCAAGTAGCTATGCAACCTACAAGAGTAACTTCACTTTCAAGTACCCTTATAGATCACATTTACACAAATAATGAAGATTATATATCATATGTATGCGTTTATGAATTAGGTATTAGTGATCATTACGCTATCTTTTGTAATAAAATGTAGAAAGAACTCTCATAACTATATAACTTACAGACCATTCAAACATTTTAACGACAATGAGTTTATAACAGATTTATTGTCAATTAATTGGGATAACTTGCGATATTTTGATGAAGTTGATGACATTCTTCATAATTGGTATTCACTTTTCATAACTATTATAAACAAGCACGCACCACTGAAAACTCAAAGGGTAAAGTATAAAACTCAACCAGACTGGATAACTTCCGAAATATTGGATGCAATGAATGAAAGAGATAATCATAAAACGCATTGAAATATGGAAGAATATAAAATTCTACGAAACAGAATATCGACCGTAATCAAATTACCTAAAATATCTACATATGAACAAAAAATCAAATCTGGGAAAGATGATCCGAAATCAATTTGAAAAATGCCTCAAGTAAACATAGCAATAATAGAAGTAATATAATTTGGGGAGCGCGAATCGATGGTGAGACAGTCTCAGGTGACACAGAGTTAGTGGAGCATTTCAACAAATATTTCATTAATATTGCTTCAAATCTTAAAGAACCATTGCTGTCAAATCATTTAAGAAAACTCAGGGAGTATATTGATTATAAGGTTCCGCAAAACGCATTTTTAGTTTACCTGATATAGATGAACATTTTGCATAAAGATTTTTATCTTCACTAAAGCAACAGGCTTAGATGGAATTGGACCCAAACTATTAAAATTTTCTTCGGGTGTTATTTCGAAAAGCTCTACTTTTAAAGCCCAAAAAGTTTACCCAATAACAGTTTTCTCACTTTATGGAAACAAGCAAAAGTAACCCCGCTTAAGATGGACTGAACAATTACCGTCCCATATCTATCTTGCCAACATTATCAAAATTTCTAGAAAAAAATATACAGAAGAATCTTATGTCATATTTAAACAATTCTAACCTTATACACCAAACACAAAGTGGTTTTCGATCTGGACATTCTACCGAAAGTGCATTAACACTCATGACAGAAAGCTGGCTCAAGGCTATAAACCAAGGCAAAATTGTAGGTTCTATCATGGTAGATTTCCGAAAAGCTTTCGACCTAGTGGATCATGACTTACTTTTAGAGAAACTTAAATGCTATAAATGTCAAAATAATTTTGTTTCATTAATGCAATCTTATCTCAGTGATAGAACACAGGTAGTTTCTGTAAATAATAAAATATCAGAACGTGATTACGTCAAATGCGGAGTTCCACAAGGATCCATATTGGACCCGTTGCTGTTTCTTATTTTTATAAATGATCTGCCATTGCATCTTTCCAATCAAATTTACTCTACATACCTTTATGCTGACGATATTACTATTTATGACGCACAGGCTGATATTAATGAAATCAGGCTAAACTTACAAAACTGTCTTATAACATTACATGACTGGTGTCAACAAAATGGAATGTTACTTAACACTGCAAAAACAAAAGTAATGCTTATCACAACACGCCAGAAACGTTATATATTGATGAAAGTGTATTTAAACTAACTTTTGATAATGTTGAGTTACAGATAACTACAGGTGATAAAATACTTGGCGTATATATTGATGAAAATTTACAATGGAGTACCCATTACAAGGCTGTTTGCAAGAACGTGTCGTCCTATACCTGGTTGTTGTCAAAATAAATAGAATGGGAGGCAATGATCAGGAATCGATACAATCAACCAACAGCTCCCATCAGAGACACCAAAGGGAAAGACACAAAACATGAAACAACAGACCCTAACGGAAACACCAACAGCGGAAAGCCGAAAGGAAAGCTACTTTCCCTGCCCTACATCATAGTGTAGTTTATATTTTCTTGTCCTTTGGGATCATTGATTCCATTATGGAATATTGAAAATATGTTAGGGTCACTTATGAGGCCTAATTGGCCGAAACTAGCTAGTCTGGCCCAGAAAACATGCACACTGCATATTTTTCAGTTCTGTGGTGTATTCCTTGCTTCCAAAGGATAACCCTTTTATAGGACATATTTCCCACAAAATGGCCAATAGGCTATCCAAAATAAAATAACATAAGCGACACAAACACCCAAAGACAAACCATAACAAAAGTAAACCGCGACAGAAGAACCGCCTTGGAACGGTCAGCGGAAACAAATTCCACTGGGGGTGGGGGGGCTTAAGTCATTTCTTAAGTTCAGAACATAGGCTTCTTTATTATAAAGCATATATTCAGCCTCACTTTAATTACTGCAATGCCATATGGTGTAATTCATCAAACTATAATATTTCTAATATAACACAATTACAGAAACGCGCTTTGAAATTTATCTTAGGATATGAATATGTAGATTATGAATCTCCTAAATCACGCTTAAAAGTTATGTCAGTTGAGCAAAATATATTCTTGAACAAGGCAAAAATGATGTTTAAACTTGTTAACCATTTAGCTCCGAACTATTTGTATGAGCTTTTACAGAGAATTAAACCCTTTAAATATGACGCTCAGATCTAGCTCAAGTCAAGTCTTCATTGTTCCAAAACCAAATTTAGCCAAATTCAAGGAAAGCATTTCGTATTCAGGGCCAATTATTTGGAAAAGTATTCCATATGAGATGACACATAGTGATACACTGGTCTCATTCTCAGATAGAATAATTTCCGGGATGACTTACACCTAGATATTGAAACGTATGCCTTCATCGCCGTATTTCATCACCGTGTAAATTTCATTTCACTTTTTTTCTCACACTTCTCCATACAATATTTAATTGTAAAGAAATCTCATCACATTTGTAAATACTCATTTATAGTTTGCCGATGTTATGAATTATGTTTTAACTAACGGGCCTCGTGGAAGATTGGTAATTGTACCAAACGAGCCACCCTCTTTATATAAATAAATTACTTACTTACTTACTTACTTACTTGCTTACTGAAATAATGAATATTCATAAAATATCAGCAGACCTAGCGTTTATAATAACTTTATTTATCGTCCGTAAGATTTACATGTTTTTTATTACTTCAGGTCGGGATTCAGACAATAGTTGCCACTTATTCAGCCTCAATTTAATTACTGCAATGTCATATGGGGTAATTCATCAAACTATAATATTTCTAATATAACACAATTACAGAAACGCGCTTTCAAATTTATCTTAGGATATGAATATGTAGATTATGAATTTGCTAAATCACGCTTAAAAGTTATGTCAATTGAGCAAAATATATTCTTGAACAAGACAAAAATGATGTTCAAAGATGTTAACCATTTAGCTCCGAACTATTTGTGTGAGCTTTTTCAGAAAAGAGAATTAAACCCTTTAAATGTGACGCTCAGATCTAGCTCAAGTCAAGTCTTCATTGGTGCAAATCCAAATTTAGCCCAATTCGAGGAAAGCATTTTGTATTCTGGGCCAATTATTTGGAATAGTATTCCATATGAGATAACACATAGTGAAACCCTGGTCTCATTCTCAGATAGATTAATTTCCTGAATGACTAAAACCCAGATATTGAAAGGTATGCCTTCATCGCCGTATTTCATAACCGTACAAATTTCATTTCACTTTTTTTTTCTCACACTTCTCCATATATTATGCTTTAAAATTCACGTAAAGTTGACATGACAGTATAAATCATATTTGGTAAAATTTTTGTTTCCAAATTAAGCAAAATTATCAAAATAAAATGATAAATATTTTTTATAATTAACTTTTTTTTCAAATATGTGAGACAGTTGGAATTTGGATAAAACCATATTGTTTGCTTTCTTAAGCCAGATTACAGTTTCTGTTTTTCTTAGGCACCTGGTCATCAAGGATCATAAAAGAACTGCTAAAACATATTTAATCATAATCTCCGTATGAGCAGGAAATATCGAAACCATATTGTGACAACTAAATGTCTAGAATCAAACAATGAGACAGATTATAATTGATATGGATATTTTGTTGTTAAACACAACTATGTTCTTATTGTTATCCTTGATGACCATGGCTTGGGAGGGGATAAATGCCAAAAAGGGTAATTTCCTCTTGAGCAATGTTTTCATAAGTACACGACAGTATGTTAATAAAAAGGGGTTTTTGGTTATTGAACACAATTACAATTATATTATAGTGACTTTATGCATGATAGACTGGATTTTGCCGTCTTAATTCTGGAATTACCAGTGTTTAGAGTGGACATTTTATGTTACACCGGACTTTGCCGTGTTACTAGTTAAAGACATTTATTCAAGAAAGGATCTGCCTTCTTTACATTGAACTTGAAAACCCGTTTGAACTCGCTTAAACTGTTTGTAAACTTGCTTAAACACAGAAAAATACAAATTAAACAATTGTTTTTTGTAAACGGTGTTCCTCATTATTTTCTTGAGAATTTTGGCCCTCTCAGTAGTGCGTAATACATACGTTATTTAATTGTAAAGAAATCTCATCACATTTGTAAATACTCCTATATAGTTTGTCGGTGTTATGTATTATGTTCTAACTAGAGGGTCTCGTGGAAGATTGGTAATTGTACCAAACGAGCCAACCTCTTTAAACAAAGAAATTACTTACTTACTAACTTACTTAAATAATGAAAATTCACCAAGAATCAGCAGATCTAGCGTTTATAATGACATTATTTATCGTCTGTAAGATTTACATGTTTTTTTTTATTACTTCAGGTCGGGTTTCAAATAAAAGTTGCCACTTATTCAGCCTCAATTACAACAGCGCAAACGGCAAGTTAGCAATCGGTCTTCTCCCAGACGTACTTTTGATGTTGTTTGAGACGAATATCAAATACGTGCCGAAAGCTTTGTTGCACCGTTATGAACTTTCCATCACGTGCTTCTGAACCGGTATTTTAGATGATTGACACACGTCTTTGGACGTTTTAAGCGGGGGCGGGATAATCGCGCTGTCAGTTAATGTTACAATCGATTTTAATACTGCTCAAAAGAAGATTGTGGATACTCGTTAAAACCTCGAAGCGGTTCTAACCAGCAGTACCCACAATCTATAGTCTGCTCAAAACAGAGATTGTGGATACTCGTTAAAACCTCTAGGTGGCGACATGGCTTGAGATGTCACTTCATCTCAATGTTGGGTAAAAGTCCCACAAAATTGGAAACAACGTCTCCAAAATGACCTATACAGTGTTGACGGGGACGCCAAACCTCAAATCAAACAAAATACACAAAACCTCGAGGCGGTTCTGACCAGCAGTACCCACAAGCGAATATATATTCATCTCAAAACAGATTGTGGATACTCGTTTAAACCTCGAGGCTGTAGCAGAAACAAGAATGAACAATGGATGAACCCCTGTATATACATGTATTAAAGTGGTCGAACCGGCACTCGACATTGAATCAAGCGTGGTAGCTCAATGGTATAGTGCACCTGCCTGTGATGCTAGAGGCCCCCGGTTTGATTCCCGGCAGCGGTAATAAAACTGCGGTGTCCGAACATGCTCCGGGTGAATGCCACAAAGTGCACCGTCCTCCGCATCGGGACGTTAACTGGGAGGCCCATTCTGTGCAGGTTAAAGATTTCATCGGTATTACATGATTACTGTGTATGTTTTCATCCTGCAGACCTGGATCGGCAATGACAAATCACACTCGAATTGAAAACGCTCCAATGTTGATTCGACCGATATAGATAGAAATAGTAGAAAGAATGAATTGGAGAGGGGCAAATTCTTTCCTTTAAGAAAAGAAAATAAATAAATAAAAATATCAGAAAATAAATAAATAAAAAAAAATATTTGTCACTTAATTGCTCGACTCGACGGTTACTGATTTTTGCGTGCCCCCCAGGAGACCTGTTGGGTCCACACTTTTAAATTTTGAAATCTTCCTGCACAACTTCATTTTCATATCTGTCTAGTGGTTACTGAGAACTTATCGGGACAAAAAATGGGCGGAAAAAGAGAGAAACTCAGAAAAACTAATGTCTCGTTTTGGAGACTTACCCTTATCCTGCTGAATAATTTAATTTAGCCACACCCATTGTTGGCTATCAAAGCATCATGCAGCCCATGTATTTCTTCAAGCCCAGATGGGCGGGGGCCGCAACACTGTATAGGTCATTTTGGAGACGTCACTTCCAATTTCGTGGGACTTTTACCAGACATTGAGACGAAATGACATCTCAAGCCCTGTCGCCCAATGAAACCTATAGGGTTTATATACATGGACGGTCTGACTCGCAACCCATTTCCTAGGCAGGCTCAGAACCTCTAAGCTGTTTACCAGTACTCGTGTTCGGTCAGCTCTGCGTGGAAACATCATGCAGCCCAGTCTATTTTTGCAAGCCATGATGGGCGGGGCTATTCACAGAAACAGTAGGAAGTTCCAACTTTGAGCGGTAGGGGTCAAAATTAAAAAGGTGTGTTTGTATGGTTCGTATCAACTACGAGACTATGAAGATGTAATCACAACTTTATTGAGCATCAATGATGGGAAATGCCGGATCCGGCGTATTTTTTACGCCAGTTTTGTTTGTTTGATTTGAAGTTTAACGTCCCCGTCAACACTGTAAAGGTCATTTTTGAGACGTTGCTCCCAATTTTGTGGGACTTTTACCCGACATTAAGATGAAATGACATCTCAAGCCCTGTCGCCCAATGAAACCAACAGGGTTTATTAGCATGGACGGTCCGCCTCGCACCGCGGTTCCTGGACAGACTTAGATCCTCAAAGCCGTTTACCAGTACTAGTGTGCGGGCCGGATTCAGCTCTGCGTGGAAGCATCGTGCAGCCCATATATTTCTTCAAGCCCCTATGGGCATTTTTTACCCCAGATTTTGTGTAAAGTTTCCAGTCGTGGCCAGTATTTTTTTCTCCTGTCGCGTTCGTCTTTGTAAATGACAGCGAGTGCTCAATTGATTAAAGGATTTAACAGTCTCAGGTCTGTAGGCTGGTGGGTATTGCCTATCGCGACTGCGGAAAAAAATGACAGGTCCATCTTGCGACACTCGGGTGTGCTGTGACAAATCAAGCATGTGGCTGATTAACACGTATTGAATGTTTTGCTTCCCGGATTTTTGTACACACACTTGGATTATCGGTAATTTGATTGTTGAGAAAATGTCGGGGTATAATTAAAGAAAGCGCTCATTACCTATATTTTGATTAAAAAAAAAAAAAAAACAGAATCGTCGATATTGCGATTCCCTATGTAACACCATTATCCATACCATCAACAAATAACAAAATGCGTTAAACTGTCAAATAAATCAATTTTTGGCTATTAAACTTTAAAAAAAGAATAACCAAAATAATCATAACTGAAGTTTATTTTATCAGATGCATTAGTTTGAATTTTAAAAATTGATTCGAAAATAAACATTTTTTATGTGGAAGTTCGCCATTGCGACTGACCGGAGAAATGACCCGAATTACATATGGTTCAAGCCCCAAAGTCTTTCGGATCCTTACGCGACACATGTTCATGGTGCTGCCTGACACAACAGCCTATAATACTGGCGCTTCAGATGTCTGTAAACTTTAGCCATAAACTCCCAAAGCCTGCCCTGGCGAGTCGGACATGCAACGCTTCAGATGTCTGTTAACTTTAGCCATAAACTCCCAAAGCCTGCCCTGGCGAGTCGGACCATCCGAGCATATAAACCATATCGGTTTAACTGGGCGGCAGGGATTGAAATGTCATTTTATCTAAACGTCGGGTAAAATTTCACACAAAACTGGAAGTAATGTCTCCAAAATGACCTAAATAATGTTTATAGGGATGTTTAACCTCAAATCAAGTAAACAAACAATCTAACAGAAAAGCAAAACTATTGGTCAATTAAAGTCCGTTATTGGTCACATGAAATCTGATGGGAATGACTTGGCAGATGTTCCACATTTTTCAAAAGGGGGCAACTTTCGGAACTTCCTGTTTGCTTTTCTATAAGCTTTGTCCCACGAAAAAGGGGTCTACTCTTAAAGGAAAGAATTTGCTCCTTAGGAGCAAATTCTTTCGTTTAGAGTTGACCCTCATTGACATGGGAGACTAAAATACGCTTGAAAGAGTTGCCTCCCCTGAAGGTGTATGCATTCCACTGAAAGTCTGAAAAAATATATTTGTCACTTAATTGCTCGACTCGACGATTAGTAAAATATTTGGGCGGATTTTTGCGTGTTTTTTTCGTGATTTTATGGGCCCACCCTTTTAAATTTTGAAACCTTCCTCACAACTGGACAAAAAATGGGCGGGAAAAAGAAACCCAGAAAACCCAATAAGTCTTAACCCTTATCCTGCTGAATATATACATTTAGCCTCAGCCATTGCCGACTGTCAAACATGAAAATTTCTTAACATTATTCACAAGCTGCATGGCAAACAGTGTAGGACCTCATCTCTGTTTGCAAAAGTAGGAGTTGTTATGGGTTAAATATACACTAAAGCCACTTTATAACTGAGCCTCCTGTTGTGCCCATTTCTGTTTGTTTGTTTGATTTGAGGTTTAACGTCACCTTCAACACTGTATAGGTCATTTTGGAGACGTTGCTTCCAATTTTGTGGGACTTTTACCCGGCATTGAGATGAAATGACATCTCAAGCCCTGTCACCCAATGAAACCAATAGGGTTTATAAGTATGGGCGGGCTGCCTCGCATCGCTTTGTATGGGCAGGCTTAGATCCTCTAAGCGCTTTACCAGTACTCGTGTAGTCTGCGTGGTAGCCTCGTGCAGCCCATCTTTATCTTGAAGCCCCGATGGGTGGGGGCCGACCATTTCTGTATGCATTGGAATTGCACAAGGAGGGTAAATTACAAGGATTCGTGTCAAAAATACATTGTGTATAAAGAAGTTGTTTTGTGAAAGCAAAATGTAGGACAAAGGGTTAATTCTTTCATGGAGGTTTAAAATATTAGGCAATAGTAATTATATATCAGTTCTCAACAAGCTGTTGTATGATAAGCACTAAATCAAGGCGAGATGCAAAGGACTAAACTCAACCATTATAGATAAAGGTATGCACATGTATGTAATCAGACCGGACAGTCGTCGGCAGTCGCGAGCGGACGACAAAGGCGACCAGCGGAAAGGGGAAGCGTTCCCGACTGCCACCGAGTGTAGGCTGGGATTTTATTTTATTTTTATTTTTTTGGTTTTACGGCCCTCTCAAGATTATTTCACTCATATCGAGCCGATCGTTAATCAAAGGTGGGCGAAAACCGGAGTACCCGGAGAAAAACCACCTGACCTTCCGTTGCAGAACTTGGCGTCTCACATGTGACCCGAGCGAGGCTCGAACCACAGCTGTGAGAGACCTAATGATCCAGAGTCAGCGCTCTTAACCACTAGGCCACGGAGGCCCGTGTAGGCTGGGAAAATAGTCCCGGACTGAGATCCAAACTTTCGTTCAAGCCCTAAATTCCACTTTCTTTGTAAACAGTGTAGACCCCGATCAGACGGTGCGTTCTGTGGCACCTGATCTGAGTCTCCATTGCTTGCCAAGCCTCTCACAGCGAACATTCTCTACTGAAATCATGTACGCTAATTGGTGATTGATTTTTTACATGACCTGTGGCGTCTTGCAGTAGATTTTTGACAATCGCTTAGCTCCGCCCTCTCCTGTGGGTTAACCGGTATTGGATGGTGATGTTAAGTATTGATTACGGTCAGTTTGACATTCTTGTCTCTTGATACACCTATTCTGGTGTAGCGTGTCAGTGTTTTTTGACGTATCTGCTCTTTAATGAACCGACGGGACATGACGTATTGCTAACTTGCTGGGTGCGCGGTTGTAATAACTGCAATGTCATATGGGGTAATTCATCAAACTATAATATTTCTAATATAACAAAATTACAGAAACGCGCTTTCAAATTTATCTTAGGATATGAATATGTAGATAATGAATCTGCTAAATCACGCTTAAAAGTTATGTCAATTGAGCAAAATATATTCTTGAACAAGGCAAAAATGATGTTTAAACTTGTTAACCATTTAGCTCCGAACTATTTGTGTGAGCTTTTCCAGAAAAGAGAATTAAACCCTTTAAATATGACGCTCAGATCTAGCTCAAGTCAAGTTTTCATTGTTGCAAAACCAAATTTAGCCAAATTCGAGGAAAGCATTTCGTATTCAGGGCCAATTATTTGAAATAGTATTCCATATGAGATAACACATAGTGATACACTGGTCTCATTCTCAGATAGATTAATTTCCTGGATGACTAACACCCAGATATTGAAACGTATGCCTTCATCGCCGTATTTCATCACCGTATAAATTTCATTTCACTTTTTTTTTTCTCACACTTCTCCATACATTATTTAATTGTAAAGAAATCTCATCACATTTGTAAATACTCATTTATAGTTTGTCGATGTTTTAACTAGATGGCCTCTTGGAAGATTGGTAATTGTACCAAACGAGCCACCCTCTTTAAAAAAAGAAATTACTTACTTACTTACCTACTTTCTTAAATAATGAAAATTCACCAAAAATCAGCAGACCTAGCGTTTATAATCACTTTATTTATCGTCCGTAAGATTTACATATTTTTTATTACTTCAGGTCGGGGTTCAGATAATAGTTGCCACTTATTTGGGAAACAGCTATTAACCGAATTAACGTGCATCCCCCTTCCCCCCCCCCCCCCCCCCCCCCGCCCGCGGTATATTGGGCTGAGTGGTGCTTTCAATGGAGTAGATACCGACCGCACCGCATGAGTACTGGTTAATCATTTATAAGGCCTTACTTAGTCTGCTCAGGTAAAGTGGTGCGAGTCGGCTTGATATGTCAATTCACCTCTTCGGCGGATAAAAATCCCACGAAGTTGGAAGCAACGCAGATACGCAGGCTGATCGGAGTCTTCACTGGGAGCAGATGCTCCAAGATACACATTACGAAAAAACGCCTAGCAAATACAGTGTAAATTTTATCGCCGAAAAAACGAAAATTTTAAGATGAAAAATTGTGATATTTCTGCTCAAAATATAGATTGTGGGTACACGTTAGAACCAACTCGATGAGGCAAATATATATTGTGGGTACACGTTAGAACCGCCGGAGGCGGTTTTTTCTTGTTTCTGCTCTAAAATATAGTTTGTGGGTACTCGTTAGAACCGCCTCATCGAGGCGGTTCTAACGAGTACCCACAAACTATATTTTACAGCAGAAACAAGAAAAATAAGGTTTTCCCCTGTAAAGCCCACTTTTACCATATAAAAGTGGGGTTCAAGGGGGTCAAAATTATATAGGCGTGTTTTCGTGATGGCCTCGATTCGAGTTGTTTGTATGGTATTTATTATAGTCAACCCTCTTTATCCCGACATTCGTTATAACAGCAAAACTCGTTATACCGCAATTTCAATGGAATATAGTCTTAGTTCAAGGCTTAGCCTGAGTTCCAGGCGGCGTGGGCTTTCCTCGGGTTGGAAACGCCCAAATTGAATCCATAGTCATGAAAGATTCTTGTTATCGAATACTCCAAGAAACAAATGTTATAGATATTTGTTAGAATCGCCTCACCGAGGCGATTCTAACAAATGTCTTTAACATTTGTTTCTTGGAGTAATGATGGGGAAAAGGCCTTGTATTTTCTATCATTCTCCTAACTGGGATACTTTATAACGGTGAAATCTTTATACCGACACACTTATAGGGAACAAATGCTGTCATTATAACGAGGGTTCTCTGTATATAAGTTCACTCAAATTGTCTAGGGTCCCAAAAATCGGACAATTAAAAACTGTTTTGTCACAGAACATGGCGTCTGAACTGGATTGATGTACAAAGAAAAACTTTGAAAAAACAAAAAAACAAACTAATAACAGAAAATAGATAGCGCATTCAAATTGCAAAAAAGATGAGGAGGTCGCAGGTTTGATCCTCCTGCAACATTCGTTGATAGAAACTGATCATTAAAAACAGTGAAATTCCGCTATTAATACCACCTCTAATTAAGACTCATTCTGCTTTAAAAAGAATATATAGAAGGATGTTCTTACTCTTTCATGGTTTTTTTTTCTTCAGCACACAATGTTCTCTGGTCGTGGACCATCTTTGGGGCTGTTCAAAAGTGGTCTTAGAGACCACTTTTGAACAGCCCCAATGGTGGTCCTAATATAGAAATTTTGCTGCCTTGTCCATGTTTTTCCCCCACTTTCGCTGATTGCAAGATTTGTACGTTTCTGACAAAAGAATAAACATCTTGTGTATAGAATAGAAGTGTTTGTTTGTTTGATTCTGTGTTTAACGTCCCCGTCACGTTGGACACGTTGCGTCCAGTTTTGTGAGACTTTACCCGAAAATGAGACGAAATGACATCCCAAGCCATGCCGCCCAATGAAACCAAAAGGGTCGGAGTCTAACTGCTGGTTTTCTTTTGCTCCAGCATTTCAGTGGCTTCTTGCTGTCGAGTCATCACCGATGTTTCATCTCTGTGGTTGTTTTATCATTGGGTCAATCGGTTTACGATCGATCCAAGTTTACTAAATGGCCAAACGGAATTCATGCAGTTGTCCACGTGACCATCACTGATTTGGGAAAACCAATATTATGTTTTATTAATAGAACTTGAAACGTTGCGCTATTTTTATCGATGCAACAAGAGCTATCTATAGAGTCTTGACGGGAATCGTGTGCTGGATATTACCCAGATCAGACGCCGCGGAATGTGGCGTCTGATCAGCAGGATGCACAGGAACTTCACTGTTTGCTTAAATAGTGGCATTAGAGGGTTAAACGAAATAGTATAAGAATGCCAGGATGCTCACGTAATGAAAGAAAAAACAACATCTTAATCCAGGCCACGATGTCACGTGACGTCTTTCGGAACATTCTATTTATAAAACTATTACACAAATGTATGCCAGGTCGAGTAAAAATAGACTTTTCGCACTCCTGCTAAGAACTTAATTTTTTTTTTTTTTGTGTGTGTGTGTGTGTGTGTGTGTGTGTGTGTGTGTGTGTGTGTGTGTGTGTGTGAATTCGGGTTTAACGTCGACAGGGAGCTCAATGCTCACGTTTATAGTGCTGCCTCACTGAAGTATCATGTCCCAGACACATTACATGATACATCACCCAGTCACATTATCATGACACTGGATCGACCAGTCCTAGCTCTACCCCGTAAATCTGAGTGCCAAGCGAGGAGCAGCTAGTACCATTTTTAACGACTTTGGTATGTCGCGGCCCGGGATCGAACCCGAGACCTCCCGTTCCCCGGAGCGGACACTCTACCAACTGAGCTATAGGGGCCGGTAGAACTTAATTTTAGAACCCTGAAATGTTTAAGTGCAAAAATGAGTAGGCCAGACTTTATTGGTTGTACTGTTATCAAACATACAGCGTAGACCAAGATCGGATATAGAGTACATTGCTTCTGATAAGGTCGGCACTGTTCGCCATATGTATGGAACAACAGTTTTGAACATGATTCAGGGCCGTACGCAGACTCTGGAAAGGGGCGGATTCAGGATGCGAATTTCAGATATTTTGCCGAGGGTGAAAAACTGTATGAATCTGAAATAATTTCCAAAAGATTGGAGAGGGCTGTGTTTGCACCCTCCACACTCTGTTGAACAAAATCCAAGTACTACCCTAAGACGTCGGAGCGCAGCGTAAGAAGAAAATGCTGGACTGTGCTCGTTTGTTTGATTTAAGGTTTAACGTCCCCGTCAACACTGTATAGGTCATTTGGAGACGTTACTTCCATTGTTACGGGACTTTCAGCTCATCTATTTATTCTAGCCCAGATGGACGGGGGCGAGTGGACTGTGCTCGTACACTTGTGCATTGGCAAACAGAATCTACATAATCAGACGCCACATAACGCGATGTCTGATCAGCTCTACTGTGTTTGCTTAAAGTTAAACGAACAGTTCGATTCTCAGCTCAGGACTATTTATCCAACCTACACTCAGAGACGATCGACCCACCAGTACTCTCTATGCTTTGATTCGTGTTCTCGGAGATGTTGCACTGATGAGTTATGAGGCATTAATGCTGACTGAACAAATTATTTGTCTTAATCGCGACGGAAGTAAAGGCGAGGATTGCAGCTGCGTAAAATCGATTTAGGTCTCACAGTGGGCCGTTCAAAGGCGGCGCTTCTGTCGGGGTTTATTTTTGTTATGGTTTGTCTTTTGAGTGTGTGTATCGCTTATATTGTTTTGTTTTGGATAGCCAATTGGCCATTTTGCGGGAAAGTAACTGTCCTTTTGGCTTTCCTCTATTGATGTTTCCATTAGGGTCTAGTTATTTCATATGTGTGTTAATAGTATCGATTCTTGATCATTGCCTTCACTTCTATTTTTAGCTCAGCAGAGCCGAAGTCTCCGGGG
Source organism: Lucinisca nassula (assembly GCA_963580285.1). Taxonomy (NCBI): domain Eukaryota; kingdom Metazoa; phylum Mollusca; class Bivalvia; order Lucinida; family Lucinidae; genus Lucinisca; species Lucinisca nassula. The sequence goes on from OY757010.1 coordinate 67,646,618, forward strand.
GAGCTTAAGGGATAGGCAGTTGTCCGTCGTCGTCTGCGACGTCTAGCGTCAACACTTTCAAACGACATCTCCTCTGAAGCCACTGGGCCGATTCAGCCCAAATTTCATATGTAGCATCCTTGGGCTAATATATTGAAAGTTTGTGTTTTTAATGAAAATCGGCTCATTAGTTTGGTTGCTATGTAAACATATAGCCCCCATAGACTTAAAATGGGAAAAAATATAAAATCTTCTTCTCTGAAACCACATGACCCAGAGCTTAGATATTTAGTATGTAGTAACTTCAAGTGGTCCACTATATAAATCCTGACAATTATGCCCCTGGGGTCTAATTTGGCCACGCCCCGGAGCTCCGTAGCTTCCATAGACTTATAATGGGGGAAAAAGCTTCAAAACTATTCTTCTCCGAAACCATAAAGCCCATAGCTTAGATATTTACCATGTAGTAGCGTGAATTGTTCACCTACATAAATCCTGCCAACCATGCCTCTGGTCTTGTTTCTTATGATAAGACCCATTCAGTGACACCAACCTGGGGGGTCTCCTGGGATGTACTTGGGCCATGTCCCACCCTCCTCCACTTCATAAAAGGCCCAATATCTCGGAAACCGTTCAGATCCCCACCCCTAAACCATATATATTCTTGTTCCTTATGATAAGACGCATTCAGTGATTCCAGCCTATATAAATTTTGCCAATCATGCCCCTGGGGTCTAAATTGGCCGCGCCCCGGTGCTCCTTAGCCTCGATAGACTTATAATGGGGAAAAAGCTTCAAAAATCTTCTTCTCCGAAACAATGAAGCCCATCGTTAAGATATTTAGTATGTAGTAAGGAAATATGGCTACCTATATAAATCCTGCCAATCGTGCCCCTGGGGTCAGAATTGGCCACGCCCCGGTGCTCTTAAGCTCACATAGACTTACAATAGGAAAAACTTAGAAAATCTTCTTCTCTGAAACCACAAGGTCCAGAGCTTAGTTATTCAGTATGTAGCAACGTCGAGTGGTCCCCCACATAAATCCTGCCAATCATGAACCTTGGATCTAAACTGGTCACGCCCCAGGGCTCCTTAGCTTCCATAGACTTATAATGGGGGAAAAAGCTTCAAAAATCTTTTTTTTTCAAACCATAAAGCCCATAGCTAAGATATTTAGTATATAGCTACGTAAAATGGTCACCTGCATAAATCTTGCCAATCATGCCCCTGAGGTCAGAATTGACCATGCCCCGGGGCTCATAAGCTCGCATAGACTTACAATGAGAAAAACTTAGAAAATCTTCTTCTATGAAACCACAAGGTCCAGAGCTTAGATATTAAGTATGTAGCAATGTCGAGTGGTCCCCTACAAAAGTCCTGCCAATCATGCCCCTTGGATCTAAATTGGCCTCCTTAGCTTCCATAGATTTATAATGGGGAAAAAAGCTTCAAAAATCTTTTTATCCGAAACCATCAAGCCCATAGCTAATTAGATATTTAGTATGTAGCTAGGTAAAATGGTCAATCATAAATCCTGCCAATCATGCCCCTAGGGTCAGAATTGGCCACGCCCCGGAATTCATGGGAAAAACTTAGAAAATCTTCTTCTTTAAATCCACAAGGCCCAGGGCTTAGATATTCAGTTTGTAGCAACATTAAGTAGTTCCCTACATAAATCCTGCCTATCATGCCCCTGGGGTCTAAATTGGCCACGCCCCGGGGCTCCTTAGCTTCAAAGACTTATAATGGGGAAAAAGCTTTAAAAATCTCCGAAACCATAAAGCCCATAGCTAAGATATTTAGTATGTAGCAACGTACAGTTGAACTTCGATGACTCGAACACCGATGGCTCATTTACCATGGCTGAGTCGAATCCGTTCTCGAGCCCGAAGGAAATCTTCAACATAAGTAATAGTGGGGGACAATTTAGGAGATTTTAGTCTTTTATCTGGCAAATGTATGCTGTGTGTACTCATAAGAATTGCCTCCATGAGGCGATTCTAATGAGCACACACAGCTAACATTTTCATTATAAAACACCAAAAAGATTTTTAAAAGCATCATGCCTCCTAACAACAACTCTCAGTGGCTCGAACTACCTCTGTCTCGAACAGATTTTCGAGGTCCCAAAGGTGTTCGAGCCATTGAAAGTCGACTGCAATATGGCCACCTACATAAATCCTGCCAATCATACCCCTTGAGTCAGAATTGGCCACGCCCCGGAGGTCATACGCTCGCATAGACTTACAATGGGAAAAACATAGAAAATCTTCTTCTCTGAAACCGCAAGGCTCAGAGCTTAGCTATTCGGTATATAGCAACGTCGAGTAGTCCCCTACATAAATCCTGCCAACCATGCCCCTTGGGTCCAAATTGGCCATGCCCTGGGACTCATAATCTTCCATAGACTTACAAAGGGAAAAAACTTAAAAATCTTCTACTCTGAAACCACAAAGCCCAGAGCTTAGATATTTTGTACGTAGCAACATCAAGTGGTCCCTTACATAAATCCAGCCAATCATGCCCCTGGGGTTCCAAATTGGCCACGCCCCGGGGCTCCTTAGCTTTCATAGACTTATAATGGAAAAACAGCTTCAAAAATCTTCTCCGAAACCATAAAGCCCATAGGTAAGATATTCAGTATGTAGCAATGTAGTATGGTCACCTATATAAATCCTGCCAACCATGCCCCTGGACACGCCCCGGGGCTCATAAGCTCCCATAGACTTACAGTGGAAAAACTGGAAAAATCTTCTCCTCTGAAACAACAAGGCCCAAAGCTTAGATATTTGGCCACGCATCCGGGCTCCTTAGCTCCGATAGACTTATAATGAAACTAGAATCGCGCAGTCGATGGCACGCCATCGCATATCCCCACGCTTTTTTAAAAATACGCCTCGATATAAGTTCTCAATTGCAACTCCCACCCAATCTTAAGATCAAAATTCCGAAAGTGTCATGCACTCCTCAGACCAAAGAGCTATCAGTTCCCAAAGTTTCATGTTTCTATCTGAAACGGCGTAGGAGGAGTTATCCGGTAATCGTTAAAAAGGGGGTTATGGGGGTGAAAATCCAAGTTTTTGACCTCTGGTGACCTCAAACCTGACCCTAGGGGTCGAATTTTGATTGTTATGTATTCTACACATTATGCCGTTCGATTTGATATGTCACACGACCAGGTTCTGAAAACTTTGATTTTTTACCCCCGGGGCACCACACCCCCTGGCCTGGCCCCTAGGGGTAAGATCAAAATTACGAAAGTGTCATGCACTCCTCAGACCAAAGACTTTTCAGTTCCCAAAGTTTCATGTTTCTTTCTGAAACGGCGTAGGAGGAGTTATCCGGTAATCGTTAAGAAGGGGGTTATGGGGGTGAAAATCTAAGTTTTTGACCTCTGGTGACCTCAAACCTGACCCTAGGGGTCAAATTTTGATTGTTATGTATTCTACTCATTATGCCTTTCGATTTGATATGTCACACGACCAGGTTCTGAAAACTTTGATTTTTTATCCCTGGGGCACCCCATCCCCTGGCCTGGCCCCTAGGGGTAGGATCAAAATTCCGAAAGTGTCATGCACTCCTCAGACCAAAGACCTATCAGTTCCGTAAGTTTCATGTTTCTTTCTGAAACGGCGTAGGAGGAGTTATCCGGTAATCGTTAAAAAAGGGGTTTATGGGGTTGAAAATCCAAGTTTTTGACCTCTGGTGACCTCAAACCTGACTCTAGGGGTCAAACTTTGATTGTTATGTATTCTACCATTATGCCGTTCGATTTGATATGTCACACAACCAGGTTCTGAAAACTTTGATTTTTTACCCCCGAGGCACCCCACCCCCTGGCCTGGCCCCTAGGGGTAGGATCAAAATTCCGAAAGTGTCATGCACTCCTCAGACCAAAGACCTATCAGTTCCCAAAGTTTTAAGTTTCTAGCTGTAAAAGTGTGGGAGGAGTTGTCCGGTAAGACGGACGGACGGACGGACGGACGGACGGACGTACGGACGTACGGACGACGGAGACAATTACAATATCCCCACTTTTTCTTCGAAAGGCGTGGGGATAAAAAAAAGCTTAAAAACGTCTTCACTGAAACCATACAGCCCATAGCTTACATATTTACTATGTAGTAACGTGAAGTGTTCACTTACATAAATCCTGCCAACCATGCCTCTGGTCTTGTTTCTTATGATAAGACGCATTCAGTGACACCAACCTGGGGTCCCCCTGGGATGTACCTGGGCCATGTCCCACCTCCTCCACTTCATAAAAGGCCCCATTTCTCAGAAACCGTTCAGATCCTCACCCCTAAACCATATATATTCTTGTTCCTTATGATAAGACGCATTCAGTGATTCCAACCTAGCGGTCTCCTGGGGTGCGCCAGGGCCATATCCCACCCCTCCAATTCATAAAAGGCGATATATCTCAGAAACCTTTCAGATCCCCTCCCCAAATCCATATATATTCTTGTTGCTTATGATAAGACGCATTCAGTGACAGCAACCTGGTGGTCCCCTGGGATGTGCCTATGCCATGCCCCACCCCATCCACTTCGAAAAAGGCCCAATATATCAGAAACCGTTTAGATTCCCACCCCTAAACCATACATATTCTTGTTCCTTATGATAAGACGCATTCAATGATACCAACTTAGGGTCTCCCAGGGTGCGCCGGGGCCATGCCCCAACCCTCCATTCATAAAAGGCGATATATCTAAAAAACATTCAGATCCCCACCCCAAAACCATATATACATGTATTCTTGTTTCTTATGATAAGACGCATTCAGTGACACCAACCTGGGTGTCCCCTGGGATGTGCCCGGGCTATGCCCTACCCCCTCCATTTCATAAAAGGCCCAGTATCTCAGGCCCCCGCCCATCGGGGCTTGAAAAAATAGATGGGCTACATGGTGCTTCAACGCAGAGCTGAAACTGACCGCACGTGAGAACTGGTAAACCGTAAGAGGATCTAAGCCTGCCCAGGCAAAACGGTGCGAGTCGATCCGTCCATGGTTATAAAACCTATTGGTTTCATTGGGCGACAGGGCTTGAGATGTCATTTCATCTTAATGTCGGGTTAAAGTCCCACAAAATTGGAAGCAACGTCTCCAAAGTGACCTCAATAGTGTTGACGGGGACGTTAAACCCCAAATAAAAAACAACAACAAAAAAAAAACCACACACACACACACAAAAAAAAAAATCTCAGAAACCGTTCAGATCCCCACCCTAAACCATATTTATTCTTGTTCCTTATGATAAGACGCATTTAGTGATTCCAACCTAGGGGTCTCCATTCAGATCCCCACCCCACAAACCATATATTCTTGTTCCTTATGATAAGACGCATTCAGTAACACTAACCTGGGTGTCCCCTGGGATGTGCCCGGGCCATGCCCCAACCCCTGCACTTGTAAAAGGCCAAATATCTCAGAAACCATTTAGATCCCCACCCCTAAATCATATATATTCTTGTTCCTTATGATAAGACACATTCTGTGATATCAACCTAGGGGTCTCCCATGGTGCACTGGGGCCATGCCCCACCCCTTCACATCATAAAATGCCAAGTGAGAAAATGTTCAGATCCCCATCCCTAACGCATGTATATTTGTGTTCCTTATGATAAGACTCATTCAGTAAGATCGATCTGGGGTCTCTTTGTGCTAGGGCAATGTGCCGATGCCATTGCCCGCCCCTCAACTTCATAAAAGGCCATATATCTCAGACACCATTAAGATCCCCACCTCATAATCATATATATTCTTGTTCCTTGTGATTAGACACATTCAGTCACACCAACTTGGCGGTCCACAGGGGACATTCCTCTCCTCTTCACTTCATAAGAGGGCCTCATATCTCAGAAACAGTTCAGATCGCCACTCCTAAACAATATATGTTCTTCGTCCTAATGATAAGACAAATTCAAGGACAACAATCTTGGATTTCCTGGGGTCTGCCAGGGCCATGCTCCAACCCCTCGCCAGCTTTAAAGGCCTTATATCTCAGGAACTATACACATCCACACCCATAATCCATATATATTCTTATTCCTTAAGATAAGACGCATTCAGTGATACCAACGTGGGCTCTGTTGAGTCCATGTCCCAACCCTCCACTTCATGAAAGTCAATAATAATCAATAAATTAAAACCATACATGGCTACCAGTGGGCAGTGCCCGCCTGAGCTTTGGTGAGCACAGTGGCCCATGGGCCTCTTGTTTATATGCATGGAAGGTCCTACTCACGCGAATTTGCCTGAGCAGGCTTTGGACCTTGTAAGCGGTTTACCATTACTACCTATTTTTCCACGCTCCGATGGGCGGGGAGCAGAATAGAAGTGAAGGCAAAATTGACATAGAGGATATTTGATTTTTTCAGTGTAAGATCGAATTTTATTTCATCGAATGAACACCAAAACTGTTATTTTCACGAGTGGCGTAGCCACGAGTGAAAATAGCAGTTTTGGTGTTCATGAGTGAAATAAAATTTGATCTTGCACTGAAAAAATCAAATTTTCTGTTTCTTACATGCTTCAAAAGGCAATATTTAGCGTCTTTAATGGTGTCGCTCACATTGGGAGAAAATTATCTTTGTTCCTGTTCGTTTCGCGTCAATTTAGTGGTGTCCATCGTGTTTAGTGGGTATACTATTGGGTGTAAACTAAAAGTTTGCACCTGAGAAATGGCCTGGGATGGTATTATTATGAATGATTAATGAAATAATTGAGAGAGTAGTTTTCCAAAGAAGTTGCTGGCAAGTCTAACGTCGCGCGACAAAAGACGTGACGTCAGCGTCATAAATGACGTCAGTAACGTCCCCGTCACACATGAACGGGCTATGCGTCAATTAGAACACATTTCAGTATTGTTCAGTTATCTGACAACGATAAAATTGAAATTAGAGTTAGATTTGAAGAAAAAAGTAGTCCCAAACAGTGAAAAATAAAAAATCGTATTTTCACTGTTTGAAACAGTGAAAATATCGATTGATATCACTGATAAATCTCTATCATTCATTGAAAAGCATGTAAGAAAGAATTATCACACATCTCCCATCTAAGACATCATTGGGAAACACGAACATGAATTAACTTCACTATAATGAAGACGTCATTTATCATCCGTGAATGTAATAACGCCATGTATTCATGCATTAAATTCGGTTATCCACCAGTGGATTAAATATGCAAATTAGTTCGATACGTTCCGTAGTGTTACACGTACGACGTCCATAACAACGTTGCGTTTACTAAAGGCGGAATATTGACATTTTTGTACAAAAATCATCAATAAAATGCGTTTTAAATGTCATGTGATAAATAGAATCCTGCATTTGTGCTCATGTATTATTGAATTTATAAAACTCGTTGAGGAAAAGGGATAAAATGCTCGGCGAGGCCTCGCATTTTATCCCTTTTCCTCAACTCTTTTAATAAATTAAATCATGTAAGCTCCTCTATATAAGCCTGCCAGTGAAACTGTGGTTAGGTCGGCAAGACCTAGATAGTGTTGACTGGTTTGCTATACTCAATCTAAAACAACAAATAAAATATAATTGAGCCGGGGCACAGGATTTCCTACCATTTACATGTGCACCCAACGAAGAATCAGATGAGTCTGCGCATCCATTTAGTTTGACAAGAGACTTCTCTTGTTGCATGAAGGCGCATTGGGCCCTTAGCTATCCATAGGGCGCTCAACGAAGACTCTGATCAGGCTGCGCGGATGCGCAGGCTGATCTGAGTCTTCGCTGAGCGCACATGTAAATTGCAGGAAATGCTGTGCTCTCAACCTCGTAGAGAATATGGTTTTTCGAGAAGACTATTTTACATGTGTTTTTATTAGCTCACAAGGTGAGCTTTTGTGATCACATTTCGTCCGTCGTCCGTCGTCCGTGCGTGCGTGCTTGCGTGCGTGCGTAAACAATTTCTTGTTCGCAAGATAGCATCTTCAGTTATGATTTGATTTTAACCAGACTTGCACACAACTTGTACCACCATGAGATCTGGGTTCCTTTCTTAAACCAACCATATCCCATCGTGTGTTACGGAGTTACGGCCCCTGAAAGGGCAAAGCTTGCCTATTTTGGTCTTGTCTGCATGATAGCTGTTTCATTAATGATTTGCTTTTAACTAAACTTGCACACAATTTGTACCACCACAAAATCTTGGTTCCTTTCCTGAACCAGCCATATCCCATCATGGGTACCAGAGTTATGGCTCACGAAAAGGCAAAACATTTCCTATTTTGGTGTTGTCTGCACAATAACCGTTTCATTTATCATTTGATTTTAACCAAACTTACACACAATTCGTACCACCACAAGATCTTGGTTCCTTTCTTGAATCAGGCATATCACATCAAGGGTACCAGAGTTATGGCCCCTGAGAGGGCAAACATTGGTTGTTTTGGTCTTGTCTGCATGATAGCTGTTTTGTTTATGATATTATTTTAACCAAATTTACACACAACCTGAAGCACCATAGGATCTTGGTTTCTTTGTTGAACCATCCATATCCCATCATCTGTTCCAGAGTTATGGCCCCTGAAAGGGCACAAATTGCCTACATTGGTCTTATCTGCACAAAAGCCGTTTCATTTATGATTTGATTTTAACCAAACTTGCACACAACTTAAACCACCATAAGATCTTGGTTCCTTTGTTCAAGTTTGAATATGGGTCATGTCCGGACAAAAATGAGGTCAGTAGGTCAAATCATAAAAACAAACCTGTGAACACTCTAGAGGCCACATTTTAAGTCCAATCATCATGAAACTTACTCAGAATGATTGCCTTGATAAAATCTTGGCCAAGTGTGAATATGGGTCATATCAGGTCAAAAAGTAGGTCAGTAGGTCAAATCATAGGAAAACCTTGTGAACATTCTAGAGGCCATAGTTTTGGTCCGATCGTCATCAAACTTGCTCAGAATGATCGTCTTAACAATATCTCGGTAAGGTTCGAATATGGGTAATGTCGGGTCACAAAGAAGGCCAGTAGGTCAAATCAAAGAAAAACCTTGTGAATACGTTAGAGTCCACTGTTTTGGACCTATCATCATCAAACTTGCTCAGAATGATTATCTTGACAATATGTCGGTCAAGTTCGAATATAGGTCATATCGGGTCAAAACGTAGGTCAGTAGGTCAAATTAGAGTAAAACCTTGTGAACACACTAGAGGCCACAGTTTTGGTCCGATCATCAATAAACTTGTCCAGAATGATCATCTTGACAATATCTCAGTCAAGTTCAAACTTGGGTGTTGTATGGTCAAAAAGTAGGTCAGTAGGTCAAATCATAGAAAAACCTTCTGAACACACTAGAGGCCAAAGGTTTGCTCCAATCATCATCAAACTTGCTCAGAATGATCATCTTGATAATATCTTGGTCACGTTTGAATATGGGTCATGTCCGGTCACAAAGTAGGTCAGTAGGCCAAATCATAGAAAAAACCCTTGTGAATACACTTGAGGCCATAATTTTGGTCCAATCATCATCAAACGTGCACAGAATGATCATTTTGACAATGTTTTGGTCAAGTTCAAATATGTTACATGTTGGGCCAAAAAGAAGTAGGTCAGTAGGTCAAATCAGAGAAAAACCTTGTGAACACACTAGAGGCTACCGTTTTGGTCCGATCATCACCAAACTTGCTCAGAATAATAGTCTTGACAATATCTGGGGCAAGTTTGAATACGGGTCATGTCGGGTCAAAAAGTAGGTCAAATCATAAAAAAACATTGTGAACACACTAGAGGCCACAGTTTTGGTCCGAACATCATCAAACTTGCCGAGAATGATTATCTTGACAATATCTCAGTCAAGTTCAAACATGGGTCATGTTAGATAAAAAAAATCAGGTCAGTAGGTCTAATCATAGAAAAAACCCTCTGAACACACTAGGGGCTACAGTTTTGGTCTTATCATCGTCAAACTTGCTCAAAATGATCATTTGACAATATCTTGGTTAATTTCGAATATGGGCCATGTCGGGTCAAAAAGTAGGTTAGCAGATCAAATGATAGAAAAACGTTTTGAACACTCGTAAGAGGCCACAGTTTTAGTCAAATCATCATAAAACTTGCTCAGAATGATCAAATGGACAATACCTCAGTAGGTTATTTTGTCATAACTGTTGGACCGATTGAGACAGAGCCTTCATGTCTGGTCAATATATAGGTCAGTAGGTCAGATTGTTGAAAAGCCTTGTGAACACACTAGAGGCCCCAGTTTTGACCCGATCGTCATCAAACTTGCTCAGAATGATCATCTTGACAATATCTGGGTCAATTTTGAAAATGGGCCATGTCGGGTCAAAATGTAGGTTAGCAGATCAAATCATAGAAAAACGTTTTGAACACTCTAAGAGGCCACAGTTTTAGTCAAATCATCATAAAACTTGCTCAGAATGATCAAATGGACAATACCTCAGTAGGTTATTTTGTCATAACTGTTGGACCGATTGAGGCAGAGCCTTCATATTTGGCATGTAGGTTCCTTGTGACAATGGATTCCCACTCATATAAAGATTTGACCTGTTACCTTGACCTGTGACCTGCTTTATCACACCTTTTGAACCATATGAGATAGAGCCATCATATTTGGCATGTATGTTCCTTGTGACAAGGTTTTCTCAACCAGTCAAAACTTTTGACCCATGACCCACTCAGCCTCATAGAGCATACCGTTTCTGAGGATATAATTTTGTAAGTATTTTTATATATATATTTTTTTCATTTTGGTTTCCATGGCAACCAGTCAAAATGAGCAATAGGTCTAAAAGCATATGGCAGATGGTAGATTACTTCAGGAACATTTCTATGAAAGTTGTGTTAAAATATCTGCAAAGGCGTGGCAGTAAATGCCATTTTTCGATTTTCCCCATATAAATCAATGGAAACTCTAAGAAATTAAAGAGCTGGATTTCATAAAAAAAAAACAACGTAAAACCTGTAAAGGCAAATCTGGTGAACATTTCCATAAACTCTCAGCCTCATAGAGCATATGGTCTCTGAGGAGATAATTTTTTAAAGTATTTTTTTCTATTTTTTAAAATTTTGATTTCCATGGCAACCAGTCAAAATGAACAATATGCCTAAAATCATATGGCAGATGGTAGTTTGTTTGTTTGATTTGGGGTTTTAACGTCCCCATCAACACTGTAAATGTCATTTTGGAGACGTTGCTTCTAATTTTTTGGGACTTTAACCCGACCCTGAGATGAAATGACATCTCAAGCCCTGCCGCCCAATGAAACCAATAGCATTTATAAGCATGGATGGTCCGACTCGCACCGCATTGGCTGGGTAGGCTTAGATTGTAAGCGGTTTACCAGTACTCGTGTGCGGGTCGGTTTCAGCTCTGCATGGAAGCATCATGCAGCTCATCCAATTCTTCAAGCTCCGAAGGGGCGGGGGCTATGGCAGATGGTAAACTGCTGATGGTAGACTGCTTAAGATACATTTCTATGAAAGTTGTGTCAAAGTATCTTCAAAGGTTTGGCAGTTAATGGCATTTTCCAATTTTCCCAATTACAAGTTGCCATAGCAACCAAACTAAAGACACGAAATGCATAAAAAACACAAAACCCTTAAAGGAAAATATAGTGAATATTTTCAAAAAGTCTCTGCTTCCTAGAGCATATGGTTTCTGAGTAGATGATTTTTAAGAACTCTTTTCTATTTTTTTTTTTTTTTTGCATTTTGGTTTCCATGGCAACCAATAAAAATGAGCAGTAGGCCTCAAATCATATGGCAGATTGTAGATTGACTAAGGAACATTTCTATGCAAGTTTTGTCAAAATATCTGCAGAGGCTTGGCAGTAAATGCCATTTTTCAATTTTATCCTATTATAAGTCTATGGAGACCCTAAGTTGCCATTGCACCCAAACTAATGCGCCGAATTTCATAAAAAAAACTTTCAATCCCCCAGCCCAAGAATGCTACAGATAAAAGTTTGGCCCAATCGGCCCAGTGGCTACAGAGGCGAGTGTGTGTGTGTGTGAATTCGGGTTTTAACGTCGCTTTCAACAATTTTTCAGTCATATCACGAAGGTGTCTGGTTGCGACAGGGAGCTCAATACTCACTTTTATAGTGCTGCCTCACTGAAGTATCATGTCCCAGACACATTACATGATACTACACCAAGTCACATTATCCTGACACTGGGTCGACCAGTCCGAGCTCTACCCCGTAAATCTGAGTGCCAAGCGAGGAGCAGCTAGTACCATTTTTAACGACTTTAGTACGTCGCGGCCCGGGATCGAACCCGTGACCTCCCTTTCCCCAGAGCGGACACTCTACCAACTGAGCTATCGGGGCCGGTAGCCACAGAGGAGATGTCGTTTGAAAGTGTTGACGACAGACATACGACGCAGACGCAGACGACGACGACGCAGATGACGACGACGACGGCCAACTGCCTATCCTATAAGCTCTCCCGAAGCCTTTGGCACTGGTGAGCTAAAAAGCTGCAAATGAATAAAAATAGTTTTGCTTGGAAATTAAGACTGCATTTATTCACAAATGTTCTGAAATTTTATTATTCTTGTATACCTTTTTTCGGAACGTAGATAGCATATAACGACTTTTTCTTGGAATCAAAGTGCAGTGGTGAAAAAGAGGAATATTTTTTATTTTATTTCAAGAAAATAAAATGAAAAACCTGTGTGTCCTTTCGGCATATCTGAAACAGTGGTATCCTTTTTGGGGGAAATTCGGATTTGAAATTATTGGATTATCTTTCTTTACCGGGTGGAATTTCAAAGTCCCATACGAGGCGATTTCATGCAAAGTTACATGTACATGTAACAAGAATGTTGTCATGGTGAACATCTATTGAAGTGCAAAAGATACGCCCCATGTAATACAATAGAAGTAAAGGCAATGATCAGGAATCGATACAATTAACCCATACCTCCCATCAGAGACACCAAAGGGAAAGAAACAGAAACATGATACAACTAGACCCTAATGGAAACACCAATAGCGGAAAGTCAAAAGAACAGTTACTTTCCCACAAAATGGCCAACTGGCCATCCAAAACAAAAATATATAAATAATTCACACATTGAAAGACGAACAATAACAAATAAACTACGACAGAAGAACCGCCTTGGAACGGTCAGTGAAAAGTATCTCACTTGGGGGCTTAAATCGATTTTACTCGGCCGCAATCCTCGCCCTTACTTCCGTCGAGATTTAGATAAATTATTTCTTCAGTCCGCATGAAGACTTACTAACTCATCAGTACAACGTCTCAGAGACCACAAAAATCAAACAACTACAGAGATGGAACAACGGTGAGGACTCCACAGCAAGAAAACACTGAACTGCTTGAGCAGAAGAAAACCAACATTTAGACAGAGCATCAGGTACCCAGTAGGAGAGTTGCTAGGGCCGTCGTCAAGATTTTAATTTTTTGTAAGCTTCCGCGAAAGGGATTATTTTTTATAGCAAAAAATAATTGTGAAATCGGAAGCTACTTCCGGTCATTTTAACATAGGCATACGGTCGTCAGAAATGATAAAATTTGCATTCAAAAGCACAAATGAAAACATCAACACTTCCTAAAATGTTTCATTACTTCAGTTATGGTTGTCACTGAAATGGAACGTTTTCGAAGCTTCGTTTATTAGGTAACCCATATTTTTAAACAAACCTCTGGTCAAACAGTACCGGTCAGTTATTTTGGAATAAAAAAATGGTCAGAAAAAATTTTGGTTCAAATTTTCCCAAAATGTTTGTCATACATTATTCTATCTTTCAGCTGAGTATCTACACTAAAGTAAACACAGTAATGGAAATGTTGACGTCAGAAGTTGGGTCAATATTTGACCTAGTCGCAACGCTTGCACACACAATTTTTTAAATTACATGGCTGCGAAGAAAAGTATATTAAAATTTAAACGCTTAAAGAAGGCGTATTTCGTCAAAATACGTTATGAACCTTGGTTGTTAGACCACAACTAAACTAACTGTCTCTGGAATTCTTTATTTTTGTCGGTAAGTTAAGCAGTTTCACACTTTGATACGGCAACTGAGGTATGACCGACTCAGAATCGTAAGGAGATTGATAGATAGACAGAAGCCGTTTGTGAACACGTAGATCAGAATCAGATTTTTTATTGGTGTCACATCAGATACATTCTAATCCTATGCAAAACGCATCACTAGTACAATCTCTCTCTCTCTCTCTCTCTCTCTCTCTCTCTCTCTAAGTCTATCTGACGGCATTGTATCTGTTGGTATTCCATTACTGCAGCCTGTGAGTGGTGACTGCTATATGTTCGAGCCTTCATAAAATGACACCGACTTGGAGAAAGATTGGATTAGTGTACTGCGCTTCGGTCAAAGCCTGCAGGACCACTTCTGATCTTCTTCCCCCCACCCCCCCCACCCCCCCCTCCCCGGGCAAATGACTTTTAAACGTCGATGCAACATCATGCTGTTGCATCGACGTTGCGTGTTTATATGCTTGGACGGGCCGACTCGCACCAATTTGCCTGGGCAGGCTGAGACCTTCTAAGCATTTAAGAGTACTCGTGTGCGGTCGGTTTCAGCTCTGCGTGGAGGAAGCATTGTGCAGCCCAATCTATTTTTGAAAGCGCCGGTGTGCGGTGGCAAAACATACCCCTGTAAACCCCAGTTTTACTACACTTAAAAGTGGTGTGTAAAGGGTGTCAAAATTATACGGGTCTGTTTTTGTGATGGTACTCACCCATCGGGTTTTTGGTCAATGTAAATCAGTAACAGAAAGGTAATCATTATGGATGAGATGACTTCAAATTGGAAGCAACGTCTCCAAAATGACCTTTACAGTGTTGACGGGGACGTTAAACCTCAAATCAAACAAACAAAACTCAGACGGGGTTTTAATATGACATGACATTCATTATCCACTAAATGTGAATTTCAAGGCGAGGCGGCTGCCGTCTTCCAAAGATTACCTGCCTGAAAAGGAGAATGGGGGTGGGGTGTGTGTGTGTGTGTGTGTGTGTGTCTTGGGGGGGGGGGGGGTTGCGCCATTGCGCTACAGCTTGTTTGTAGATATAATTTCTGCAAACAAGCTGTATCGCACTTTGTGACAAAGCCTGATAAATTACGCCATCACGAAAAAAAAAAAAAAAAAAAAAAACAACTTGCTGCTGCGAATGAAAATAAATTATCCACTTTCGGTCGGTTTCTAGGAGCATCCTCCACCGCGCGACTTTTGTGGTTCCAATTTTAGACCTAGGTATCTCTTTCTTGCGGAGAGTGCCCGGCTAGCACAAAACAGCGGACCAACGTCGGACCGACAGCGATACGGTGTATTAAAGTTAGCCCAGCGTTAAGACGTCGTATCGCTGTCGGCCCGACGTTGGCCCGGTTGAGCGGATGGTGCAAAACGATCGCTTGGATTTTTATCTTTTTATTGCACTTTATTTACGTCAGAGTGCAGTCAAATGATTCTCTCTCTCTCTCTCTCTCTCCCTCTCTCTCTCTCTCGCTCTCTCATTCTATCTCTCTCTCTCTCTCTCACACACACACACACACACACACACACACACACACACACACACACACACACACACACACACACACACAAAACATCGGGCCCACAATGATGTCCCCAAATGCTATGTTACATGATTTGATCTCTCTCTCTCTCTCTCTCTCTCTCTCTCTCTCTCTCTCTCTCTCCCATGATTGAGCAGTAGTGACAACTAAAATAAAGCATCGTTGAGCAAACGTGATGGAAATGTTTCGAGGTGGATGGGACCAGTTCAAACTGAGGCTGCGCGTGAAATGGCAATTAACAGGGTAAGGTCCTCATTCTGTCTACATTGTTAGTCTAAATTGTTAGTTGACCTTGATTATTAGATGGGTATTATAAGGTAGTATTGGTTTTTCGTATATGACGTCAGTACAAATGTATACGTCACATGTTTTTGTTGTTGTTGTTGGCAAGTATTGTGGCATGGAAGATGCGAATATTGGCAGGCTCTTCGAGGCTATTTTTGACATAAATGGAAAAATAAATTAAACATCGTGTGTGTATTGAAGTTCAGATTTGCCGTTGAAACCTGATTAACTGCAGGCGGGGTAAACAAATCAGTAGCTGGGGAAATACTGCAGGGTTAGTCCTTTCGTCTCATTATTTTCCTGTGTTTACAGCCATGCTGGATGGCTTTTGTTCCTGTTCAACGACCGGAACTAGTTCAGTTTTTTTGGAATAAAAAAATGGTCAGACATAGATTTTCCTGAAATTTAACTCAGTTGCAGATTATTCAATTTCCGATTTAATGGTTACGGTGAAAAATTTCCAGTTTATCGCTCAATATATTAATTTTTGTCTTTTCTGAACCCACTGAAACGACCAAGATTTTTCTCAAGTTTACCGCATTTTTATACACACTTTTTGCTGAGAATCGTGTTTGTTTTGTATTTCATCGGAAAGAAATGCGCACAAAGTTTCATATCTGTCTATTTTTCAAAGGTGAATTTTATCAAACAGGCTGTGTCAAAAGCATGAAATTCAGACTCGACAGGCATTTTCATCTTTGAATTATAGTCCCATCGAATTTTGGCACGAGAATTTTTTTTTTAAATCTACCTACGCCGGCCTCTGAGATTCGCTACTAACCAGCCAACAATACATTAAGTTAAATTATAATTTCAAGTAAGTCTTTACGCTGGAACCGTCATAGAATCTGAGGCCTGACTCACCTGCGTGCAATTAAAGAGGGAAGCAAAGCTATCAACAGTGATTAGGTTAACTACCATGCACGCAGTATGTCGTATAACATTTATGTTGTACCAAATCCTTTTATATCGAAAAAGGATTTCACGAAATAGGGCGAAGTAATTGCAAGTATATTTTTTTTCTGAATTTATATATTAAGTCACCATAAAATAAGGGTTCCAATAAACCTTGTTGCAGAAGAGATTTCAGTCTAACATTGGATTTTGAAACCAAATCGGAATGACATCTATAAACTTAAAGCTAGTTTATGATACCAATAACCCTGATTAAGAAGTTTAGCAGTTAATACTTTAGTACATGTGTTGAAGTTAATTACATGACAAGACACTCTGGCAAATCGAACTGATTGCGAAATATAAACCCCATAGGATGCCGCACGAGGAACATGGCCAACCAAGAAAGGAAACTTACAATCTCAAAATCAAAATCATGGCGTTTGTCATAAATTTTGCAGGAAAGAAACCCATCGACAATAGATAGATATAACCGTAGATCTGGGTGGGGGTACGTTTGACTGATCAAACCACCGAAATATGTATTGTCTATATATAACAAATCATCCAAATATCTTGAAGTCGAGCTTTAGGCTTCAAAGATTTTAGATTGGTTTTCAACGGAATCCATCGAAATACCCACAATTTGTCGAAATAACTTAGTACCAAAACTTATGTAAATAGTGTCAAGTAGAAAGGTGATAGCTTCACCTTGTCTTAATGTAATGTTGGCTGGTACCTGATGCTCTGTCTAAATGTTGGTTTTCTTCTGCTCATATAACAAATCATCCAAATATCTTGAAGTCGAGCTTTAGGCTTCAAAGATTTTAGATTGGTTTTCAACGGAATCCATCGAAATACCCACAATTTGTCGAAATAACTTAGTACCAAAACTTATGTAAATAGTGTCAAGTAGAAAGGTGATAGCTTCACCCACATTCTGATATGACCATAATGTATAATTTTTATAATTTTTATGTTCTTCAGAAGTTAAAAAAGCATTTCTTACATTACGGACATGCAAGATCGAGGGGATCCTCACTATGAAATGTCTATTCAATTAAATCATTATGTTTTTTTTTGTTTTTATACAATTATGTGCAAGAGTAGTGTAAATGGTTGAAAAATCATAAGAAGACAAACTTGAAGGAAGAAAAAATCTGGATTTCAATCTATTTAAAACCTCAGTAGAATGTTTTATTGACCATAAACAGATTTCACCCTGATCATTCAAAGACTTTGTCGCAATATTTAATCACATGTTTTCGATGGCAGTAAGACATGAAGTTAATAATTTGGAAAGTCCAGTGGATGTACAATAGCTTGGATTTGCAATGAAGCGAGCTGTGTATTGTCTTTTATGAAGTTTGGATAACCAATATAACGCAGGAAGCTTGTCTTGGCCTTCTGTAACACATACAGCAAAGATGGTGGCTGAAAGACCAATGTGGTCATAGATGGCTTTCGATTATCCATT
The DNA here is from genome assembly GCA_963580285.1 of Lucinisca nassula. NCBI lineage: Eukaryota > Metazoa > Mollusca > Bivalvia > Lucinida > Lucinidae > Lucinisca > Lucinisca nassula. The sequence continues at coordinate 67,664,816 of OY757010.1, forward strand.
TGATTCAGAATCTATGAGAAATCTGGAAATCAGGTGAGTGATGGCCCTCTAGTTTTAATATGGTATTATTGTGAACATGGGCCCTGTTCAAATTATAGCCTAGGGACCGAAAGTGTCCCCGCCCAAGGGCCCCACATGTTTACATAGACTTGTATAGGGAAAACATTAAAAAATCGTCTTGTCTGAAACCAGAAGGAAAAGGTCTGTGATACATGCATATGGTATGTAGCTTCATCTAATGGACTACTACAAAAAAGCCTATGGGTTAAAATTTGCCCCGGCCCGGGGCCAACATATTTTACACTATATAGGGAAAGCCTTTAAAATTCATGTCTGAAACCAGAAGGCCCAAATCTTTAAAATTTGGTATGAAGCTTCATCTAGGGGACCTCTACCAATATTTTTAAATCACAGCCTTGAGGCCAAAAATGACCCGCCCAGGGGTTCAACCGAAGTACAACTACAGCTGTATGGTGTTGACAATCATGTATCTATCAGTAAGGTTAGCAAACACGTCGTGCCTTTCTTCACAGTTCTTATTTTTTTTATCTTAACATCGCTAATGATTTTCTGGTCCACATGTGAGCGATACAGGGCCATCTTGGCCCTCCGAGGCTTGTTTTATTTTTAAACAATGACATATTCCGTATGATATGTACAAAAAGAACATAGATTTACCAGTTAGAAATTAATTTATTTTCCGAACACAGATTTTGGTAGACTGATTGTCAGTCGACCCAAATTTATTAACTACAGAGCCTTTCAGTCCGTTATTGTCAACGTCACTTCCGCTGACCATGAACAAAATCCAGATGCACAACTTGTCTTCTTCCTGTGACGTCATGGCTTTGTGTAAGAAAGAAAATCTGGACTGGGCTCATGTTTTACGCCATGGCGTTGATATGACGCTGTCTACACGTTGTGCTGCTGTTGGGTATATTTGTCTTAAAGGCCAGCTAACATTCAGCAGGATGGAAATAGCCGAACACATTAAGCTCGTAAAGGGAGGTCAGTACGGTGAAGAAAATATAGACGAACAAGAGCACTACGCCAAACTTCTTGGTGAGTCGCCAGCCATTGATGTGCGTAGCTATCAGCAGAAACAGAACGGTCACTAACAGAGTAAAAGTTGCATAGAGAAGCCCTGAAATGAAAAACAAAAATCGCATGAGGAAAAAAATATGCATTTGCGTAAGTTATGCTACCGACCCCCTACTCACGCCTACCAACCGATATGATGTCAAACCGCCGGTAGCTTCGAGCGACGTTTGGTTAAGAATTCAAAATCCTAAATATTCGGACACCTTGAGGACTTGCTGAAATTCTCCTAAAATTTTAACAATTGTGTTTCATGATCCAGCAAGGAGCCTAAATGGTGCATACCCAATGGCAAACAGTGCACACCCTGATCAAACTGCTTCAGTCTGATCTAGGTCTGCACTGTTTGCTTAGGCCTATCTGTCCAAATACTTTGGATCAATACTGTTAATAGATAAACAAACGGTATGTTTTTACACTTTTAAAAGCAATGTTTCAATTCTTGTGTCATGTTGAAGCCCATAGTCTTGGAGTAAAGTAGACGTCTGTGAAGTTAACATGATACCAAAATGGGCCAGAAATCGCTCACTTATATTAGGTTTGATCATGATCTGCTACATTTTGTCATTTTAGGTGGTCGTCTTGGCTATCAGATAAATCGCCCAAGCAATTCTGACTCTACGAGGGCGAGTCAATAAAAACATGTCTAACTTATTTCTGGGTGAGATCGATTTCTTCTTTTTCGATGTAAATACCCTCTAGAATGATTAAATTGGACCAACCCTGTTCCAGTGCCATTAGCCCAGAACTGAAGAAGCCAGGGCCCTTGTCTCCGATCCACTCCTCAACTGCCACCACGACTTCTTCGTTGGAGCGGAAATGACGTCCACGGATATCCTTTTTCAAGTTTGGGAATAGGAAATAGTCACTAGGAGCTAGGTCCGGAGAATAGGCGGGATGTGGTATCAGTCACTAGGAGCTAAGTCCGGAGAAAAGGCGGGGTGCTTTATTAGCTCCTACCGATTCCGCTAAACCGCATCCATTGCAATTTTGCAAGTGTGGACTCTTGCATTGTCCTGTTGGAGCAGAACCCATTTGGAGAGTTTACCTCGGCATTTTTCACGGATCGCAGTTCTCAAATGGTCGAGCCAATTTGCATAATACGCACCTATAATTGTTCTTTTCTTTGCTAGTTTGCTCGGAAGTCCAACATAATAACGCCTTGTGCGTCCCAAAATACAGTTGCCATCACCTTGCCAGCAAAGGGTTGTGTTTTGAACTTCTTCGGCCTCGGGGTCGCTGGCCCTACCCACTGGCGACTGTGAGTTTTATTCTCTGCCTCATAATAATGGACCCAGATCTCTTCAACAGTCACCAGACGTGAAGGAAAACCATATTCCTTTCACCTAAACCGCTTCAACAATGCGCTGCATACTGATGCTCTGGTTTCCATTTGCTCGTCGCTATGAAATTTTGTGACCCAACAGGCTATTAGATGCGCATTCCCAAGAGAACATGAAAAATTGTTGAAAAGCTACCATGTGAAATGTGTAATGCATTCGCTATTTCTTCCACCTTAATTCGCCAATCAGAGTTCACCAGATCCCGTACTTTGTTACACATAGATTCATCGGTGGCATCTGGTGGGCGTCCAGACATGGTTTCGCCTTCTAAAGACGTGCTATCGCGTTTGACTCCCCCAACCCAGAATTTAACTTGTGCATACGATGGTGCAGAAGAACCATAAACATTGGTCAACTCACAATGTATTTACTGACCTGTTTTCCCTTTCAAATATAAGTACTGAATTACAGCACGGTGCTCAACTGTTGACGAAGATTTTGCTTTTGCATCGCTAGCCATATTTGACGTTCAATATCTTATAAGTGTATGATACGATAAGCTTGCAATTTTGCCCTGATCGCTAAAACTTTTATTGAAACAAGGCATAAAAATATTAATTGCCTCGGTCAATCGGGAATGGGATAAGCTGGTTACTTATCGGCTTGTCCTCGTACATGTAGCCTTTTTTTCCTCTGTTCAAGTCTCTGAACAGCACAGTCCAACTTAGAATTCCAAACGGGATGATGGTGGCGTAGAGCCAAGGGTGTAGATGTCCTTTTGAAGAATGTCGAAATGGCTACCATGTCGGCCACCATAGATATCGAAATGCAAACATTCTAGCAATTCAGTACCTCCATAAAACGCCCAAAGCCGCCCACCAAGTTTCAACTCAACAAAACTCAAGGTACGGAAGCAGATGTGGCTCGCGATTTTCAAGATGGCCACCATGCCGCTTATCTTGGAAATCAGAACAAAACTTAGCAAATTTGAATCTCCATGTTGTCCCAAATGCAGCCACCAAGTTTTGGCGCAATCCAATTTACCGTTCGGTAGTAGATGTTGTTAGAAGATTTTCAAAATAACATCCATGGAGGCCTTCTTGGACATTGAAAATGAACGATTTTAGTAATTGTCAAGTTGCCACAATGCCTTCTATCGAGTTTCAGGACAATCTGATTTACTGTTCGGGAGCTGATCCCAGCAGGCACACGTCACTAGGGCAAGGTAAAATTAACGTCGGTGCAACGTCATGACTTTGCACCGACGTAGATATGACGTTGCATAAATGTTGTGACGTTGTTGATGTGACGTCACAATTACGTCATTTGTCTGCTGGGATGTTTTTTGAAGATTTTGAAGATTGCCAGTGTGTCACACGGCTATCCTCGATATTGATACAGAATGATTTTAGAAAAATGCTGAATCCACATGTCATCCCAATGCGCCCACCAAGTAGTGGGTCAATTCGACTTTCCATTCATGTTGTTTGAAGACTTTCAAGATGGCGACCATATTGGCCATCTTCGGTACTTGAACGAAACCATTTCAGCAATTCTGAAACACCAAGTAACCCTGATGCCTTGCAGCAGATTTCAGCCTGATCTGAATTTCAATAAGGAAGATGTCGTTTGAAGACTATGAAGATGACCACCAGGGAGCCATCTTGGAGATCGGAATGCAACGCTTTTATCAAATATGCCAACATATTTTGGAGTAATCCTCAATTATAATATTGACAATGCCAATCAGTCAATGAATGAACTGAAATAATAACATTTTCTGAAAGAGTATTTATCTGAAAAGTCAGATTTATGTTTAAGTTTCAAAACGTATCATGCCGGACTATATAAAATGCCAGCAAATAATAATGATGCTGATTAATCTTATGTTTTACGCACGGTATCTTCAAATAATTTTGTTTTGCCGAAACCCAGTACTTATATGGCTTACAACTGTCACTAAAATATGTATGCAAACAAAGCGTAGTTCGACTTATTTTCAGCTTTTGGCACGGAACCACCCAGTATATCTATATTTGATATGTTTTACCATTTTCTCGCGCATATTTGTGAACATGAATTTATTTTAAGTTTATATTCCCAAAAAATGGCATTTTAAAACCAATAAAGTCAATCTGTTGAATAAGTGACCATGCTATAAATATATCCTTTTTGTGAACACATAATTTCTGTGGTAGTGTAAGCCGGAGGTGGCTTGCAAACGCCTTTGCCAGATCGACAATGTCATTAAAAATGATATGAACACACGTGTAATAACATAATTATGGTAACTGTTGTATGACGTCATGATAGGGTCCCTGGCAAACCTAAGTTTTCTTTTGAAATTAATGAGCCAGCGCATGGCAAAAACTACAAGAAGGCTTGGGCGACCAGCAAAGACTCAGATCATGCTGCGCATTCGCGCAGTCCAATCAGAGTCTTCGCTGATCGCATAAACCCGCTGTAGGCTTATATCTATGCAAAAAAACATAAGCATAAGATCTTGCCATAGTGGATGGGTGCGCAGGTTGATTTGAGTCTGTGCTGGTCACACCGGTCTTATTGTAGGTTTTGTTATGCGCCGGCTCAAATAATATACAGAATCTTACACTCGTGGTTATTTCATATAAAAATGACTTTTGAAATATGCGACACCTAACGCTAAGGGAAAGAATTATGTATGTTACCTTCGCTATAGACCAGCACGGGTTGTCCGCCTTTTATTGCTGTTTGGAGTAGCCAAGGCACGCCGAGACATATAAGAATGTCAAAGACATTGCTGCCAACTGCATTTGATACTGCCATATCACCTAAACCTATAAATATGAAGAAAAAAATGAAAAAAGGTCACCCTTGTCCAGGACTTGATGTTTACATTATTTTCGAAATACAGTGGGATTTCAAAGACTCGAACACGAATGGCTAGTTTACCATGGATGTTGATGGGTCGAACTCTTCCTGTTGCCTTTTTTTTCATATCTCCAGATCACAACTTTTTAGGAACGACTTAGGGACATTACTTTCATTTTATATTGACCATTTTAGTACCAAATGGAATCTTCCTCTTTATATATAGCAGGAGTCCATTCCAAAATTTACGGGTGTCAGGTTGTGTTTTCATCAAAATTTATTTGGAAAATGACTTAACTTTGAGCAAACAGTGGAGGCCCTTATCAGATCTGGGCCTGCACTGTTTGCCAAGGTACCACTTTAGGTGTTTCGGGTACTGAATGGGTTAAAAAGGTTCTTACGGGTACCCACAACCTATGTTTACAGTAAAAATAAGAAAAAATACATAAATTTTCAACAGAAAAATAACCATTTTGGAGATATGAAAGAACGTATTATTTCAACATGGGTGTGTTATCGTTATGGTCTCATTCAAAAACACTCCCCTATTGATAACACACCCATGCGTCCTAATGCATTTTACATCTCCAAACCGATCAATTTTCTGTTGAAAATTTGTGATATTATTCTTATTTATACTCAAAACATAGATTGTGGATGCTCGTTAGAACAGTCTCATTGAGGCGGTTCTAACTAGTACCCACAACCTTTGTCTATGAGCAGAAATAAGGAAAATAATGTATACCCCCTAAACCCCAGTTTTCTCTATATAAAGTGGGGTGTAAGGGGGTGTTCATTTCACGGACTTGTTAGCGTGATGAGGCTATTGACGAAACAGACAAAGTTATCTCAGAAACCCCTGTCTTCCCTAAATGTATTGCCACCCCCCTAATACATATTAGGATCAATACACGGATAGACAGGCTGATACATGTAAATCAGAAACCAACCACCATATCAATTTCCTTCAGGACACAAGAAAAACGGCTTGTTAAAGGCATGTATTCTTGATTATTGAGGACTATCATTTCATTAGATAATATTATGTAGCCCTCAGTGCTGACTGAAGAGATCTCCACTGTCTTCAACAGGTAAGGGGCCACATTGAGAAAAATCAATAGTTTACTAACTGTTTTCTAGAGTGTACATTACTGATTTTCCCCTTAAGTGCCTCGGTCAGGGGATTCAACAGGAGCTAATAATCACCCTATTAAGGGCCGCCTTTGATCTGCTATAGACAGTATATCACAGGGGGGCAATAAAACAATTATGAACACACGATGTGTCCTACTGTTACAAGAATAAATGCTGTTAAACAACTACAATACATGTATTAGTAACTATGTTTGCCAGATATAAAACTTTTTTTCAAATCAAAAGAAATATGAGAAAAATCCTACCTTGTCGTACAACTATAAGACTAGAAATAACGTCAGGCATACTAACACCAAATGCGACAAATGTTAAACCCATTATACTGTCAGCGATACCGGCTGTATAACCTAAAAGAAAAAAAATGACACAATGTTGACTCAATGTTGAAGCGAAAGTGGTAACGTTGTGTCAGCCTTGACTGAACGTTCTTGCATAAAAATAGAAGTGGAGGCAATGATCAGGAATCGATACAATTAACCAACAGCTCCCATCAGAGGCACCAAAGGGAAAGAAACACAAACATGAAACAACAGACCCTAATGGAAACAACAATAGCGGAAAGCCGAATGGACAGTTACTCACCCACAAAACGGCCAATAGTTTATCTAAAACAAAACAATATAAGCGACACAAACACCCTAAGACAAACCATAACAAAAATAAACCGCGACAGAAGAACCGCCTTGGAACGGTCAGCGGAAACGAATTCCACTGGGGGGCTTAAATCGATTTTCACGTGACCACAATCCTCGCCCTTACTTCCGTCGCGATTAAGACAATAAATTTGTTCAGTCCGCATGAAGGCCTCCTAACTCATCAGCGCAACATCTCCGTGAACACAAAAATCAATCAACCACAGAGATGAAATAACGGTGAAGACTCGACAGCAAGAAACCACTGAAATGCTGGAGCAAAAGAAAACCAACAGTTAGTTTCCGATAGGCACGACCAGAGACAGAGCATCAGGTACCAACCAATGTAAGCCTTTACGTTGGAACCGTCATAGAATCTGAGGTCTGACCCACTGATGTGCAATTAAAGAGGGAAGCAAAGTTGTCAACCGTGATTAGGTTAACTACCATGCATGCAGTCTGTCGTATAACATTTATGTTGTACCCAATCTTTTTGTATCGAAGAATGATTTTACGAAATTGGGTGCTGAAGTCATTGCGGTTATATATTTTTTCTGAATTTATATACTAAATCACCATAAAATTCGGGTTCCGATAGACCTTGTTGTAGAAGAGATTTAAGTCCAATACTGAATTTTGAAATTAAATCAGAATGACGTCTATAAAATTTTGAAAAGGCTTTTCGTATTTTTTGGTACCGATAACCCTAATTAAGAAGTTTAGCCGATAACAATTTACGTATCACGAGTGTTGAAGTCAGCTACATGACCACACACTCTAGCAAAAGTCTATGAACCTAGCTTTGTGAAGCTATTCTTGAATGGACCAGAAGCCGTGTTCAAACAACAAAACTTTTGATATCACAAGATGGGCCTTGCTTTGTTTACGTTAAGTTAAGCGGCGTAACTTTAACGCCCTGAACGTAGCATTATGACGTCAGAGGGTCATTGGTAACTGACGTCATTGAACTAGCCGCCATGTTGGTTTGTCGGTGGCATTTGAAGAGTTTTTATGGTCTTTATATCCATGAGCTTTGGGGCATTTTCGTCACAATTTGTCTTTAGAATTGTAATTTATTGCTGACAGAAGGGGCACATAAACATTCACATTTTTTGCATTATCTGCTGGTTCCTAGTCTGAAGATTATCAGTGTTGGAAAAACGTGAAACCAGACCCCCTGACCTTTCGGGGGTCTGGTTACCTGTGTTTCCAATATTGACAATGTGCAAGCTGGAAGCCAGCAAATAAATACCCATGATTACGCAAACATGAAACAGATATGCATATATCTTTGAGATTAAGTTTCAAAGGCGTAGGGTCTATATCGTCGGTGATTTCTCATTGAAATCAATATCCTCGCTGCAAATATTGTGTTCTGTATTCATTTGGCCACACCCTGCTTTGTCAGCAATAAAGCCATCCATTAACATGCTTTTGTACTGCTCAAACTTTCTAGCTGGACGTGTGTTTCAAGAGTTATCGCCAGAATAATGAACAAAGAAGACTGCTTTTTTTATTCAGACAATCGATTGCATGCGTGCGTGCGTGCGTGCGTGTGGGGCTATTAGTTGCGGTTCTTACTTCTTGTTATAGTTTTTCGGGTTTCCGTACGTGCGTACATGGGTACGTGCGTACAGGCGTATTTGCATACGAATGTAGGTCCTTCTGTCAGATATGAGGTTAAGGCATTTGAACCAGGCAGAACCTGAACTTTTTAAGAGCTCATATTTCCAATACCATGCGATGGATTTGGTTCATATTGGATATGGTAAAAGATACAGGTACGAAGTTTTATTCAGCAGTACCTCAGTCTATGCCCAATGCCTCAAGGACTAGGCCATAGACTATTTTTTTATTCATCTTAAAGACTCAGGTTCAGGCATTTGTACCAGGTAGAAACTGAACTTTTAAGGGCTCCAATTTTTCAAACCATACGCTCGATTCTGTTCGTATGTGGTATGATGCTCGTAGAAGTCCCAAAATTTTTATTCAACAATTCCACTGCCCAAGCCCATGGCCTCAAGGCCAATGCCACTTAATAATTAAGTTTTTTTTTTTTTTTTGAAAAGCTCATATTTTCCCAACCATACGACGGATTAAGTTCACATTTGCAATAATGATAGATACAGTTCCAAGGTTTTATTCAGTAATACCTCCGCGTATGCCTATGACCTCAAGGTCTAGGTCACAGACTTAGAAATTGTTACAGTTAACTTTTAAGAGATGCCATGGTGGATTTGCTTCAAATTTGGTATGGTGATAAAGACATTGTCCTAAGTGATATTCAGCAATACCCCCACCCCTATGCCCATGGCCTCAAGGTCATGGACACAAACATAGAAATTTTATTTTAATGTTCAATTTTTCAAGAGCTCATATTTTCCAAACTATACGATGGATTTGCTTCTTATTTAGTGTGATGACAGGTACAAGTCCAAAGTTTTATTCAGCCTCAGTCTGCCCCTTAAGGCCAAGGTCTGAGACTTAAAAATGTTTATTTACAAACTTTTAAGAGCTAGTATTTCCAAAACCATCCGATGGATTTGGCCATATTTGGTATGATGATAGATACAGGGTTTATTTGGCAATACCCCAACCCAAGTCCATGACCTCAAGATCAAGGTAAAAGACATAGATATTTTTAACGTTAAACTTTTTAAGGGCTCGTATTTCCCAACCCACTTTATGGATAGGGTTGCGGGGGTTGGGGGCTGGGCGGCTGTGTCGTAGCTTGAGTTCTGCGCCCTGATGGTTAAACTTTGCATTATCTTATGAGCCAGGGCATAATAAAAACTACCATAAGACTTGTGCGACCAGCATAAACTCAGGTAAGCCTGCACATCCACCCAGAGTAACGATAAAACATCAGTGTAATAATATACTGCTATTTCATTGCCGTTTGGAGGATAGTAAAAACTATTGGCACCGAGGGCGATCCCGTGCACTATTGCCCGATGCCGTAGGCCGACGGCAACAGTGCTTGGGGTCGTCCGAGGGGCCGAGGGCCAATGGTTTTGACAAACCTCCAAAAGGCCATGAAATAAATGTTTTAATATACCAACTGGTTACGAAAACCATCCATTGAAGATCACAAGTAAGTTAAATAGTGTAGACAACAATATGCGGGATTAGGCAAACAGCGTAGACCATGATCAGACTGCTTCTTCAGAGGGGTCTGGTCTGTGTCTACTTTGTTTGATTTTAGAGCCGCTGTTGTTATTTCTGGCACTCGGAATTATTGCTTCCTGTCTCATCTGGGAAAAACTCCTGGATGCGCAAGCACAGGGGAGGTTATATACATCGGAGCCGGAAACCAAAATCCAGGCATTATCCAACTTTATTGCCCGGGGAATATCACTAAGCTCGCGCAGCAGCCAAAACTAGCATAAAGTGGCATACTAGCATATATCAAATGAAAAAAATGTTTTCAAGTAGAACCGCTTCTAACGAGTATTCACAATCTATGTTTTAAGCACAAATATGGACAATACTGTATACCCCGTACACCCCATTTTTCCAATATAACGTGGGGTTTATAGGGGTGTTCATTTCACAAACTTGTAAATCAGATGGCATTGCAAGAGGTTTTTATTTATTTATTTATTTTTATTTTTTGTCTTATCTATCCTCGGAGACTGGTTTGTTTTCAACACTATTTAGGTCATTTTGGAGACGTTGCTTTCGATTTTGTGAGACTTTTACCCGACATTGAGATGAAATGACATCTCAAGCACAACCGTCCATAGAAGGCTGGAGAAGTCTCAGCTGTGACCAGTGAAGAGTGTGCGGATGCACACGTAGATCTGGGTCTTTGCCAGTCATTTAGGGCTATTTGTATGTTATGTCGTGCTCTGGCTATTATACACGGTTTCTATCAGGGGGTACAGACCAATAGCTCACGTGATGGGGCGCTCGCATGATATGCGAAAGGTCCTGAGTTCGAGACCACACTCTTTTCATTCATATACAGTATAATTCCGCTATTGAGACCAACTAAAATTGAGAATAATTCTGCTTTGAAAAGCTTATTTAGCAGATTGCAGTTATATTTACTATGTGTTTTCTTCATACAATGTCCTCTGGTCAGAGACCACTTTTGGGACTGTTCAAAAGTGGTCTTAAAGACCACTTTTGAACAGTCCCAAAGGTGGTCTTAATATAGGAATTTTACTGTACTTTGTAATACCGGCATATTATCGATCAAACTAAATACATGTTTATCTGGTATTTGATATCGCTATTTTTTGTTGAAAATTAGAAACTGTAATGAGACTTATCGGATAATTATGATATACAGATGTCGCAAAGCAAAGTGGTTGTTATATTAAGTTAACATATCTTGCATCATTTCGCCGTCGGGTTTACATTCATATAATGCGAATAACGAAAAAAAAGATCAGCATTCACATCTGCGCAGTCTGGTCAGCACCTAACTGTTCTTTGCTTGGATAATTCAATACAGTGAAATTCCGCTATTAAGACCACCTAAAATTAAGACCAATTCTGCTTTGAAACCCTTATTTAGTAGGTTTTAGTTATTCTTTATTTGTGTTTTTGGCGGTCAGAGACCACTTGTGCGACTGTTCAAAAGTGGTCTTAAAGACCAGTTTTGAAAAGTCCCAAAAGTGGTCTAAATAGGAAAATTTACTGTAATTGTAGACTAGCAGAGCAGGCCGGCTTGTGGCCTACCAGAAGAATGAAGACGTATTTTTCACGTGACGGGGTTATTTAGTGCACGTTAATCCTTTTTGTACCAACCTGATATATAGCATGAATCCATTTCAAAATTTTAGGGTGTCGCGTTGTGTTTTCTTCAAAATGTAGTAGGAAAATGGCTGAACTTTTTGCAAACAGGGTATGTCCTGATCAGACGCCGCGTTCTGCGGCGTCTGATCAGGGCCTGCACTGTTTGCCAAATACCCTGTACTAAATGCGTTAATGCAGTCAGGATTATAACCCATAAATTGTCTAGGAGCAATCTGATCTTGGTCCACACTAAGGCTGACACGATTAATCGTATAATCGATTAATTGATCGATAAATTCCAGAAATATGATTATCGATACTGATTTTTCGTAATCGATTATTTTCTTAGTAGAATTTACTAGCCAAAGATATTTCTTAAATAGCCGGATGAGTGGCAAATAGTGCAGACCCTGATGAGACGCCGCGTTCTGCGGCGTCTCATCTGGGTCTACACTGTTTGCTCCGGCCTGTCTGTGCAAAACCCTAGAGTGAAGTACAGCATATGGTAAGAGTCCTATTCAGACAGAAAGCCAGACAGGTAAAATTATGACCAAATCTCCAGTGATTACTAATCGATTATTTATCGATATGGCAAGCCTGATAATCGATTATCATTTCAGCATCGATTAGCCAGCCTTAGTCCACACTGTTTGCCTGTATGCAGAAATATCTTTTAAAAAGTTTGCAACGAGATTCAGCAGTCGACATAAACAGACGGCATTTTCAGTTGCAGTTTTTCATGGAATCTGAGGCATTTGCCCTCAGAACGTTTTTTTTTTTTTTTTTTTTTCGTTATTCGTGGCCCACCATCTTCTCAACCGCAGTGCAAAAATAACCCGCCAAAAAGTGTGGTGTTTATCCCCTACCCCCTCCCAGCTCTTATTTGTCTCACTCCTCCCAGCCTTTCAGTATTTTTTCCCACTATCGTCTGCCAAATATATAGAGAGGTCGCAGTTAAGATTGGCAGGTCGGGACAGCTTGTGTGTTCTTGATATATGTCAAATTCGCTGAGTTCACTAGAGGGTCTTTCGCATGTTTTGTAAGCGAGCCAAATGGCCATATTGTAGCAGACCACAGTTTCCAGCATGTGCACATGGAAATTTCTTCATAAGTAAGGGTAGGGATCAAATTCAGTGTCTAAATACTGTGTGGCAATTATGAAAGCAATATCTTGAATTCAGTGTATTGTTTTTGTGTCATTGTGGAGAAATATGAATTAATTGATGGTCACATTACCTGGATATCAAGGATGTAACTGAAATACGAAGCTACTGCTATGGGATAATTATCGTTACGCTTCCTGTTTCATACAGTGTGTTGACTGCATTTGGTTATTGCTAAAAAGTAAACGGCTGGCAGGGGTCAATTTCTAGCCCCCTTTCATTTTTGGTAGGTGTACAATAGAGCTGAATGCTGACAATTGTCCTTGTAAATGCAGTCTGCTGCCAGGGTTCCCTTGAAAACAGCAGAAAATGGTAAAAATAGCAGCAGAAGTGGGTGGGGTAGTATTTGTTTACATAGACACTACATTGGCTGTACAGAATACAGGCTATTGAAACCATTTTCAAATTATTCTGTGGCAAGTCACAATGCTGAGATAACACCAAAGAGAAAGGTTGCAAAGTGTGCTATTTGTTACGACTCAAAAAACTTCGTCCGCTGCGCGTCGGAGTCTCGCCGATAGCTTGGAATAGTGCTTTGCTACTTGTATACACTATAGCTTTGTTTGTGCTTGTGCTGAATTCACACAATCGGTGGCCTGATTTACTATTCAGTTGTAATAGAATATTCCAAAGACAGGTAGCTCTTTCCAGCCAATCTAATCTGCGACTCTGATAATCATGGTTTATTTTCCTGTGAATGGAGCCATTTCAAATTGGGTGCTCAGGATCAGTCACCCTGCTAGCATTCTACATAAATCTACAGCGGGCCGTTAGCGGCCCGTCAGCTACCTTGACGGGCCGCTAACGGCCCGCTGTAGATTTATGTAGAATGCTTACTGGGTGCATGTCCTTCAACTCGTCTAATATCAGTCACAAAATATCACAAAGGACAGACACCACTGAATGCGAACCCACTTCCCCAATGGCACATTTCAAACCCTATCCATTTATCAAAACTAAAATATCAAAGCAACAAGGCGGATAAAAGATCGTTCCATTACGAAAACACGCCTATACAAATACATTGTTAACTTTTCTGCCGTAAAAATGAAAAATTTAAGATAAAAAATTGTGATATTTTTCTTATTTCTGCTCAAAATATAGATTGATCATTGAGGCGGTTCTAACGAGTACCTATATACAATCTATATTTTAGAACAGATATCCCGAAAAAATCTCCCTCTGCAAAATGGCGGAAAAATCTGCCAGGTGTTCCCATTCCCCTTAAGATGCAAAGAAAAACTCCATCTGAAAATGCTGTCTGTTTATCTCGTTTGTTGCATCTTCTTGCAACCATTTTAAACATAGTTGAGTATACAGGTAAACAGTGTGAACCCTGAATAGAGCAGTCATAGCAGCAGTCTTATCTTGGTCTACACTTTTTGTAAGAATGACTTTTAAAGTAACCAGCAGTCAACAAAGCAGACGACAATACTTGTGAGGGTATCTAAAGGGTTAATGTTATCAAACACACTTTTCTGTATGACATAATATGATCATAATTGTATCAACATATTCGAATCAATTTCAGGGCAGTTACCGTGTACAATGCACATAATATAAGAAAGCATACACGAACGTGTGATATATACATGTACATGTAGTATTTCATTATTTATTTTGGTTTCCCAAGAACATTTTAAACACATTTTGTTCTGTCGTATTACAATGCAAAGCGTCCCAAAGGTGGGACATTGCCGTCCCAAAGTGGACATTAGCGCGTGAATGCCCTGATCAGACCAGGATCTTCACTGTTTGCTTATTGTAGAAAATATAACAAGCCAGACATCCCTAATTTGGAAACAGGCATGTTCAGAAGCGAATGTGGCATACATGGTTGAAGATACCCACTGCTGATAACATGTTAGAAATGGGCCTCGGGTGATGAGACAAATATTCCATTACTACGGCTAGGGTGACATTTGTACTGTCGTCTGCCTACCTAAATCACTTTGTTAAAGACGTGGATCTCGCTGCTCTCGCGATATCTAATGTACAACTCATGAATCAAGAAAACATGCCTACATAGTTTTGACCCCCTTGACCCTCACTTTTATATGGTAAAACAGGGGTTTACAGGGGTATACCTTATTTTCCTATTTTCCTTATTTCTGCTCTAAAATATGGATTGTGGGTACTCGTTAGAACCGCCTCGATGAGGCGGTTCTAACGAGTACCCACAATCTATATTTTGAGCAGAAATAAGAAAAATATCACAATTTTTCGTCTCAAAATGTTCGTGTTTTTTTTTTCCGGCGGTAAAGTTTACAATGTATTTGTTTAGGCGTGTTTTCTTAATGCGTGGATCTCGCTGCTCTCGCGATATGTAATGTACAACAGTTACTGTATTCTAGCTTTACTCACCGATAATGGTGATCATCCAGACCATAAGGTAAGATAAAACAGAGAGCCAGATTAAGCTCATTGTAAACGTTACGAGAAAAAATCGCCGCCATTGTTGATACCGGCAGTCGGGGATGGTAATAAAGAAGAGAACTTTGAGCGGAAGAGAAATAAACCACAAAGCCTTTTTCCACCAAGTATTAGGGTAGCTGAATATTGGCTCGGGTTCGTCCTCCTGTCGTTTGATGTCTGAAGATGAGAAATAAAACAAATACCACTTATACTAATTACAGAATACCCCTAAGGAATGAAATGCAAAAACAAATTAAAATGCAACATATGTTTTATTCGCGTTTCATCCACAAGCAAACGAGCTAACAAATCGCTTTTAAATCATAATTCTTGCACAGCGCGCCTATATAGGCAATGGCAAATAACTGTGTTTTATTCTACAACAAATCACGACAAGGAAGAGCGTGACGAATAACGTCATGAAAAACTACCAATTTATGACGTCACTAGTCGATTTCCTTGACGTTAGATTCTCGCATCGAAAACGTTAGAAAAGGATTTCAGTCGATAATTTTAGCGGGATTTCTTCTAACAATGGCGAAAAGTTGTGAGATTTTGAAGGAAACAACAGCATTATTGCCGATTATCAGTCTGTAAGAATCGAAATAGATCAGCTCTAGTTTGTGATTTGTTGAGTAATAAATCACAGTTTGTCGGTCAGCTGTAAGTAGACAAATCACGCGCGCTACGCGTACGTGATTTGATCTACTTTGGAACTGACCTCCAAACTGTGATGTATTACTCTTCAAATCTCAATTAGAACTGATCTATTTCTTAACTACAACCCAGAAAAAAAAACAGAAAGTTCCTATATATAGTGACGTCATGCAACTTCGAGGGCGACGCAAGTTCGATGACGTCATTTTTATATAAATATATCGATTACTACTGACGCTATTCTCTCGTGAATCACCAACAACGAACCACAAATACAAGCCAACATTTCGGCAGTATAATATTCTTGCGATGCCGATCAGAGAGATAAATATTGCTTGAGACATTAAAAAGTTAAAAAAATCCGCCATTTTTGTTAATACTTTTACACCCAACTTCAACCCAATGATTTCTCCATTCACACATTCTGGCAGAAATATCAAGCGTCCTTTGTGTTCTGTTGACACATACCAGCAGTCCTGTTTATCCATTCTTTTCGTATTGAGGATCAATAAGGGAAAATTATTCAACTAAACATACCTGCTGTCCTTATTACTTCAGAGGCTTATTTTTTTCTTCTGGGAAATGGAGAGCAGTAGTGAATGTGATGCTCTTAAGAAATATTTAAACCTCAATAATCAAAACTTTAGGTAACTGTTCTTGTTCTTGGGACATCTTATTCTCGTTTGAAGTAAATATCAATGAACAAATTATAAAATGGAGCTAATTTTTTTGGACTCGTATGGAAAAGAACAGAATGAACAAAACAGATATCTAGAAGAAGAAAAAGCGTTTGAGCACAAATGAGAATGAGTGAAAAAAAATCACCATTTTCCAAATGATTTGCAGTAAAATTTATGTTATTTACAATAAAAGTATCTTGTTATAAATTACATGCCTTCATTTTATTTTTTCCCACACAGCACCTTAATGATCCCCATGACAACTGCATCCTCGAACTTAAATGTCATTTTGAAAATGACCAGGAAATGGGTCATTCAATACATAATAAGCTCTGTCGAAGTTTGCTCGTTATTTTTCATGTTTGTTTCTGACAGTTTATTCATCAAATGTTGTTTGACTATTTTGTTACCAACTTTTTAATATATTGGTATTTATAGTAATATAAACCGGTCAAGTCGCTTACATCCTTGAACTTCGGTCCTCCCAGTATACCAGTAGCTTCATATAAATCAGTAATACACAACTCTTTATTGAACCATAAATGCATCACAAATGAATTTCTAATGCAAAGCCTTAATAATACACAAATACATCGCAGTACATTGTCTTTAACAAACCATAGAGCATCACTGAAATCAATCTGGGATGCATTACCTAAATAAATCACAAATAAAACACAAAATGAACTTTCGTGTTTATAAAGCCCCATCACCCCTTATGCATATGGCCATACATGTATGTCCTTAGACTGTATAGACTGTGTTGTTGATTGTTTTCTTCTTATAATAGAAAATTGCCAAAGGTTTAAGGATCTGGTGCTTTTCATATTTTTTATACCCATATCAGTGGCAATATACATGAGCCCAAAACATTTTATCAAAACAGCATAAAACATTTTAGTTCACATACATGAAAATATAAATTACCTTCTGAACTCAGATGCATTTGGGGCAGTTTAACATTTCATTTAGCGTATATCACATACTTTTTTTTCATAAACATAATTCTTTGCTGGTAATGATTACAATACAATGCAGTTTTGATGCTTTTTAGGTTTTGATCTTCATGCATGGAGATTAGGATCAACGTTTGAAATCAAAATTTTCTGACTGCATGCATACACATAATTTAGGTCAAGATTATGTGTGTGAGGGGTGGATGGAAAAATCCGTCCCAAAGGTCACTGTCCGGCATCACGAGGCTTGCTGAGTGATGCCGGACAGTGATCCCGAGGGACGGATTTTTCTATCCACCGATCACACCAATATAGGATTCTTTTTCTTGCATACCTTCCATTTCTTAGTGCGGATTTTTAATGCTGCAGTCACTTCGGTTGCCGACGTCCGCTATATTGTGATGACACTACAGGAATGTTTAGTGACGCCACGTAACGTGCTGTGACGCCAACCCTAACGACGGTGCATATGAGGTCCTATTCAACCTGTCCATTTATCAAACATGCGAGAATATTCGATTTTGGGTAAGAATTCCAGGGTTAGAACAGAATTTCTATCCCAAGCTAAAACTATGGATTTCCTTATCTGGTGTGCATGAAATAAATGTGCAGAAAAATCCCTGAACTGTCCAATATAAATGTCATACAAAGCAAATGTAATTAAACTTGAAAGACATTTTTTCAACGAGTTTTGACAAAATAATCCTTCAAAGTACACTGATTTCTCTTTGAAAACTATTCCCTCCAGTTTTTGAAATCAGGAAGGCAGTCAATGGACAACTGCCAAGATGCTCTCGAATCAAAATACTAATAAAACACAAGCCATAAGTGAAACACAAATAAGTCTCTACTAAGTTAAATACTACATAAATACATTTTAAACCCCAGATTCTCTATACAAGGTGGTGTTTAGAGTGGTAGTTTTTTTACATGGACTTGCTAACATAATGAAATAGTGCTTCGTGAAAATAAGGTAAAACACAAAAGTTTTGTTGTCGCTCGCTTCCAACATGCCTTGCAAATAGTCACGCGCACACAGCAGGGCGGGGAAAGGAGGGTTAGATAAACTGGGTGCAATAAGAGTTCTATAACCTGTTTGCACGACCCTGTATAAACATCAATACCAAAAGCAAATTTCAGAATTATTTAAGCCACACGAAGAGAAAACTTGCTTTTGTCATTTATAAACAACAAATATATTAGCGAAGTCTAAACCTCAAATTCATTTTGTAATAGCAAATAAACGCATATAAATATTCCTTTATTGCATGGTTATGTAATGGGAAGGTTATAATCTTGATAAATTAGCCAGCGTTCAGCAAAAACCTGCAATATGACCTGAGAAATAGATAATGGGCTGCATGATGCTTCCACGCAGAGCTGAGACCGGCCGCACATGATTTCTTGTAAACCGCTTAGAAGATCAAAGCCTGCCCAAGCAATGTGGTGCAAAGTGGTGCAAGTCGGACCTTCATACATATAAACCCTATTGGTTTCATTGGGCGGCAGGGCTTGAGATGTCATTTCATCTCAGTGTCAGGTAAAAGTCCCACAAAATTGAAAGGAACGTCTCAAAAATGATCTAAATAGTGTTGGCGAGGATGTTAAACCTCAAACCAAACAAAATATCTATCTAAATAGCCCAAAGGCTGTAGAAGACTCGAGCGACCAGCAAATACTCTGATCATACTGCGTGGTTGCGCAGACTGAGTTGAGTCTTTGCTGGCCGCACGTCGTATTGTAGGCTTTGTCGTGCACTGACTCAAATGGTATGCATATTGCACAACAACTCTAGGATCAAGGAATCATTAAGCATAAAGCGAGAACAATTTCGCATAGATCAGCATATGTATTATCTTAATTGTTAGAGTTACTGAGGACTCTCGATACAAGTATATGGACACTACCATAATAATCCTAAGTATTGCGACAGACAGGCCTAAGTTAACAGTGTAGACCCAGATCAGACTAAAGGAGTAGTCTGATCTGGATATAAACAGTTTGCCATTCTGTTAGCACTTTTAGGCTCCTCCCTGGATCGCGAAACAAATTTGCTAAATGTTCAGGAGAATTACAGCAGGTCCTCAAGGTGTCCGACTTTTAAGAATTTTTATTGTATTTGATCATGAACACTTTTATACCATTTTAAACGATTTGCTGCAAAAAGAGTCCCAATAAGAACTATTATAATAGGTTGTGAAGAGTCTTTTACTACAGTATACAAATGGTGTGGACATTTGTTAGAATCACCTCATTGAGGCCCCTATCTGGGATCCTCACATCAGAAGGAATATACTCCAGCTTGATAAGGCTCAACACAGGGCTTCCCCTTGAAACACTTATAACTATTATGACAGTCATGTTTATGGAATTAGGTTTGCATTCCCTTGAACAAAGATGGACAGACGCCTGCCTTTGCTTCTTTAACAAGACTGTTTATGGTCTTGTGGCAGTACCATTCCCATACTACGTTCAACTTTTGAACTCTAACTCCAGATACAGCCATTCATTGACAAACAGATTCATATATCCCATGACTTTTACAAATAGTCACTTTACCTCCTTGCAATTGTCCAGTGGAATGCCCGGTCCCAGAATATGGACACATATGGTTGTCTGCAGCTTTCAAGGCCCTAGATCCAAAGAGGTAGTTGATTTCAACCTGATTTTAACCCCAAATAACTTATCACCTTTTATCCACTTCACTATCTCATTGTTTAAGTTTTTCTTATTTTAGATTAATATTCTGTCTGATTCTTGCTTGGTGCGCATGCCTGCCCTGAATGCCCTTGCAGTATGCAGAGAAAGACAGAAACGATCTCTTGACCAAATTAAATGTTGCCGACACATCAGTATCAAACCTGCAATCGCTTGATCACTAGCCAGACACACAGCTGACTGAGCCACTGAAGCCGGCTCACATTAGAGAGTGTAAGCAATTTAAATACTAAAAGTCTGTTTATGAAGTCTCAAAAACAGAGACTTCTACAATCAACCCTCTTTATACCGACATTCGATAAAACAACAAAACATGTTAGAATGACAATTTCTGTTGAATGAATCTTCAGGTCAAAATAAGATGTACTGATGGAAATATTCAAGAATGTTGTATGTTAAATAAACCCAAATACAAATACTGTGGACATTTGTTAGAATCGCCTCAATGAGGCAATAACGAGACAATTCTATCAAAATTCCACACCATTTGTGTCTTGGAGAAATAATGGGGAAAGGACCGTTTACTACCTACTATAATGCTTTTTGTTGGAAATTTTTGTGGTTAATACTTTTATAACAGTAATTTTAAAGTGTTCATAAAAATAATGTCGCTGTAACGAGGTTTCTATCTGTACTAAGTTCTTCAATTTCATATAGGCAACATAATAGCTTTATTTTAGAATCTGTGTCTGGCCAACTTACTATTCTTGACTGAAACCTCTAAAAGTGTCTTGGAATCTTGGTCTTCATCAGCCAACTCTATATCAGATCCATACTCCCAGCCATCTGTAATATGATTAAACAGCTCTGCATGCTGGGTAGTTTTTTCATCTAGAGATTCAAGATGAGTTGGGCCCCGTCAAGCAATTTTGGTACTTATCGCCTATGCGAGCAACGAAGGTTCAGGCGAGCCTGCGCATCCGCGCAGTCTCGCCGGAACCTTCGCTGCTCGCTCATACCAGCAGTGAATCAAGAGGAACCTTCAGACAGAAAGCCATATCCGTGGCTTCTCTGAATGGCTGGCCATGCGCAGTTAAAATTTGTCATGACGGAATGCTCGAAGACACAAATTCGCTTGGCGGGGCTCAGTTCAAATTAGCAATGGTAAATGAGCCATCTGTGTTCGAGTTATCGAAGTTTCACTGTAATTTTCAACCTAATGTACATAAATGGTTTATTTTTATCTGGACCTAGAGGAAGAATATTCAAGGACTCAAGAGGGGGTTTGGTTCATCTATGGTAAAAAAGCTAGTGGTGTTTGAGACATGGAAGTACAGTAAAATTCCTGTATTGAGACCACCTTAGGGACTGTTCAAAAGTGGTCTAAGACCACTTTTGAACAGTCCCAAAGGTGGTCTGTGACCAGAGGACACTGTATGCAGAAAACGCAAAGAAAGAATAACTGCAACCTACTAAATAAAGCCTTTCAAAGCAGAATTAGTCTTATTTTAGGTGGACTTTTCTGTACATTAATGGTATACATGTTTCTGGAGCTACTTAAAGAATTCTCAAGGACTCAAGTTTTGTTTGTTTGTTTGATTTGAGGTTTAACGTCCCCATCAACACTGTATAGGTCATTTTGGAGACGTTGCTTCCAATTTTGTGAGACTTTTACCCGACATTGAGATGAAATGACATCTCTAGCCCTGCCGCCTTATGAAACCAATCGGGTTTATAAGCATGGAGGTCCGACTCGCACCGCTTTGCCTGGGCATGCTTAGATCCTCTAAGCGGTTTACCAGTACTCGTGTGCGGTTGGATTCAGCAAGGACTCAAGTAGAAGTAATTAACAAACTACAGTAAAATTTCTATATTAACACCGCCTTCGGAACTATTCAATGATCAAAGACCACTTTTGAGCAGTCCCAAAAGTGGTATCTAACTGCAGGACACCGGATGTAGAAAACACAAATGAAGAAAAACTGAAACCTTTTAACCTTTACCCTGCTGTAGGCGACAAGCCCTATCTTTGCAAACAGTGTAGATCCAGATCAGATGGCTTCTGAAGAAGCCATCTGATCAGGATCTACACAGTTTGACATTCAGTTTATGAATATGTAGAAATAAGCTGCATCAAGTAATCTGATTGGTTCAAAGTCAGAAATGAGTGTGGCTTAATTGAATATTCAGCAGGTTAAAGGTCAACCCTTAGCCTGTTGCATAGGACAATCGCTACCTTTGCAAACTTCTCACATCTCATCAGGTCTAAACTGTTTGTCACGCAGTTTGTCAACTGAACAGATACATTATTAACAGATACAATTTGATTGCTGGATAAGACGAAATGGGTGTGGTTAAATCAATTTATTCATATGGTCCATTTATGTCTGTTTTGTATTCTTGACCCTATATAGAACATTTTGTATCTGAAGCAATCCATTTATTAAACACGCCTATACAAATACATTGCCACCTTTATCGCCGAAAAAATAAAAAATTTACGATGAAACATTGTGATATTTTTCTTATTTCTGCTCAAAATATGGATTGTGGGCACTCGTTAGAACCGCCTCATCGAACCCCAGTTTAACTATATAAAAGTGGGGTTCAAGGGGCTCAAAATTATATAGGCGTGTTTTCGTGATGCAAACTGAAGTTAAGGCAATTTATTCAGCAGAATAAAGGTTACATATGTTTTGAAGAAGAATATGTCTTAATATAAGCTAGTCGTGTTAGTGTAATTTTATTGTATAAGAAAATTAAAATTCATAAAAGTTGTACCTGAACTATCTATGAGCTGCGTGGAGTTATTGGATTGAAATACACCATTGTCTGTTGGTTTCTGATACATCACAATAGCTTCTGGATCATGTATTTGAAGATGACTTGTACAACAATTAAACTTTGGAACCAGCCAAGATCCCAGAGGTGTGTTAAAGTACATCAAGACTATATATAGCATGTACAACACAATAAAGGATAAAGCTTCATACCTGCATAAATAAATAACTAACTAACTAAATAAATAAATAAATAAACATTATTTTACAAGTGTTATTCTCATTTCGAAACAAACATTTTTACTGTTTTAACCCTTGTCCTGCTGAATATTTTAATCTGCCACACCCACTACCGATTATTAACCAATCAGTTCACTCCATGCAAATTATTGCGACAAATTCATAAAATGAATGGCAAACAATGATGATCCTGATCAGTTGGCAGAAGCCATCTGAACTGGATCTGCATTGTTTGAAAGATAAGACATATACGGGCTCAGCAGGAAAAGGGTTAACATTATTTATCATATACAGGGCAATAAATCTTATGTATTTGCAACGGACACTGAGTACTGCATAGTTCTAAGATTGCAATAGGAGGAGAGTTCAAAATACCATGTGAAGCATTGTCAGCACAATCACAGGGAATAATTTTATTCTGCATTTAAGGGGAATTTAAACACCTTCAGGGGAGGCAACTCCTGCAAAATTATTTTTTGTCTACCATGTCAAAAGGGGTCAACTCTTAAAGGAAAGAATTTGCTCCTAAGGAGCAAATTCTTTCCTGTAAGAGTAGATCCCTTTTTCAGTGAGCCAGGGTTCATTGAAAAGCGAACAGGAAGTCCCGAAAGTTGCCTCCCTTTCAAAAATGGCTGACAAATCTACCAGGTGTTCCAATTCCTTTCAAAAACTACTGATCTTGCCAGTGTCATATGGAAGAAGAAAGAACATGATTGAGTGGACTCCAATCCACGGCGTCTCACATATCCTTTAAGGGGAATTGGAACACCTGGCAGATTTGTCCGACATTATTCAAAGGGAGGCAACCTTCGGGACTTCCTGTTCACTTTTCTATAAGCTCTGTCCCGCAGAAAGAGGGGTCAACTCTTAAAGGAAAGTATTTGCTCCTCAGGAGCAAATTCTTTCCTTTAATAGTTGACCCCCATTAATTCTTTCCTTTAATAGTTGACCCCCATTGACATGGGAGACAAAAATACTTTTGCAGGATTTGCCTCCTCTGAAAGTGTTCCCATTCCCCTTAAATATTCTTTCAGCAGAGATGCGCCGTTAAAATAACACAGTCATATCTGATGACCCTGTCTTTCACTTCGTGTCTCTGATGGGATTGTATCGATTCCTGATCATTGCCTTCACTTCTATTTTTCATGGCTAAAAGAGGAACATATCTCAGATGAAATTTTTTGTTTGTTTGATTTGAGGTTTAACGTCCCCGTCAATACTTTAAAGGTCATTTTGGAGACGTTGCTTCCAATTTTTTGGGACTTTTACCCGACCTTGAGATGAAATGACACCTCAAGCCCTGTCGCCCAATGAAACCTATAGGGTTCATTTGCATGGACGGGCCGACTCGCACCGCTTTGCCTGGGCAGGCTTAGATCCTCTTATCGGTTTACCAGTACTCGTGTACGAGTCGGTTGCAGCTCTACGTGGAAGCATCATGCAGCCCATCTATTTCTTCAAGCCCCGATGGGCGGGAGCCGTATTTCAGATGAAAATGTGTTAGATTAGATTTTTCTAATATATCAATCTAACCGAGATCGAGGGTACTCATTAGAACGGTTCTAGTCAGCACCCGCAATCCAGGTGTTGGAAAACTAGTCCGTCAGTGTAAATCCCTCGCCCCGTTTTCTATATAAAGTGGGAATTGCAAAACCAGACATTACTCAGACTTGTTAACACGATGCGGTCGATCCTGTTACACAAACATCACGCTTAAGTTTGGACTTACCAAAATATTTTTTCATCAAACATCACAAGAGCTAAAGCACCTACACAGACGGTGTAGCTGAGGCAGTCTCTGAAGAGTGGCCACCAGTTTAGATTCACAACCTAAAAGTAGTGAACAACCAACTATGATTGACACATATTAGCGGTCAGTTGACACGGCTATCTCTTTTAAATACAGTGAAATTCCGCTGTTAAGACCACCTAAAATTAAGACTAATTCTGCTTCAAATAGCTTATTTTGATGGCTGCACTTAATCTTTCTTTGTGTTTTCTGCCCGCAGTGTCCTCTGTAGTGGGACCACCTTTGGGACTTTTCAAAAGTGGTCCTTTGGGACTGTTCAAAAGTGGTCTTTAAGGCCACTTTTGAACAGCAAAAGTGGTCCTTTGGGACTGTTCAAAAGTGGTCTTTAAGGCCACTTTTGAACAGTCCCAAAAGTGTTCTTAATATAGGAATTTTACTGTATTTCGTAGTACAGTGCAGCATTATACATATCTTACTTACAACTTCCTTTGCCGTTTCTTAAATTATATGTTTACTTGTATTCTAGTGTGTGTGTGTGTGTGTGAATTCGGGTTTAACGTCGCTTTCAATAATTTTCAGTCATATCACGACGGTGTCTGGTTGCGACAGGGAGCTCAATGCTCACTTTTATAGTGCTGCCTCACTGAAGTATCATGTCCCAGACACATTACATGATACCACACCCAGTCACATTATCCTGACACTGGGTCGACCAGTCCTAGCTCTACCCCGTAAATCTGAGTGCCAAGCGAGGAGCAGCTAGTACCATTGTTGACGACTTTGGTATGTCGCGTCCCGGGATCGAACCCGTGACCTCCCGTTCCCCAGAGCGGACACTCTACCAACTGAGCTATCGGGGGCGGTACTGGTATTCTAGTACAAAATCCTGTGAACATAGCTACATGAAGCTGTTCTTGAACAGGCCAGAATAACAAAATCCATGTTCAAATCATGAAATTCACATGCTGTTTGGATATTGGTTCTTGCATAAATATCTATGCGCATGGCTGTTTGAAGCCATTGTCAAATGGACCGAAAGCGTGCTCAAACAGCAAAAACCATGTTCAAATCATGAAATTCGTGTGCTGTTTGAACATGGGTTTTGAGCTTTTGATATCACAAGACTGACCTTGCTTTGTTCACGTTACGTTGAGCGACGTACCGTTATCGCCCTTAACGTAGGGTTTTAGGGTTCTATGATGCCGTCAGATGGATACTGCGTAACAACGCCATTGTAAACAGCACTCTGAACTGGCCGCCATGTTGGTTCGTCGGTCGCATTTGAAGAGTTCGTATGGAGTTTATATGGAGCTTTTGGGAGTTTTCGTGAAAATTTGCTGTCGGTATCGTAAGTAATGCAAGAACAACGATCATCCATGATTATTTCATTGCATTAACATTTGCCGGATCCCTCGGAAGATATTTGAACCTAGGCCTGGCCACAGGAGCTCGACGTAATAAAATTTAAAGGGCTTGTCCCTTCGTTTCTATATAATAGAAACGTAGAGACGAACCCTTTAGTTGTAATACGTCAAGCTCCTGTGGGCCTGGCGGCCTCATGTTCAAACAGCTTCCTCGGGACCCAGAGAATGTTAATGCATGAAAAGCCATGGTTGATCCCTATATTCTTGCATAAATACATGTATCTATGCGCATGGCTGTTTGAGGCCATTGTCAAATGGACCGAAAGCCGTGCTCAAACAGCAAAAACCATGTTCAAATCATAAAATTTGCGTGCTGTTTGAACATGGATTATGAGCTTTGGATATCACAAGACTGGCCTTGCTTTGTTTACGTTACGTTGAGCGGCGTAACGTTATCGCCCTGAACGTAGCGTTTTAGGGTTCTATGATGACGTCAGATAGTGTCTGCGTAACAACGTCATTGTAAACAATGCTTTGTTTACGTTACTTTGAGCGACGTAACGTTATCGCCCTGAACGTAGCGTTTTCGCCGATCGCATTTGAAGAGTTTATATGGAATTTTTTGGCGTTTTTGTCAAAATTTGCTGTCGGAATCGTTAGTTATGCAACAACAACGATCGTCCATGGTTATTTCATTGAATTAACATTTACCGTATCCCCCGGAAGATATTTGAAAATTCGACCTGACGGCCTCGTGTTCAAACAGCTTCCTCGGGATCGGGCGAATGTTAAGGCATGAAAAACTATGGTTGATCCTTATATTTTGAACTTTTGGTATCACAAGATGGGCCTTGCTTTGTTTACGTTGGCGTTGAGCGACGTTACGTTTTCGCCCTGGACGCAGCATGCTAAAAATTTATAATGACGCCAGAACTTCATTGTAGAACTGACGTCATTGTTAACAACATGCTCAACTAACGGCCATGTTGGATTTACGGTCGCACTGGAAGAGTTTATATTGGTTTTTGTGGCGTTTTCTTCAAAATTCGCCGTTGGAATCGTTAGTTCTGAATAAAATTTTTAGTCGTACCAAACAATTGCAATGCCTTCAGGGCTTTGATCCACTGTCTGTGTAATCAGACACTCATCAGTTGGCTTTTCCAGTCCCAGTAAGGGTTAATATTCCCGTAAGGAGTTATCGGTCCACGTAATTCATAATCGGCACAAATATTTACTTAGAACAAATTCTGCGTGAATGTTGCAGCTTATGTATTTCAACATAGAAGTAGTTCGAATTACATCTTATTTGACATATTAGAAAAGTTTTGCATAGCCCAGGTAGCTGAAAATGCCTTCATTCGGCACAAGAAAACTGGTCAAAACAGAAATATCTGACTCCCTTCCTCCGGAAGAAATGAAATTAAACAACAGGGCCATGATGGCCCCGGATCGCTCAACTGATCCATATTGTACAAATGAAATGGTAGGTAATCTGTGGTGGATCTCCCTGCTAGCATTCTACATAAATCTACAGCGGGCCGTTAGCGGCCCGTCAGCTACCCTGACGGGCCGCTAACGGCCCGCTGTAGATTTATGTAGAATGCTTACTGGGGAAGAGGGTTTGAGCAATTTTGACTGACGGTGACCAAAGGAACAGTTCTGTGAATTATTTCAAACTCAGCCTGGCTGTATAGGAGTAGAAATTATTTTGAGGTTTCATCACGAAAACACGCCTATATACAATGTAGTTTTTACCCCCTCGAACCCCACTTTTTTATAGTAAAAATGGGGTTTGCAGGGGTAAACCTTATTTTTCTTATTTCTATTCTTAAATAGGCGGCTCTAACGAGTACCCACAATCTATATTTTGAGCAGAAATAAGAAAAGTATCAGAATTTTTCATCTTTAAATTTTCTTCTTTTTTTTTTTGGCGATAAGGGTTACAATGTATTTGTATAGGTGTGTTTTCGTAATGGTATATCTTTGGCTCTGGTGGCCATAATGTTCAGAGGAGCAAAATATTTTAAGCATTTTTTCACCCATGGAGCATTCCTGTAAAAGTGCTTCCTTTTAGAGTAAGAAGTATTTAAAAAATATCAGTTCTTGCGACCATCTTGTCCAGCAGACTAAAGCTGATCTATTTTCGATTCTAACAAACTGAAAATAGGCAATAGTGTGTGTGTGTGTGTGTGTGTGTGTGAATTCGGGTTTAACGTCGCTTTCAACAATTTTTCAGTCATATCACGACGGTGTCTGGTTGCGACAGGGAGCTCAATGCTCACGTTTATAGTGCTGCCTCACTGAAGTATCATGTCCCAGACACATTACATGATACCACACCCAGTCACATTATCCTGACACTGGATCGACCAGTCCTAGCTCTACCCCGTAAATCTGAGTGCCAAACGAGGAGCAGCTAGTACCATTTTTAACGACTTTGGTATGTCGCGGCCCGGGATCGAACCCGAGACCTCCCGTTCCCCGGAGCGGAGGCAATAATGTAGTTGTTTCGTTCAAAATCACATAACCCATTGCTGAACAATTATGACCTCCAAACTGTGATTTATTACTCAACAAATCACCGACTAAAGCTGGTCCATTACGATTCTAACATCCTGAAAATAGGAATAATGTTGTTGTTTGGTTCAAAATCTCACAACTTTTCGCTGAACAATTATGACAGATGGTCACAAAAAAGCATTCCTTCGAAATGATTTATCAGAGCAGTACAGTTTAAGCAATTATTGTAGAGGGTCACCCAAGGAACATGCCCTAGAAATTGTTTCGAAAGCCATCCACAGGCAAAAGAGGAGAAATAGTCATTTTGTTCTATTTTTTAGCCCTGGTGGCCATCTTGTTCAACCCAGCTTAACGGTTTGACCAGTTTTGGTAAATGGTCAAAAAGGAAACATTCCTGTAAAATTATATCAAAATGCATCCACTTGTTAAGGAGATCTTTCAAAGGGTTTTTCTTTTTCCTATGTTTAGCTCTGGCGGTCATCTTCTAACAATTTGAGCAATTTTGGTAGAGGGTCACCAAAGGAACATTCCTGTATTATTTCGAAAACCATCCACTGGTTAAGCAGAAGTCATTTAAAGCTTTTTTTCTAGTTTTAGCTCTGGCAGACATCTTGTTCGTCCGGGCAGAACGGTTTGAGCAATTTTTGTAGAGGGTCACCCAAGAAAAAATCCTGTGGTTAAGGAGGAGAAGTCGTTTAAACGTTTTTTTTTTCTTCTAATTTTAGCTTTGGTGGCCATCTTGCTCATCCGACGGAATGGTTTGAATTTTAGTAGAGGGTCACTGAAGGAACATTCCTGTGAAATTATTTCGAAATCCATCCACTTGTCATCTAAAGCTTTTTTTATACTTTTAGCTCTAGTGGCCATCTTGTTCATCTGAGCATGACGGTTTGAGTAATTTTGGCAAAGGGTCTATCAATAAACATACCTGCGAAATTATTTCTAAATCCATCCATTGGTTAAAGAGGAGAAGTCGTTTAAAGGCATTTCTAGTTTTAGCTCGGGCGGCCATCTTGCTCATCCGAGCGGAATGATTTAAACAATTTTGGTAGAGGGTCACCCAAGAAACATTCCGAAATTATTAAAGTTTTTTTTTCTCTATTTTTAGCTCTGGTGGCCATTTTGTTCATCCAAGCAGAATGGTTTGGGCAATTTTCGTAGAGGGTCACCCAAGGAAGAACATTCCTGTGGAATTTCGTAATCCATCCATCGGTTAAGGAGTAGAAAACGTTTAAAGTTTTTTTTTTATATCTTTAGCTCTGACAGCCATCTTGTTCATCCGAGCGGAACGGTTTGAGACATTTTGGTAGAAAGTCACCCAAGGAACATTCCTGTGTAATTGTTTCAAATTGCACGACCCGCAGAAAAAGCAACCGACTGAAGTCGGTTGATTTCTAAGAGTGCCCTAAAATCACCGTGTCATTCTGTCATTCGGTCATTCTGTCATTCTGTCAGTCTGTCTGTCCGTCCGTAACCCGTTTGTGAAAATTGGTGATAGTGACTTAACCGCTTGGAATATTTAAACAATTTTGGCATACTGATAGATATCAATGAGATCTAACCAATGAACTTGCGAAATATTACATTCCATTTAGTATAGCCTCGCCGAGGCGAAAATGTGAAAATTTTCGAACTGCTTCTCCTCGGAAACCGTTGGGCCGATTGAAGTCAAATTTCATATGGAGGCTCTATGGGATGGGGGGAATTAAAATTTGCTCATGGGGTCCAGGTCACATGACCAAAATGGCCGCCAAGCCATATATGGTCTGTCTGTCTGTCCGTCCGTAACCCGTTTGTGAAAATTGGTGATAGTGACTTAACCGCTTGGAATATTTAAACAATTTTTGGCATACTGATAGATATCAATGAGATCTAACCAATGAACTTGCGAAATATTACATTTCATTTAGTATAGCCTAGCCGAGGCGAAAAATGTGAACATTTTTGAACTGCTTCTCCTCGGAAACCGATCGGCCGATTGAAGTCAAGTTTCATATGGAGCCTCTATGGGATGGGGGAAACCAAAATTTGCTCACGGGGTCCAGGTCACATGACCAAAATGGCCGCCAAGCCATATATGGTAAAAACCCTTCAAAAATAGTCTTCTCCAGAACCACTGGGCAGATTTCCACGAAACTTGATAAATAGCATCTGGGACGTAAGCCCATCATAAATTGTTAAAATGGTGACCCTGGGTTGACCTTGACCTTCTTTGTGCCTAGGTCAAACTTTGACACATATGCTTTGTATTGGAAAAGTGAGAATGCATTTTATCCTGCAAACGATTTAGAATACAGTACTAAAGTATAAGATATATTTTTGCTCCTTACGATAAGGCGCATTTATTGGGGGAACCGTTTTAGGTCCAGGTCACATGACCAAAATGGCCGCCATACCCATATATGGTAACACTCATCAAGCTAAAAGCATCTGGCGGGTCGTGCACTTCAGCTGAAACACTGGTTCTGTCCAGCAGTTTTGGAGAAGTCGTTGAAAGCAAAAATTGACGACGGACGCACGCACGAACGGACGACGAATAGAGAACAATCACAATAGCTCACCTTCAGCACTTCGCGCTCAGGTGGACGTGTTCGGGTGAGCTAAAAACTAAAAAACGACCGCTTGCTTTTTTAAATGAAAGTTGTTGAGAATAGCACTGCCCGATTTTTCAAAATATGTTGAAATTGACTAAAAATCAATAAATCGAGAACACTCACCTATTTGTTGACATTTTTGATGTCACGTAAGTCATGGTCGGATTGTACGGAGCCCGGGATGGGACATGATTTTTTTAAATATGTTGTGCGAACAAGATATTAAGTTGTGCGAACAAGATATTATCTAGTACGGACAAGATAATATGTTGTGCGAACAAGATATTAAGTTGTTCGAACAAGATATTATTAAGCGTGGACAAGATAATATGTTGTGCGCACAAGATATTATCCTCTGTGGACAATATAATTTATCTTGTGCGGACAACATATTATCTTGTGTGCACAAGATTTTGTTTGTTTTTGTTTGATTTGAGGTTTAACGTCCCCGTCAACACTGTAAAGGTCATTTTGGAGACGTTGCTTCCAATTTTGTGGGACTTTTACCCGACATTGAGATGAAATGACATCTCAAGCCCTGTCGCCCAATGAAACCAATAGGGTTTATTAACATGGACGGTCCGCTTCGCACCGCGGTTCCTGGACAGGCTTAGATCCTCCAAGCGGTTTACCAGTACTAGTGTGCGGGCCGGATTCAGCTCTGCGTGGAAGCATCATGCAGCCCATATATTTCTTCAAGCCCCTATGGGCGGGGGCATTGTGTGCACAAGATAATATTTTGATTGCACAACTTAATATCTTGTGCGCACAAGATATTATCTTGTTCGCACAACATATTATCTTGTATGCACAACATAGATCTTGGGAAGTTGTGTGAACAAGATATTATCTTGTGCGGACAAGATATTATCTTGTTGGCACAACATATTATATTATGCGTACAAGATATTACCTTGTGCGGGCAAGATATCTTGTGCGTACAATATATTAAGTTGTGCGAACAAGACAATATCTTGTCCGCACAAGATCTATGTTGTGCAGACAATATATTATCTTGTGCGGACAAGATAATATCTTGTTCACACAACTTAATATCTTGTCCGCATATGCGGACAAGATAATATCTTGTTTTGACAAGATATGTTGTTCTTGTGTGCACAAGATAATATGTTGTGCGGGCAAAATGATATGTTGTTCGCACGAGATAATATCTTGTGCGCACAAGATAATATCTTGTCCGAACAAAATAATATCTTGTCCTCACAAGATATTATATTGTGCGCACAACTTATAAAATGAAAAAGTCATGTCCCTTCCCAGGTTCCGAAGGATTGTGAGTGGTAATCGACTAACGAGTTTACCAGGCGTGCATCTGTAATTCTTAAAAAAAAAAAAAAAAAAAAAAAAAAAAGTAACTACGCCTTTTTTTATGAGTTCTAACCAAGCTGCTTCAAACCATGGCGCTTTTGGTTATGACGTATTTTATGACGTGCCATGAGCATCCACGGACTAACTTCGATAACTCGAAACACGAATGGTTCGTTTACCATGGATAATTCAAACTCGTTCTTGCGCCCTTGTATTTTTCCCATTGCTCCGAATATCCCTATATTTACAATAATTCATAGGTTTTTTTTTCCTGATTTTATATTGAAGAGTTATGTTTTGTGGGGTAACACGATTCCCCGAAATCACCGAAATCACCACCGAAATCACCGAAATCACCACCGAAATCACCATAGAAATAACCGAAATCACCACTGAAATAACAGAAATCAACAATGAAAACAGAAAAAAACTCATTAAAATGCTTTTATTATGACCAAATTTCATGAATTTATATAGTTTAAGGTAATTTCCGAAATCACCGAAATCACCATCGAAATCACCGAAATCACCACCGAAATCACCACCGAAATCACCGAAATCACCACAGAAATAACCGAAATCACCACTGAAATAACATAAATCAACAATGAAAACAGAAAAAAACCTCATTAAAATGCTTTTATTGTGACCAAATTTCATGAATTTATATAGTTTAAGGTAATTTCCGAAATCACCGAAATCACCACAGAAATAACCGAAATCACCACTGAAATAACAGAAATCAACATTGAAAACAGAAAAAAAACTCATTAAAATGCTTTTATTATGACCAAATTTCATGAATTTATATAGTTAAGGTAATTTCCTTTCATTGGAAAGCGGTAAATGGGAATTAAAACTAATTAAAATCGGCCGTTATTTTGGGTACATTTCGGATCCCTTTGGTCGTTTAACAAACCTAAAGCTTCTTGAATGGTTTAGTTAATGTCTATTTTATTTTTGTTGCATATGAAATTGGAACAATTTTTATTAGGTAACCAGCTAACGGATAAGCCTGTCCAGGAAAAGTGTAGATTGCTAAACTGGCCGGCTCAAAAATGACCTAAATAGTGTTGACTGGGGCGAGAAATTCCACTGCTGGTTAACAGCTTACAGATAACCCTACATCCGAGGGGCATACCCAAGAAAAGAGTCGATAGGTAAACTGATACATTAACAGCTTACAAGTATCGATACACAGATTGACCGGCTCAAAATGACCTAAATTTTGTTGAATGGGCCGTGAAACTTGAAAAGAAACAAAACAAACGCGTTTTGTGTTTACTCGAATAGGCGCGATTTCAAAATGCGCCAGCGGACAGGCTGGTCTGAGTCTTCGTTATGTGCATATTTTACTAGTAGGAATAGCGGGTTACAGGCTCCAAAATGACCTATACACTGTTGACGGGGACATTAAACCACAAATAAAACAAACGAATAACAAAAGATATTTATGTTGTACCTTTATTTATACAACCTTATGGGCAATAGATAAACATTTTAACCAAATCTCGAAAACACTCCTCTACAAATATGCGGTTCTAACGAGTACCCACAACCTAAGGAAACT
The DNA here is from genome assembly GCA_963580285.1 of Lucinisca nassula. Classification (NCBI taxonomy): domain Eukaryota; kingdom Metazoa; phylum Mollusca; class Bivalvia; order Lucinida; family Lucinidae; genus Lucinisca; species Lucinisca nassula. The sequence goes on from OY757010.1 coordinate 67,699,256, forward strand.
ATTGTTTACCCCTGCCAAACCCCAGTTTTATTATATAAGGGGTTTAAATGAGTCAAATTTATATAGGCGTGTTTTCGTGATGCTCTTGCTCTCGCCACATAGAATGATAAAAATTGATTTACGAGACAGCACAATAGGGGAAATCTCCAATTTCTTACATACATAAACAAGATGATTTAAATGCAAAACGGTTTGAAATATATACGAAATCATGAAAAGGAAACAAGAAAAACATCGCAATTTTTCAGCAGAAAATTTTTGGTGGTAAATTTTTCAAATATATTTGAAAAGGATGTGTTTCATAATGATTCCCTTTTAGAGAGAAAATCGTGATTTACCGAGGTATTCTATACTTTTCTCATTTTTGCTTTAAACATAGATTGTGGATACTCGTTCGAACCACATAGGCGAAGCGGATCTAACGAGTGGCACAATCTATGTTTGGAGCAGAAACAAAAAATATCAGCATATTTACGGAGATATTCAATACTTTTCTCATTTTTGCTTTACACATAGATTGTGGATACTCGTTAGAACCGGCTAGGTGAAGCGGTTCTATCGAGTGCCACAATCTATGTGTGTAGCAGAAATAAGAAAATATAGGATTTCTTGTAGTTCAGTCATGCGCTGGCCCAAATAACAAACTATAACGAATCACACACTGCGTATCTATATACAAAATCATAAAAGGAAATCAAACAGAGAGAACCAAATGCTCCAAGGACATTAACATGTAATCTCAAGACCTCCAAATTTGTGCCTTACTATGATGAAGTGGCACAATCTATGTTTGGAGCAGAAATAAAAAGTATCAGCATATTTTACGGAGATATTCTATACTATTCTCATTATTGCTTTCAACAGAGATTATGGATACTCGTTAGAACCGGCAAGGCGAAGCGGTTCTAACGAGTGCCACAATCTATGTTTGGAGCATAAATAAGAAAAATTATAGGACATTCACATGTAATGCTCACCTTAGAATGAAAACAAGACTAATATTCAGTAATAAACAGTATATATGCCCCTAGAATAGTGCATTAATGACAGGTGATTTCGCAAGATTTCGGAAGAAATCCCGAGCGTACAATTTTAAGTGTTTTTGGCTGAAAAGGTACCTAAAAAACATCATTGACAATAAAAATAATGTTTGTAAGCTAAATACACTATACATGTCAATATATTAATTCCACAATGGTGATTTCTGTTATTTCAGTGGTGATTTCGGTGATTTCGGTGGTGATTTCGGTGATTTCGGTGATTTCGGTGGTGATTTCGGTGATTTCGGGGTCGTGATACCGTGTTTTGTGTATTCATTAGAATCGCCTCAATGATGTGATTCTAATGAGTACACACAACATTCCTTTCTATTGTAGAGGTAGACCTGAAGCAAAAATTTACCCTCAGCAGTTCGAAGAGTGCCCACAACCTATGTCTTGGAGCAGATATAAGGAAAATAATGTTTACACCCGTAAACCCCAGTTTCCTCTGTATAAAGTGGGGTTTAGAGGGGTCTTTATTTCACGGACTTGTTCACGTGATGTCTTCTTGGTCCACGACAGGACTTACCGTTCCAGCAAACAACGCACATATACTGAGCACAAACAGGACATTGTAGACGGCTGATCCGACAACTGTTCCTACGCCTATGTCATCCTAGAAATTAAACCGCAAATGAAATACTATATATTAAGAGCGTGTAAGATGCAAAATAAATGCACTTTATTACTACAGTAATTTTATCATGTCAAGTGGATGTTTCAAGCCGACCAACGCATCACACGAGACGCGGAGCGTCGAGTGTGATGCGTAAGATCTGGAAACATCCAGGAGGCGTGGTACTGTTGCTATAGTGAAATAAGGGCATGTATGATGCAAAATAAATGCACTTTATTACTACAGTAATTGTATTATGTCAAGTGGATGTTTCAAGATCAACGTATCGCACGAGACGCGTACGATCTGGAAAGAGACGTGGTACTGTTGCTATAGTGATAATGTGTTTATTAGATACCATTTTGCTTCAAATATAGTCATTTTTTTCAAACGTGAATAAGGGTGAAAATTTGACGTACGGTGACGTCATCATTTCACAAGTCTGGCTCGCGTTACACAAAGCTGAGGATGGAAATACGGAATCGGAAAACGCGCGTAGGATGATACGGGATTCTGTATTTTTATGTGGGAAATCTGGAATATGTAGTATGCAGTAGTATCTTATGTACGTAGGCAAAAAAATATTATTACTACTACAATATGAGCCCGCCAAGCGAATTTGTGTCTTCGAGCATTCCGTCATGACAAATTTTAACTGCGCATGCCCAGCCATTCAGAGGGGCCAGGGATATGGCTTTCTGTCTGAAGGTTCCTCTTGATTCACTGCTTGTATGAGCGAGTAGCGAAGGTTCTGGCGAGACTGCGCGGATGCGCAGGCTCGTCTGAACCTTCGCTGCTCGCATAGGCGATAAGTTCCAAAATCGCTTGACGGGGCCCATATAAGTATAGTATTACGTTCCAGTTACTTTCCAAAGGTTAACAAAATCTAGGCTTTGGAACTGGGATCTATCTAAATATAGGGGTGTGCGTAGGGGCGGGGATAATTCTTTTAAGGGTGACGCAAATTAAGAAAAAGGATTTAAATACCTGGAAAGCATTTTCCGGATTCTAAAAGTATGGTAGCCAGTTCGAGCATGCGTCCTATATTATTTTTGTCATTTTCATATTTAATACAATGTATTTCTTTATTCTTTATAATCATTCGTTCTTCACTTGCCCTCTCCGAACTTACTTTGGCAATAAACACGGCAATTATTGCTGTAGCTAGTTCAGGGGCAGAACTTCCGGCCGCCATAAAGGTCGCTCCCGCCACGTCTGACTGAATATGGAGCACTGCAATAAAAAAATAAACCAATTTCAATCAAATTTTGTCATGCACTTTATTTATCAATTTTAACGCTCTGTATACTGGGTATTTTCAGCAGACGACATTTTGAAATGTTTTTTCTTTTTTTCTCAGAAAACAAGCTTTAACATTTCGTGCAAATTGTTAAGTCCTGTTTTGTGGGAAAAATAAGAAAAACACCAACTAATTGTCGTCTGGTGAATGAGCCTACAGATTGGTTATATGTATTAATTTTAGAATATGTATGACGTCATTCTGGACAACTCAATGTTCCTTGCAATTCTGCAGTCTTGGAAACATTCTGCTTGAGTACCCTTAACCTTTACCACCGTCTATGCTAATTCAGCAGACGACAAATTGTAGGTATCCCTGACAACAGGAGTTGACAACTCACGGAAATTGTCAACATAGGAGACAATTAACATGACATGACGAATCATGTTCTCAAGGAAAAAATTTCGTCTGCTGTGAAATCCTCTTTCAGTGGAAGTAGCAATATATCAGATAGATCACTCAGTACTTATTTGCTAGGAGGTGTCCTGATGCAATGGATAAGTCACTCGAGGACGCGAGTTCAAATCTCAGCTTCTCGGTCTTTCGAATAAGACTTAAAATCGACGTTCCTTCTTCTTACACGGTGCGTTAAAGCTCTAATGAGTGACAAGCTGACCATGTCTCTATAACTCTTTATCGGTATCTGTTCTGTTACGTCACGGTACAAGCTAACGAACAGTGTGCTGTGACGTCACAGAACAGGATTGGCTCAAAAGCTATCTACATTAATGGGGGATCAGAAGTCCGTAACTGGTACTGAAACAAAAAGCAATCTGATCAGGATCTACACTGTTTGTCATGCAGTTTGTAAATTGAATACATTATATCAAGATATAAACCCTATTGCTTTCATTGGTCGGCAGGGATTGAGATGTAATTTCATCTCAATGTCGGGTAAAAGTCCCGCAAAATTGGAAGCAACGCCTCCAAAATGACCTACATAGTGTTGACTGGGGCGTTAAACCTGAAGTCAAACAAACATGATCTCAAGTAATTTGATTTGCTGATAGTCAGAAATGGGTGTGGCTAAATAAATTGATTCAGCAGGATAAGGGTTAGACAAGATTTTCGTACCATCGGAGATAACTTCCAGGGACGGTACGAAGTAATCTTCACAGAGAAAAGCAAAACCCAGGAACATGTACAGCGCCACGAGCACGTGGATCAGGACGGCGCCATGTTGTCGTGCGTCATCACTGAATAGGTCACGTGGAAACTGTTGAATGGCTCTTGGTGTACAGTTAGGTAGTGACAACAAGTGTCTTGATGCCGCATCTGAAAAGGTAAAATTAGAAAGGTTTTTTTTACGAAGCAATGCACCAATTAGTGATCATATTGCCTTCATTATAGCTATTATATAATGAAAGCACTGACAGTGCTGATGGAGCGATGGTTGTAATCTTTGGATAATGTTAGGCAAATTTTCTATTTGGTTAGTAGTTTTTTTAAAATTTAGGCTTAAAGAATATAGTACTTTAAATAGGGCTAGAATATACTGGGGTCACAAATGAGACCTAACTAATCTGACTGAAAACATTTGTACACTTGGCGGTTTTCTTGTCTTTGATCCAAAGCAGAAATCTCAACAGAAGACATTATCTACAGCTGGTACTGAAGGACTGTTTGGTCACCAAAATTGTTTTCATTATCGGTGTGGTTGTTATTGATTTCGATTTTAGAACAAGAGGTTTATATTTGTTTATTATATCTTGCAAGTATTTAAGCTATATAAAACAGAAGTGGAGGCAATGAACAGGAATCGATACAATTAACCCACAGATCCCATCAGAGACACCAAAGGGAAAGAAACACAAACATGAAACAACTAGATTCTAATGGAGACATCAATAGCGGAAAGCCAAAAGGACAGCAACTTGTACACAAAGTGGCCAATTGGATATCCAAAACAAAATAATATAAGCGATACACACACTCAAAGACAAGCCATAACAAAAATAAACCGCGACAGAAGAACCGCCTTGGAATGATATATCGATGTTTACAAGAACATCAGAAACAAAGCAATCAGATTCTGTTGCAAAAAGTTTCTTAAGTGGTATCACGTATATTAACAAAGTATCAATAAAATGGTTGTCACTTGATTCTCCGTTACCTATCCCCAGTTAGAACACCTAAGTAGAATTATTGCGAGATAGGAACAATTGCGTCCTTTATGACAAATCGTCCCGGTTTTGTGACTGTTTGGGGTGAATCGTCTCCAGCACGAAACGTCCTATTACCACGTAGTCACCAGTTTGACCCTCACCAGCTATTATTAGACTGGTCTCTCCTTAAAATCCAACTCGTTCGATTGTGCATGCCCTAAAAAGCAATAGACAGTTTTATTTCGTCAAAGAAATGCGATAAGTTAGTTTCTGTAACAAAAATAACTTATTTATTGATAGAAACATCCCAAACATGTGTATTCTTAACCAGGGTGAATATAATTGAACTCTGCTATACTTTCTAATACCATGGAATCTGCTGCCTAAATAAGCTTAAGATCATTTCAAAATTTAGGGATATCAGGTTGTGTTTTCTTCAAAATCTATTTGGGATATAGCTAAAATGTTTGCAAACAACGTAGTCTCCGAGCAGACGCCGCAGAAGTCGGCATTTGATCTGGACCTGCACTGTTTTACCCTCACCCGCTATTTTTAGATTTGCCTCTCCTTAACCCTTATCATGCTGTTCACGACAACCCCTTTCTTTGCAAACAGTGTAGATCCAGATCAGATGGCTTCTGAAGAAGCCATCTGATCAGGATCTACACTGTTTGACATTCAATTTATGAATTTGTTGGAATTAATTACATTAAGTAATCTGATTTGTTCAAAGTCAGAGATGAGTGTGGCTAAATTGAATATTCAGCAAGAGAAGGGTTAAAATCCTACTCGTTCGTTTGTGCATGCCCTAAAAGCACCGGCCAGTTTTATGTCGTCAAAGAAATAACTTCTTCATTGACAATGACATTCTAAACCAGAGCGAAAATAATTGAACTCTGCTATATTTTCTAATACTGAGTACGTTTAACCCATTTTGAACTGAACGGAATATGCGAAGTTATATGCTTTTATTTTGAAAATAGTAAACTATTTGCAAACAGCGTAGGCCCAGATCAGACGCCACAGAAGGCGGCATTTGATCTGGACCTGCACTGTTCGCCAATTACCCGTGCAAAATCGGGGTTTCCTGTACAAAATCGGCATTTCGCAGTAAGACAAACTTCACTCTCTTCTAATCACTATGCAGAAGCCTCCGTGGTGTAGTGGTAACGCTACTCGCCTTGTAAATCAGGGATCGCAGGATCGATCCCGGGCTTCTCCTAAATTTCGGATGAGTCGGTAAACCGAGGTCCCGTCTCCGTATGGCCTTAGCTGTTGGTGGTACGTAAAACTTAAACACTCACTCACTCTAATCACTATGGGGCGCATTCGCCCCAAAAACAGAGCTTTACATGTTTACATTTGTTTCTTTCCCTTTGATATCTCTGATGGGAGCTGTGGGTTAATTATATCGATCGATTCCTGATCATTTGCCTTCACTTCTATTTTACAGCAAGTCGGTGACACACACGAACCCAATATACACAAACTAGTCAGTACAATGTAAGTGACGCAATTCTGTCGTGGCTAGCATTTTTGCAACGCGGTATCCCTTATTTCAACTTTCTTTAAAAAGCAATAGTATTGCTAGTATTGATTGTAGAAATGTAACATTATTTTAATGAAACATTTAACAGTTTTTGATAACTTTAACGAGAAACCTGGGCACCTGTTTTAGGTATGTTCTGTACATTTGGCATAAATTCGTCAAATTAAGATGCTTTAAGCTGTTTTCAATTGAATTTTAATCTACACACTATTTTTTTCTTCAATCATATTGTATCAAAATTGGCAATTAACATTTAGTTACTGATCAAGTAATCTTCATGAATTTTCATTGACTATAATTAATTAAAATGGCTGTATAATCAAGATACGACAACCTATTTTGGCAACTCAGTCAGTTACTTGTCCGTACATATAGGGTTCGAGGTGACACTGTAGAATATGTTTGTTTGTTTGTTTGATTTAAGGTTTACCGTCCCCGTCAACACTGTAAAGGTCATTTTGGAGATGTTGCTTCCAATTCCAATTTTGTGGGACTTTTATCCGACACTGAGATGAAATGACATCTCAAACCCTGCTGCACAATGAAACCAATAGGGTTTATATGTATGGACGGTCCGACTCGCACCGCTTTGCCAGGCTTAGATCCTCTAAGCGGTTTACCAGTACTCGTATACGGGTCGGTTTCAGCTCTGCGTGGAAGCATCATGCAGCCCATCTATTTCTTCAAGCCCCGATGGGCGGGGGCAGGACACTGTAGAAATAGACAACAGTGTACAATATAAGTGAAATTTCCTCAATGTTAAGACTAATTTTCCTTTAGAAAGTGAACCCTCCGTGGTGTAGTGGTTATGCTACTCGCCTTGTAAACCAGGTGTCGCAGGATCGATCCCGGGCTTCTCCAGACTTTCGGATGAGTCTTTAAACCGAGGTCCCGTCTCCGTATGTACTTAGCGGCTGCATGGTGAGACGTAAAACTAAAAAAAATCACTCACTCATTCCTTTAAAAAGCATAATTAAAAAGTCCGATGTGTTTTCTGCACTCAGTGTAGACCTTCTTGAAATAGACCACCATTTTTAATGTATTGTATTTGCATGCTTAGCGCTTGCAATCTATCAAAATACTTTGTATTTCCTCATATGTCTTAAGAATAAAAGATCATGCGTTTGTCTGTATGTCTGTATGTCTGTTACACAAGGTTGACTACCAGTTACAGTCGAACTTGAATGGTTCGAACACCTTCTTCGAGTCACTGAGACCCACCAGTCTAAAAACTGAACACCCACTAAACCTCACTTTATATAGGGGAAACTGGGGTTTAGGGAATATACATTATTTTTCTTATTTCTGCTCCAAGACATAGGTCGGCCCCCGCCCATCGGGGCTTGAAGAAATATATGGGATGCATGATGCTTCCACGCAGAGCTGATTGAGAGGATGGACAGACGTTCGAAGCCGACTTTGAAGTCCCCTTCACGAAGTGGAGGGGCCATATAGTTTTACTATTGTCTTTACTTCTATTTAACCCTCTACCCATCACGCAAACGCATCTATATAATTTTGACCCCCTTAAACCCCACTTTTATATAAAAAAACTAGGGTTTACAAGGGTATACATTATTTTTCTTATTTCTGCTCAAAAACATGGGTTGTCGGTACTCGTTAGAACCGCCCCGCCGAGGCGGTTCTAACAAGTACCCACAATCTATGTTTTGAGCAGAAATATGAAAAATATCAGTATTTTTATCTGAAAATTTTCAGGTTTTGGTGGTAAAATTTTACCAATTAATATATTTGAATGGGCGTGTTTTCGCAATGCTACGTAGGCCTGTCCGTCAGTCTATTTATAGCACTGTTCTTGTCTTCGCCTCCTACACTTTTCAAGATAATTGTTTTAAACTTAAAAATATGTTATATCCAGATTGTACATGCGCATCAATGCCAGAATATGAGCATAAAGGTCACAACATGTGCATAAAGGTCGGAACATGTGCATAAAGGTCAATGTATGTGCATACATAAATTTGTTTGTTTGAGGTTAAACGTCCCCGTCAACACTGTAAAGGTCACTTTGGAGACGTTGCTTCCAATTTTGTGGGACTTTTAACCGACATTGAGATGAAATGACATCTCAAGCCCTGACGCCCAATGAAACCAATAGGGTTTATTAGCATGGACAGACCGTCTCGCACCGCGGTTCCTGGACAGGCTTAGATCCTCTAAGCGGTTTACCAGTACTAGTGTGCGTGCCGGATTCAGCTCTGCGTGGAAGCATCATGCAGCCCATATATTTCTTCAAGCCCCTATGGGCGGGGGCTGTGCATACATAAAGGTCAAAGCATGGGCATAAAGGCCAAAGCATATGCATAAATGTCGGAACGTGTGCATATGGGTAAGAGAACTTGCATAAAGGTCAGAACACGTGCATAAAGGTCAGAACATGCGCATAAAGGTCAGAGCATATGCATAATTGTCAAAACGTGTGTATAAAGGTCAGAACATGTGCATAAAGGTCAGAGCATGTGCATAAAGGTCAGGCATGTGCATAAAGGTCAGAACATGTGTATAAAGGTCAGAGAACCTGCATGAATGTCAGAACATGCGCTTAAAGGTCAGAGCATGAGCATAAAGGTCAGAGCATGTGCATATAGGTCAGGGCATGTACATACAAGGTCTGAGCATGTGCATAAAGGTCAGAACATCTGCATAATGGTTAGAACATGCACATAAAGGTCAGAACTTGTCATAGAACACCAATCGGGCTGTTATTAGATTGTATGTTTGTTTGATTTGAGTTTTAACGTCCCCGTCAACACTGTATAGATCATTTTACCCGACACTGAGATGAAATGACATCTCAAGCCCTATGAAACCAATAGGATTTATAGGCATGGCCACGCTTTGCCTGGGCAGACTTAGATCCTCTAAGCGGTTTACCAGTACTCGTGTGCGGCCGGTTTCAGCTCCGCGTGGAAGCATCATGCAGCCCATCTATTTCTTCAAGCCCCGATGGGCGGGGACAGAGGCTGTTATAAGAAGAGTTACATATCCCTGTTGACTTCAGCATATTTATTCACCAGCGCATCCGACTGAGCTACCGAGAGTGGCTGTTATAGAGAGTATCACCACGCTTACCGTTTATACACATCACTTTTCCCTATAAAATGAAGTTTTCGGGGCATTGATTATACGGAAGTGAACGGCCCTCCGCGGCCTAAAGTGGGTAAGAGTGCTGGCTCTGTGTGTTCGAGTGTCGCTCGGGCTACATGTGAAACGCCAGGTTTTGCAAAGGAAGGTCGGGGTGTTTTTTTCTCCGGGTACTTCATTTTCGCCCACCTCTGATTTACCATCGGGTCGAAATAAGTGAAAACTAATAAAATCGAACTTGAAAACGTGATGTATATGACTTCAACTAAAGACTGTGTATCTGTTTGCAGTAAAATCCCTTTATTAAGACCACCTTTGGGACTGTTCAAAAGTGGTCTTTAAGACTTTAAGACCACTTTTGAACAGTCCCAAAGGTGGCCCCTGTCAGAGGACATTGTGTGCAGAAAACACGAAGTGAGAATAACTGCACCCTTATAAATAAGCGTTTTAAAGCAGAATTAGTCTTAACTTTAGGTGGTCTTAATAGCGGAATTTTACTGTATATAAAACCTACGCAAAACAGCAATATAATAATCAAATATATATGTGTATATAAAGATTCATTTGATACATACATCATAAAACGTTGAAACTATAATTATTTATTCATAGCAATTATCTCCGCCCATTACATGCATTATACCTAAATGCAGGAACGATGCGCGAAAACGGCCCATACTCATGTTTATGTATTCGGATAGACATGCCTGAGCAAACGTGGCGTCTCATCAAGGTCTGTACTGTTTGCAAGCTATTTCAGGCATAACTCAACGTATTCAAAAATTAGATTTTTTGGTTTGACTGTTTTGTGTTTAACGACGCGTCAACCCTTGTTGGTTATTTTGTGTCGTTTCCCAGAGAAAGGGAGAAAAGAGATAGCAGAGGAGATGAATGTGATGAATGTGAGGGGGCGGGGTTGGTTTCACGGCCCTTTCAAGATCATTTCACTCATATCGAGCCGATCGTTAATCAGAGGTGGGCGAAAGCCGGAGTACCCGGAGTAAAACCACCTGACCTTCAGTTGCTGAACTTGGCGTATCATATGTGATTCGAGCCAGGCTCGAATCCACAGCGGTGAGAGGCCTAATGAATACTACAGCCACGGAGGCCCGTGAATGTGAGGAGGAAAATGAACGGAAGAGTAGAAACAGAAAAATACCCTCCCTCTACTGCAAGGACAGCATGTCTTGCCAAACTGTAAGACAGTATCAGTTGGGCGCCCCAGTTACGCAAGCTACACGTCACCACCCCCTCAAAATTTAGAACAAGTAAGGTAAGAAGTTGTGGTGTCAGAGTATTTAGGGTAAATAAGGTAGACCACGTATATTTATACACCTGAACACGAAATATTCCGCAAATGGATCAGAACATCGCCACAGTCTTACAAATATCTACGCTGTTCGTCATACAGTTCCAACGTCCAAAATCTTCACTCTGCCTTACTGAGTATACAGTAAAATTCATATATTAAGACCACCTTTGGGACTGTTCAAAAGTGGTCTGTAAGACCACTTTTGAACAGTTCCAAAGGTGGTCTCTGACCGGAGGACACTGTGTGCAGAAAATACAAAGAAAGAATAACTGCAACTTACTAAATAAGCTTTTTATAGCAGAATTAGTCTTAATTTTAGGTGGTCTTAATAGCGGATTTTTACTGTACATTAACTGAAAGATTGTTGAAAGCGACGTTAAACCCGAATTCACACACACACACATTACTGTACATTAAAATATAGCATTTACCCTAACCCATATATGGCAATGGAATCTTCCACCTATTAAGTTTGGAGTAGTCTATTTCCTATTATAAGAGTGTCAGGTTTTGTTTTTGTATGTGGCACATTTTACAAAAATGAATGTTCTATATAAGCAAACGGTGTAGACCCAGATGAGATTCCGCGTTCTGCGGAGGAGTCTGATCTTGGTCTGCACTTTTTGCCAATGTCCCAGAAAAGGGCCGCCATGCAAATATGGGTTAAGTATTCAAGCAGACAGGGCTGAGTAAGCAGTGTAGACCCTGATGAGACGCTGCAACCGCAAAACGTGGCGTTTCATCAAGGTCTACACTGTTTGCCACTCATACAGATATTGTCTAACCATCGACAGCTCACAGGTTCATGTCCGAATATTTAAGGAAACTAAGGCAGACCGACACTCTTCACCGTAAAGTTGCAACTTTTAAAATAGCAGACTATTTGCCGCAAGCAGTGTATACACCGTTTGCCACTCGGACACCAAATCGGGTAGTAATATCTAGAGTGAGTGAGTGTTTGAGTTTTACGTCTCACCAACAACTAATGTCATACGGAGACGGGACCTCGGTTTAAAGACTCATCCGAAAGTCTGGAGAAGCCCGGGATCGATCCTGTGATCCTGGGTTTACAAGGCGAGTAGCATAACCACTACGCCACGGAGGCTTTTAGTAAAATCTGGAACAAGTATAATAGGAGTAGAGGTGTCCGAATACTTAGGGAAGATACGGTAGCATTTATTTTGCTTGATGCGACCTGTGCGTGAATAATTAATATGCAATTAACGTCATCAATGAATAGTTGACAGATACAGGAGAAAACAACAACCTGCGATACTAGTACAATGCATAAACCGCGTTTATGAATTTCTCGAACCCATCTGGCATAGCAACAGATAAAGTAGGTATTTTGTGATAATTGAAGGATAGTTTTCTTTATTTCTCCATATCAACCTATGTTGTGGGTATTCATTAGAACCGCCTCGATGAGGCGGTTCTAATGAATACCCACAACATAGGTTTTTATGGAGAATTGACAAAAACTATCCTTCAATTATCAGAAAAATACTTACCTTATCTGTTGCTATGTCTGGGACTAGAGAAATAAGTTCTAGACAAGGGTAGTTCCAGTCACCGAGGGTTATTCAGAGCTCCAGGTTAGACAGACTTGAGTACATTTTATTGATGCTCTATAATATAAAGGTTAGTTGTGTGTACTCTAATACAAGAGACGCCTCATAGATAATGGGTACCCATTAGAACCACCTCGGCGAGGCCCCCGCCCACGAATACACGCGAATAACTATTTTCGCGGCTTGTTCCGGCATCTGATCTGGTTCCCGTCTAAAATCCAAACTCACATGACAACAACTGAGCGGTTTGCAGGCGTATGTATAGGAATAGATAAGAGTGGTATTTTGAGATAACTGAAGGATTATTTTTCCTTATTTCTCTATATAAACCTATGTTGTGGGTATTCGTTAGAACCGCCTCGTGGGAATTCTTTAGAACGGCCTCGTGGAGGCGGTTCTAATGAATACCCACAAAATAGCTTTTTATGGACAATTGACAAAACTATCCTACAATACTATCACAAAGTGCCCACCTTATTTCTGCATCTTTTATGACCTTCTAAATCAAAGCACCTACAGCACTGTTGGGTTGATTGTTTCTGAGGTGAGCGAAGAATCGTTTTTTCCTTTTTTTAATCATGATTAAAATTAGTCATGCAAATAGTTTAGATCCTGATGAATCCTGAGCTGGGTCTGAACTGTGTGCAAATGTCCCCCGTACATGCACAGGCCGAGTCAATATTTTACAATCAACATTCTTCTACAAAGACCTCAGAGTGATAATAATAGCGAGGCTATTTTCTACAAATAACCTTGCCTGGATTTCCTATAAATCAGTGATAGTCACATGGACATCAGCACTGAAAAGCTTCTGTACTTAGTAACTTTGGGTCGATTGATGAACAATCGACCCAAAAAACGTCATCTCAAACATCTGTTACAGTACAAAATCAATAAAATATTGAATTAAGTACATAAAGACTAAAAGCCTATGTAGCTACTAGCGATTATGTCGTTGACATATTGTCATTGACATATTGTCATCTTTTACATATAAAGACAAATAGCCTTATCAGAGAGATGACATTTACCCATATATGACAATGGAATCTCCACCTCATAAGTTTGGAGTAGCCCATTTCCAAATATATGGGTGTCAGGTTTCTTCTATTTGTGGTTAGTTTTACAAAAATGCATGTCATTTAAGCAAACGATGTAGACCCTGATCAGACGCAGCGTTCGCTGCGTCTGATCAGGGTCTACATTGTTTGCCAATGTCCCAAATATGGGACGCTAGGCATATATGGAATAAAGCAAAACATTAAAATGTGTTATGGGCCAGTACTCATTGCTATTCTTTTGTTATATCTCAGCAATCAATGTCATTAAAATTAAACTGTAGATGCAATAAAAGTTAAAAGTAGATAGATATCCGACCTGAATTCAACTCCAGAACGCTGACGTCAGCTGTGTCTACTGAAGCTAAAACGTTAGCAATCAAGAAAGTCACGACTAATCCAATTAATAAACAGCCGGCAGCAAAAATTCTTCTAATTCCCCTCACTTTCCTAGACCGCTGCTTCATCACATATCACCAGCTGTCGACAGAAATGGCAGATATTTGTACGTTTACCGTGTCATGGGTGCCGTTTTCACATGAGTTAATACACAAGCTGTTTCGCATTGAAATTTCAAATGTATCAATCCAGCGTCATTATACTTTGAAGGCCATTTCACAGTGGCGGTAACCGATATACAAGGCTTGTAAAAAGACTAAAAATCAAAGTACTAGATATACTGCAAAACACGCTTGTTCATTAGATGCGATAACAGTTTCTGGCGAAAGGATGTGCACTGTACCGGTTAACCGCTTGCGTATAAGCCTGCCTCGGAAAAGTGTGAATAGGTAAACTGACCTGCTCAAAAATGACCTAAAACAGTGTTGACTGGGCCGTTAAAGTACAATACAAACAAATCCTTCCGATAACATAGCCGTGCGATACTTATAGCTGACTGAATGACATTTTTTTTTCATATGAACATTTCAGATTTTTTTTTTTTTTTAATTTCTGTTAAAAATAGATTGTTGTTGCCTGTTATAACCTCACTATTTTATGTCTGTATTTTGAGCAAAAAATAAGGACAGAGGGAGAAAAAAATGGTAATTGACACTTTCCTCTGCGTGTGTATTGTACGTTATACCCCCATTCCATTGGATGACGATTCCTCTGCGCTTCCATATTGGTAAAAAAAAAAAAAAAAAAAATCCAGAAACGGCGACAGCGCAGCAGAAACGCATTGATCGTAGTCGAAACGTATCGGAATCTTCATGTTCGGCACATCACGGCGATTGTTTTGACCTTAGTCAATATTTACGTAGCGGAATCGGCGTGGACTCGAAGCACAACGGAAGCGTAGTAACAGCGTAGCAAGAAATTCGTGAACGCATCAGAATCGTGGCGGCAGCGCGGGCAATTTTGCACAAGCGCAGTTGCATCGTGATGCGACTCCGTCGTTATTTAACAACCAGCCACGATGCTTTGGCTACATTCTTGCCACTTTCGGCTGCATTTCTGCCGTTAGTTGGTTATAGTCTCCAAATTGGAACATTCTGTTTGTAAACAACCAATGGCGGCACAGAACCTTTTTGCCCTACTCCTCCGTCTATTTTGCATCTTGTTATCCTCCCCGATTATTCTTTGTTTAATAATTGCAAGCTGGCGCATAACTACTGGAACTATTCTATCCATATATGCAAGAGATTACAATACTGCTGGAAAGTAAACAACGTTCAATTAAATTATTAAATGACTATCCTGTATTGATCGGAGGTCATCCGTATTAACACCAGGTCAACCAGGCGAAGGACATTCGAGCGAAAATAAATGGACAATCAAGCGGCAAAAAGTGGACACTCGAGCGAAATGAAAATTCGGACATTAGAGCGGATATTCCTGTTTACCTGTGCCCCTTCCGTCAGCCAGCTCAAAGATTGCTCTGTTCAAGAACATGTCAACCTAAGCCTGCTGCCACCTACTCACCACAGGGAGGTGAAAGTAGGAGTTGAGTAGTATTTGTTGTTTTAGCACTAAAATCATAAAACACTGGAGTCTGTTAAAAACACTATGTAAAGTCTGCCCAAAGCACGTAAGTCTGTTAAAACAATATGTATATACCAGCGTGGTAAACGTAAGTCATTTACACATCGGTACGGGCTCTGTATCTGTGGCCCAGGGTTCTGACATGTTCTTTTCTAGTGATTTCCCCGTCTGCATATTTCTGATATAGTTCACATGTATAGGTTTTGTATAGGTGAACATTATTTACCTGTCCAATTTACCTGTAATCTGTTGAATTATTTTCCGCTCGTTAGTCCACTTAAAAACCGTTCGATTGTCCACTATGACCTTTTGATTTTTCCGCTCGATTGTCCATCGCCCGGTCAACCAATATTAACTGAGGTCAAGTGAGGTAAAAAAATCAATAATCATGCTTTTTTAATTGTGCCAATTAATAAAATTGTCATTAGTCAAGTATTGACCCAGATACATGCCCTCGGTCAGCTGCATTGGCCCTCGGCCTTCGGCATCGGGTCAATGCAGCAGTCCTCGGACACGTACTGGTAAATAAACTAGGTCTGGCAGTGATGTCAAATCAATAACAAAGCTAAAAATAGAAAGGATTTTCCAGTATAAATTTGCGCTTGGGTTTATCGTATGAATAGGACACGCCCCATTATTATATAGCAGTCACAACAGTCCAGGGGATCTCAACGCTGCTTGTCATGCTGACGGTCCGAGTTCGAATCTCCCTTTATTTAGTATATTTTGTATATATATTTTTTTTCTAGTTCACTTTTTTCATCTTTATTTCTCATAAAAACTTTTTATGTACTCAAGTGTTATGTGCTTGAAAATGAACAAGAAATATGTTCTGTACATGTCGTAATTATCCACATTTAACATGCCATACGGGTAAAGCAGATTTCACAAGTCGTTTGTGTGTGTGTGTGTGTGTGTGTGTGTGTGTGTGTGTGTGTGTGTATTACGAGGTCCAAAAATAATAATAATAAAAAAAAACATTCGACATGTGGGTTTCGAACCAGCCACTTCTTGGTCTGTAGAACAGCCCCTCTACTCTCTCGGCCACGAGATCCACAAAGCTTTGGTGGTATGTAAATGATCCTATTCCTAGGTTTCAAGTAAAGGCCATATCATATGAATATTCGAGTAAACTAATTATGACGTAACTGCCAGGAATTCCTTGTCGGACTTTATACCTGGGCTAATACGAAATTGCTTGATTAATAACATTATAGAATTAATCGAAGACATTAATCTGGTGCCGAACCAGTTAAACCACTGATTTTATATAGGAATCGTTCAAAAGCGCAACAAACAAATGAACTGCGCTTATGTCGTAGCTATAGGTCGCATCTGCATAGTCGTAGTCGTAATTCTAATTATGGATATCCATAAATAATTATGGATATCTATAAATACGGATTTAATAGTAAAACGGCGCCCCATATTCAGGGGAGTCAAAATTATGTAGGTGTGTTTTCGTGATGCCTTTACACCTGTGTGAAACTCAAAGCGGTTTTTTAGTTATTATCCGGACAAAATTTTAAACAACTGAACAACAAATACAAATTCGAAGTCCAATAACTCCGCATATATTGCAGATAATGTTATGGTCCTTGTGCACTGCATTTCTCCGCAGTATCCTCTATAAGTGTGTGAATTTTCATTTGGATACCTTGAGCGGTTTTCTAGTTATCGTCCGGACAAAATTCTTGCGGAGTGACAAACAGCCAAACAGACAAATAAACGGACAAATGGAACAAAATGCTGACTCCTATATTCGTTTAAGGCAGACCATTGCTGAAAAAGTGATTGCTTCAAATATGGGTTGAAGTGACTGTTTTGACTTCGAAAATGTTTTTGACAAGATCCCTCGTGTGAAGTCAGGAAGGAAGGGAGAGCCTGGTTACAACGGATTTTGCCTCTCTTTCGAGCTCGTTCAAGACAAAAATCAGACTGCGCATCCACGCGGAGGCTAAGCTGAGCCTTCGCTGTGCGCGATACCGATGCCTCTTGGTCCATTGTTTCTTAATACAGGCTGCTAAGGCTGCACAATAACTGAGTGAGTATGCAGGCTGATCTGAGTCTCCGCCAAGTGCGCATGCTCGAAGACGCATTTTCACTTGGCGCGAGCCATATTACAGGGAGGGGTGGTTGGGTGCATTGATCTTACGTCATCGAAAGGGCCAACAGGTAGGCAATGCCTTTTATCCTTGAAGCTGGCCCAGTAAGGGATTTTTGTTCCTTTTTAATGACAGATTCATTCTGTCATTTCTAGCTGTCCTAAGCGTTTTAAAGTAGTCCCGGCTTTAGCCATAGAAATATGAGTCCGCACAAAATGTAGTCCGGTTTTTATTCAGAAAATTGAGCAAGCGTGTTAGTTATCCTAAAAGCGCAATACAAAGTTTTGAAGCAGACGATTTTCAATTTTTCTTACCTTTAAGAGATTAGATTCAACATTTCCTATAAGCAGATGAGTAGCAAGAAATGTATGTTTTCATGATGAAATATAATAAAATTAATACTACTACTACAACTACTACTAATAAGATGACGTTACCTCTGCTTCAGTTAAAATGGCCAGGTTAAGCTTGATTTTACCCTATCACCCACGAGTTTCTCAAGTGCACTCTACTACCACTGACCGCACATGAGTACTGGTAAACCGCATAGAGGTTCTAAGCATGCCCGGGAGTGTTGCGGGTTGGACCGTCCATGCATATAAACCCCATTGGTTTAATTGGACGGCAGGGCTTTGGAAGTCATTTCATCTCAATGTCGGGTAAAATCCCACAAAATTGGAAGCAACGCCTCCACAATAACCTACAAAGTGTTGACGGGACCTTAAACCTAAAAACAAACGAATAGGGTAAATTGGGTGTCTAGCCAATAGACAAGCCATGTAGACCAGAATAAGATTAACCATCTCACCAGAATCTACCATCACGTGAACAAGTCCGTGAAATGAAGACCCCTCTACACCCAACTTTATACAGAGAAAACTGGGGTTAACGGGGGTATATACTATTTTTCTTATTTCTGCTCCAATACATAGGTTGTGGGTACTCGTTAGAACCGCCTCGATGAGGCGGTTCTAACGAGTACCAACAATCTATATTTTTAGCAAAAATAAGAAAAATATCGTTATTTGTCGTCTATAAATCTTAATTTTTTCGGCGATAAAGGTGGTAATGTATTTGTATAGGCGTGTTTTCGTAATGAAAGGGTAAGTACACGGCCTAATTAATTAACTTAAGACGTGGCACGGGAAAAAGCCTCAAACATACAGTAGCAAGCCAGCAATAAAGTAATTACTGTCCATTGCAGACCTGATTAACTTATGTAAGCACAAATATGATAAATACAGTAGAAATCCGCTATTAAGACCACCTAAAATTAATAATAAATCTGCTTTATAAAGCTTATTTTGAAGTGTGAACTTAATCAGCGCACAATACTGTTTAACCCTTTTTGTACCAATGTAATCTTCCTCCTTATATACAACAGGAGTCCATTTCAAAATTTAGGGATGCCAGGTTGTGTTTCCATCAAAATTTATTTGGAAAATAACTGAACTTTTAACAAACAGTGGAGGCCCTGAACGCGGCGTCTGATCTGGGACTGCACTGTTTGCCACGGTACCCGTTAGGGGTTTCCAGTCTGAAATGGGTTAACACATTGTATGCTAGTGGACTCTTCCATTGCAATATGTTGGACAAGTCCATACGTCATATAAGGGGGTGTCAGGCCTATTTTTTGGTTTTCATTCTATTTTAGACAGAAAATTCTGTTAGCAAATAGTGGAGGCCTTGATGGGGCGTTTGATCTGGGTCAGCACTGTTTGCCAAGGTACCCCTTTAGGAGTTTCCCGCATACAATGCATTAAACCAAGATAGTGCGTATTTAACAGTTCGACAAGGGGGGTAGCCCCTGCGTGCTTTTAGCGCCCGGTTACCTTACAAAATCTATCAAGTCAAGTCAAGTTCGACAAGGACAACGCTTTGTGTTCTCTGGTCATGTGCATGTTCTATTAACCCATGTATACCTTGTGGTCCTTTTGGGGAGGGGAGGGGGTGGGTGGGGGTCATTGGCAAACAGTGTAGACTCAGATCAGACGCCACACAAAGCGGCGTCTGATCGCGGTCTACATTGTTTGCTTAAAGTACGTACATTTTTGTAAAACTTACTACACACTAAAAAAATGTGACCCCCTTTAATTGGAAATGGATCCCTCCAAACTTATTAGGTGAAATATTCCATTATCATATGGGCCCCGTCAAGCGATTTTGGTACTTATCGCCTATGCGAGCAGCGAAGGTTCAGGCGAGCCTGCGCATCCGCGCAGTCTCGCCAGAACCTTTGCTGCTCGCTCATACAAGCAGTGAATCAAGAGGAACCTTCAGACAGAAAGCCATATCCCTGGCCCCTCTGAATGGCTGTACATGCGCAGTTAAAATTTGTCATGACGGAATGCTCGAAGACACAAATTCGCTTGGCGGGGCTCATATATGGGTTAATATACAAGTAAAATGATAGTGTATAACAGCTGAAGATTCATAATGTTCACGTCAGTTTTGTGCACAAAACTACAAATCATCAACATGACAACGACTTGCACTAACGAAACGAAACATCCATAAGACATGTACATTTTTTTTTTTTGGGGGGGGGGGGGGGGCGTGGTTTTACGGCCCATTCAAGATATCCTTCCTTTCTTTCTAGCCAAGGGACTGAAGTAAAACAAAATAAGCATAAGCTATGCAAGCTTTATGCCCCTTCCAGAAAAAAGAAAAAAGAAAGAGAGAAGAAGTAAAGAAGGGGTCTGGAGCAAGACTACTTGTATTCTCTCACATTGTAGGTTAACCTTGTGGGGAAAATGCCATCAAAGCTAGCAGTCTTACTTTGTTTCGAAAAAGACAAATAGAGAGAGAGAGAGAGAGAGAGAGAGAGAGAGAGAGAGAGAGAGAGAGAGAGAGAGAGAGAGAGAGAGAGAGAGAGACCTCCCCCTCGTGCATTATTGGAAGGAAGTTACATAAATGTTTATTTTCTAGGCATGAGAGCGTGTGATAAACTAAAGGAAGAGTTCGCTTTAATCATTTTGATGAATACACGTACATTGTCAGTAGAAAATAACATTTAACCAGTCATGACCTTTTCTTAAATGCTTCTGGAGTAAATGTAAACATAACATGCAGTAATAATTTTCAGATGAATAAAAATACCGGAATGTACCTTTTTTGCGTTGCAAGTTATATTCTGAACACAAATGAAAAGTGGAGTTTAAAAATAACTAAATAATTGTATCAATTCGGTACATAAGGCATCATTCCTTTAAGCAATGAAGGTTAAATCAATCAGCTGTGACGTCTGGTGCTTGAACGACGTAAATTGGTGTCCAAGCGACTGGCATGATATGCGTTTCAGCGTAGACTCAAACTTCTGATGATCGTTTCCGGGTGTTTCGACGTACAAGTGTAAGGTATGCCGACGCTTCGCATGCGTAATAGAGCGTGGCAGGTGGGGTGGAACAAGCGAAATTGTATGGGGAGGTATCGCATATTGGTTAGCTAACGCAGCTTAATGTCATTAAGAACTTTCAAGATAATGGTTGGGACGTGGACTTAACAGCGCGACGTTACATTAATCAAGTGTTTCGGCCTCACGTGGTTCCATATTTTTTACGCTCATATTCCGGGGTATCTTTTCCAGCAGGATAACTCGCGGGCTTGATTTGAGGTTTAACGTCCCCGCCAACACTGTAAAGGATATTTTGGAGACGTTGCTTCCAATTTTGTGGGACTTTTACTCGACATTGAGATGAAATGACATCTCAAGCCCTGTCGCCCAATGAAACCAGTAGGGTTTATAAGCATGGACCGGCCGACTCGCACCACTTTGCCTGGGCAGGCTTAGATCCTCTAAGCGGTTTACCAGTACTCGTGTGCGGGTCGGTTTCAGCTCTGCGTGGAAACATCATGCAGCCCATTTATTTATTCAAAGTAGAAGTAAAACAAAGATCAGGAATCGATACAATCAACTTACTCCACCCATCAAAGACACCAAAGGGAAAGAAACACAAACAGGAAGCGACCAGACCATAATGGAAACCTATACAAAGGAAGGCCATAAGGACAGTTACTTTCCAACAAAATGGCTAAATGGCCATCAAAAATAAAAAGACACAAGTGATACACACAGTAAGTAACAAACAACAACATAAATAAATCGCCACAGAAGAACCGCCTTGGAAGGTCAGTGCAAAGAATTCCACTGGGGCGCTTAAATCGATTTTACATGGCCATAATCCTCGCCCTTAACTCTGTCGCGGTATACACTAATTTTGTTTAGTTCGCATGAAGGCTTCCTAACTCATCAGTGTAACATCTCCGAGAACATACAAATCAAAAACCTACAGAGATGAAACAAGGTTGAGGACTCGACAGCATACAACAACAGAATTGCTGGAGCAAAAGCAAACCAACAGTTAGACTCCGAGAGGCCCGACCAAAGACGGAGCTTCAGGCGCCAACCAACATAAAGAATACTAAAATAAAATAAAATTCCATTTATGTTTTTACCCCGGAACCGTCATATAATCTTAAGCCCGACCCATCGGTGTGCAATCAAAGAGGGAAGATATCGACGAACGATTTTACGAAATTGGGTACTAAAGTCATTTCAGGCATGTATTTTTCTAAATTTATATACTAAGTCACCATAGAATTCGGTTCAAGCCCCGATGGGCGGGGGCCGTCGCGGGCTCATGATCACAGTGCTGTTCTTACTCAAAACTTTCTTCAAGCCAATAGAATCCATATACTGGACTAGCCGATCTCCCTTTGAGCGAGTTGGGAAGATGTACCCACAACCGACCAGACAAAACTGTGAGTGAGTGAGTGTTCGAGTTTCACGTCCCACCAACAGCTAAGGTCATACGGAGACAGGAACTCGGTTTTAAGACTCGTCCGAAAGTCTGGAGAAGCCCGGGATGGATCCTGCGATCCCTGGTTTACAAGGCGAGTAGCGTAACCACTACACCACGGAGGCTTCTAAGACAAAACTGTTATTGATGGATTACGACAATAGCCGATGATTGTTAAAACTTGAATTTCACTACTTCCGTTGTGTTGATGACAATCAAAATTTTGTCCAGATTTTTCAGAAAATTGCTAAAAAATGAATCTCAAAATTTAGGAAAGCAATTCTGCAAATTCATTTATGAAATGTTTGCAAATACCTATACATCGGTGGTATTATGAAGTGCCATTCGATGTTTCAGTATACGATGCGCATTTTTTTTCTTCAAAATATATTAAAATGAAATGTTTATCCCGTTGTTTCGCTGTTCAGTATATATCTCAAAAACCTAACTAAAGCTGTTCTGAGACTGAAAATTACGCAAAACTACGGTTTTCACCCAGTCTAATAATAAATTGCAAAAATCTGCAAAATTATTACGTTACGCATTTCTTTTGTGAACTTCCAATTTTGGTCAGGTTACTAATGTTTGATTTTGAAAAAGTAAACAGTTTCTTTTAAAGAATTGAAACATCGAATGACACTTCATAATACCACCGATGTGTAGGTATTTGCAAACATTTCATAAATGAATTTGCTGGTCTGCTTTCCTAAATTTTGAGATCTTTTTTAGAAAGGCTTTCTGTAAGTATTGTCCTGATTTTCTCATAGAATCTGTCATTTCAGTGCCTTTGACACTTTGATTCTCTTTCTTTCCTGTCCCTCCCTTTCATCTCCTCCACTATCTCTTCAATCTCTTTTCTCCCTTTCTCTGGGAGACAACACAACATGACCTACAAGGGTAATGAAAACCCCACTAAACCCGGAATTATACTGAGAAAACGGGGGTTTATATGGGTATACATTATTGTTCATATTTCTTTTCCTAGACATAGGCTAATCGCCCCAGCCCATCGGGGCTTGGAGAAACAGATGGGCTGCATGCTTCCACGCAGATTGCACTTTTAATTTTGGACTCGTCCGTGTTTTAGGTAAGTCGCCATTAGTTGGTATTTTACGTTGGGCGATAAACATTTAGTGAGATTCGTAGTGAATCGCAGTTTCCACTTGGCCACAACTTCTACAATGGCATTATCAAAATTCTTGTTTAGATGTTTAAAAAGCCGTGGAAAAAGATTTTAGAAACCTGCCTCCCCTAAAACATGGAATAGTCTTGTCCCGCTTGAGCTTTGAATTCTCAAAGGTCGTTGATAAACTATAAACAACTGACTGTCTTAAAGGGGAAATAATGTTTGTTTGTTTGTTTTTAGAGTTTAACGGCCCAGTCAACACTATTTTATGTCATTTTTGAGCCGGTCAGTTTACCTATCCACACTTTTCCTGGGCAGGTTATACGTAAGCTGTTAACCAGTACAGTGCACATTATTTCGCCAGAAACTGACAACTGCCCTTCTTGAACAATTCTTTTTGAAAAGATAAATAAGATTATCATGTGCATGAGCAGATTGTGCCTTACTACTCCCCTAACACTTTCATTGCTAACAGACTAAATTCAATGCATTTACGGCACTGGTGGGTAATAGGCTGGAAATCGTCCTGAACTTGTTTTTTGACTGATTCGCATCATGAAAACACTCCTATATGATTTTCATCCGTTTGAACCAAACTTTAATATTGTTAAACAGGGATTTACAGGGGTAAACATTATTTTTTCTCATTTCTGCTCTAAACTATAAATTGTGGGTACTCGTTAGAACCGCCTCGATGAGGCGGTTCTAAAGTGTACCCTCAATCTATATTTTGAACAGAAATAAGAAAAAAATATCACAATTTTTTATCTTAAAATTTTCGTTTTCTGGACGGTCTGACTCACACCACTTTGCCGGGCACGCTTAGACCGTCTAAGCGGTTAACCAGTACTAATTTTGTTTGTTTGATTTGAGGTTTAACGTCCCCGTCAACACTGTAAAGGTCATTTTGGATACGTTGCTTCCAATTGTGTGGGACTTTTACCCGATATTGAGATGAAATGACATCTCAAGCCCTGTCGCCCAATGAAACCAATAGGGTTTATTAGCATGGACGGTCTGCCACGCACCGCAGTTCCTGGACAGGCTTAGATCCTCTAAGCGGTTTACCAGTACTAGTATGCGGGCCGGTTTCAGCTCTGCGTGGAAGCATCATGCAGCCCATATATTTCTTCAAGCCCCTATGGGCGGGGGCTATAACCAGTACTAATGTATAGTCAGTTTCAGCTCTGCATAGTGGAAGCATAGTGCAGCCCAATCTATTTCTTCAAGCCCCGGTGGGCGGGGGTAGGACTTGGACTGTTTCCTTAACCCTAAATTTAAGCAAAAAAGTGTAGATCCTGAACAGACACCGCGTTCTGTGCGTCTGATCAGGGTCTACACTGTTTTCCAGTGTCCCAGCACATACACTTTACACAGCGCTCTGACGTCATAGGGTAAATAATATATACAGCACGGCTATAAATAACCGTTACCTGTCAGTGATAATCACGTGGGTATCAGCAACGTAAAGCTACTGCGCTTATCAACTTTTGGGTCAACTGACAACCGACCAATTTTGTTTGTTTGATTTGAGGTTTAACGTCCCCGTCAACACTGTAAAGGTCATTTTGGAGACGTTGTTTCCAATTTTGTGGGACTTTTACCCGACATTGAGATGAAATGACATCCCAAGCCCTGTCGCCCAATGAAACCAATAGGGTTTATTAGCATTGACGGTCCGCCTCGCACCGCGGTTCCTGGACAGGCTTAGATCCTCTAAACGGTTTACCAGTACTGGTGTGCGGGCCGGATTCAGCTCTGCGTGGAAGCATCATGCAGCCCATATATTTCTTCAAGCTCCTATGGGCGGGGGCTGGACAACCGACCAAAACAACAATCGTCTGAAGCTCAGGAGTTTTCCAGAGCTACGACTACAATTAAAACTGATCTGAAGAAAAAATAAAATAAAAAAAAAAATAAAATAAAAAAAAAATAAAAGGATCAAGTCCGACTATATTGGACGGGCTACCAACCGATGCCTATTCACGGGCGCTATCCCACTACTGCTCGACACGGGAACTTTTGCCTGCTGTGTTTCCACCCTGGGCCGATACGTCCCTCCTTAGACAACCTGGAACTCTTAGGCTCCCCCGAGAGGACCATATTGATGCCGAGCTTAGTGCGGACGCCCGATCGACATAGCACACCGGAGGGCAGAACCCCCGACCTCAAGTCGTCCCAGACCCTGACCTCCAAGTAGCTGGATTACAGGAGCACGCCACAACTCCCAGTCGACAAAGCGGGCATATTTTAACAATGGTATCAATTGACATTGAATTTCACCGACATTTTTTTTTTCAGATGAGGGGGGAAAAAATATATGTCGTTTCAGATATAGATCTACTACTTCAGTGGCTATTTTCCTGATTTCATGCGAAATAATGAAAAAGACAAAATCTGACCTTCAATGTTATATATATCAACGGAAATGATGTGCAAATATACTGTATCTCTGTTTTTCTATCACATTGCACACATTTGAATGGTATCGGTAAATAACCACAGGAAACCAGTCAATTGCGATTCGCCCTAAGGGGAAATACTCTTACATCAATCAAGACGATATTATCGATGAATTGGTCTTTCTTGGTCTTGTTGAGAATGGCAAAAGATGTAGATCCAGATCAGACGCCGCACACTTTGTTGAAAATGTCTATTTTTTCAAAACTTACAACAATTTAAGCACATACTCCTAAGTCTTTAAATGAATTTGTCCAAAGTATCAAGTGGTATTGTACGACATCCAGGTAACAGTTATTTACCTTTGCCCCCGCCCATCGGGGCTTGAAGAAATAGATGGGCTGCATGATGCTTCCACGCAGAGCTGAATCCGATCAACTGGCGAACTGCTTAGTGTATCTAAGCCTGTCCAGGCAAAGCGGTGCGAGTCCATGCTTATAAACCCTATTGGTTTAATTGGGCGACAGGGCTTGGGCTGTCATTTCATCTCAATGTCCGGTAAAAATCCCACAAAATTGGAAGCAACGTCTCCAAAATGACCTATACAGTTTTGACGGGGACGTTAAATGTCAAATCAAACAAACAAAACAAACAATGACCTATCTTAATCACATTTGAGAAATGTGCTGGCATTTGAGACCAATTCTAGGTCTGAACTGTCTGTTGCAGTTAAAGCAACAGAGGTTAGAGGAGGACAGCTCTGTTTGGTGATGCCTTAGCTCTGGCTCCGCGCTGCGTGCGTTTCTGCTTAGCTTCGCTGATTCTTTTTGTCTCATATTCACTTGCACCCCTTCTGATGAGGCTTTGCCACTTTGCTCTGTCCTGTATAATTTGTTCCCACGACTCTGTTGGTATGTTGAAGCCCTTGAGGGAGGCTTTGAGGGTGTCATTAAAGCGCTTCTTCTGACCACCATGGGAGCGTTTGTCCATTTCTAGTTCTCCATAGAGAATTTTCTTTGGCAAACGTTCCTCGGGCAGCTGTGTTCCCATGACTCTGTTGGTATGTTGAAGTCCTTGAGGGATTCTTTAAGGGTGTCCTTGTAGCGATTCTTCTGACCACCATGGGAGCGTTTTCCCATTTCTAGTTCTCCATAGAGAATAAGTTCTTTGTTTTTGTTTTTTTTTTTTCTTTTTTTTTTTTTGGTTTTGGTTTTACGGCCCTTTCAAGATTATTTCACTCATATCGAGCCGATCGTTAATCAGAGGTGGGCGAAAACCGGAGTACCCGGAGAAAAACCACCTGACCTTCCGTTGCAGAACTTGGCGTCTCACATATGACCCGAGCGAGGCTCGAACCACAGCGGTGAGAGACCTAATGATCAAGAGTCAGCGCTCTTAACCACTAGGCCACGGAGGCTCGTCCAATATAAGTTCTTTGGCAAACGTTCCTCAGTCATCCGGGTAACGTGGCCTGTCCCTCGTGCTAGTTTCAGAAGAGTATGCACTCTTTGCATCCCAACCTTTTCAGGACTCTCGTGTCTGGAAACCTGTCTTACCACTTAATCGTTAACAGTTTTCTAAGACAGCTTGTATGAAAGTGATTCAGTCTTTCTGGCGTACCGTTGGTAAACTGTCCATACAGTGTAAACTGTCCATACAGTAGTAATGGCAACACCACAGCCCTGTAGACTTTCAGTTTTGTGTCCACTTCGGTCCCAAACACTATTACGTAGTCGGCCAAATGCTGCACTAGCTTTGACATTGACTTCATCTTCAACCAAGGTAGGTGGACTTGTCTACCACTTGCAATCTTTGATCTTTCACTGCGATGATAGCTCTTTTTAAGGCTTGCCAGGTGCTGATTGATAGCCTATCTCAGCCTTTTTGATGCCGATTGTGAGATCATAGCTATTACAGGAGTTGGATGCTTGATCTATACCTTCTTGCATCTTCTCTTCTGTTGGAGCACCTTTTGACATGTCATCAGCAAAGAGAAACTCATCTAGCACCTCTGTCTGCACCTTGGGTTTAGCTTACAACCTTCTGAAATTGAAGAGCTTCCTATCACAGCGATACCTAATAGGTATACCATTGTCACCATCATAGAATGCATCTTTGAGCATGGCAGAGAACATCAGGCTGAACAGTGTTGGGGCTAGCACACAGCCTTGCTTTTCTCCGTTTTGTCACAGGGAATTGATCCGAAAGCTCACCATCATTTTGGACCCGTGTAAGCATACCATCGTGAAACTGCCTCACCATTGCTTTGAATTTGGTTCGACATCCAAACTTCACAATGACTTTCCAAAGACCCTCACGACTGACAATGTCAATGCTTCGGTAAAGTCGACAAAGGCCATGTATAGGTCCATGTTCTGTTCCTGGCATTTCTCTTGAAGATACATTGCTGTGAAGATCATGTCAATGGGTCGGCGTAAATACCGCTAAGAACTACTAAGAACTACTAAGAAGCACTAAGAACTACTATGAACTACTAAGAAGCACTAAGAACTACTAAGAAGCACTAAGAACTACTAAGAAGCACTAAGAACTACTAAGAACAACTTAGAAGAACTAAGAACTACTAAAAAGCACTAAGAACTACTAAAAACTACTAAGAAGTACTAAGAACTACTAAGGACTACTAAGAAGCACTAAGAACTACTAAGAAGCACTAAGAACTACTAAGAAGCACTAAGAAGCACTAAGAACTACTAAGAAGCACTAAGAACTACTAAGAACGACTAAGAACTACGAAGAAGCACTAAGAACTACTAAGAACTACTAAGAAGCACTAAGAACTACTAAGAACTACTAAGAACTACTAAGAAGCACTAAGAACTACTAAGAACTACTAAGAAGCACTAAGAACTACTAAGAACGACTAAGAACTACTAAGAAGCACTAAGAACTACTAAGAAGCACTAAGAACTACTAAGAAGCACTAAGAACTACTAATAACGACTAAGAACTACTAAGAACTACAAAGAAGCACTAAGAACTACTAAGAAGCACTAAGAACTACTAAGAAGCACTAAGAACTACTAAGAACTACTAAGAACTACAAAGAAGCACTAAGAACTACTAAGAAGCACTAAGAACTACTAAGAAGCACTAAGAACTACTTAGAAGCACTAAGAACTAATTAGAAGCACTAAGAACTACTAAGAACGACTAAGAACTACTAAGAACTTCAAAGAAGCACTAAGAACTACTAAGAAGCACTAAGAACTACTAAGAAGCACTAAGAACTACTATGAACTACTAAGAAGCATTAAGAACTACTAAGAACTACTAAAAAGCACTGAGAACTACTAAGAACTACTAAGAAGCACTAAGAAGCACTAAGAAATACCAAGAAGCACTAAGAACTACTAAGAACTACTAAGAAGCACTAAGAACTACTAAGAACTTCTAAGAAGTATTAAGAACTACTAAGACCTACTAAGAAGCACTAGGAACTACTTAGACCTACTAGGAAGCACTAAGAACTACTAAGAACTACAAAGAAGCACTAAGAACTACTAAGAAGCACTAAGAACTACTAAGAAGCACTAAGAACTACTAAGAACTTCTAAGAAGTATTAAGAACTACTAAGACCTACTAAGAAGCACTAAGAACTACTAAGAACTACAAAGAAGCACTAAGAACTACTAGGAAGCACTAAGAACTACTAAGAAGCACTAAGAACTACTAAGAACTACTAAGAAGCACTAAGAACTACTATGAACAGCTAAGAAGCACTAAGAACTACTGAGAACTACTAAGAAGCACTAAGAACTACTATGAACTACTAAGAAGCACTAAGAACTACTAAGAACTACTAAGAAGCACTAAGAATTACTAAGAACTACTAAGAACTACAAAGAAGCCCTAAAAATTACTAAGAACTACTAAGAACTACTAAGAAGCACTAAGAACTTCTAAGAACTTCTAAGAAGTATTAAGAACTACTAAGACCTACTAAGAAGCACTAAGAACTACTAAGAACTACAAAGAAGCACTAAGAACTACTATGAACAACTAAGAAGCACTAAGAACTACTGAGAACTACTAAGAAGCACTAAGAACTACTATGAACTACTAAGAAGCACTAAGAACTACTAAGAAGCACTAAGAACTACTAAGAACTACTAAGAAGCACTAAGAACTACTATGAACAACTAAGAAGCACTAAGAACTACTGAGAACTACTAAGAAGCACTAAGAACTACTATGAACTACTAAGAAGCACTAAGAACTACTAAGAACTACTAAGAAGCACTAAGAATTACTAAGAACTACTAAGAAGCACTAAGAACTACTAAGAACTACTAAGAACTACTAAGAACTACTAAGAAGCACTAAGAACTACTAAGAACTACTAAAAAGCACTAAGAACTACTAAGAACTACTAAGAAGCACTAAGAAATACCAAGAAGCACTAAGAACTACTAAGAACTACTAAGAAGCACTAAGAACTACTAAGAACTACTAAGAAGTATTAAGAACTACTAAGACCTACTAAGAAGCACTAAGAACTACTAAGACCTACTAAGAAGCACTAAGAACTACTAAGAACAACTAAGAACTACAAAGAAGCACTAAATTTAAAATATAACAAAAAGTGGCAACCAAATCCTCTAAGATACATGTCTCACCTGACAAGTCAGTCTTAGTTTTAGAAAAATTAGAATTTTATACTGCAAAAGTTAAAGATGTAATATAGTTATTTAAATCAGTACCTGAGTACTGACGTCAACACCGCAGTATCAACCGCAGCACTAAGGAACTGATACTGAACTGATGATACCCACGGGGACGAACGAATCATCCACCAGCAGAGATACCGACCCAGTAGTTGAAATAAAGGTGTAACTATACCAAATTTAGTGACACAGAGGCCTTTATGATATTTAATCTTCATCAGTGTGTCTCAACCCAAAAGTTCTGAAACCGAAACGGATGATGGACAAGACCCGGCAAACACAGCACATCCCCTTCCGAGCACACACCGACCGACGTAGTTCTTGAGACAGGTCAACTGGAGGCATCAGGCAAGAGACGCCCACCCGCATACTTATAGGCGTCCTCCACCGAGCCAACATCAGCAAACATGGCCCACACTCCACGAAAGTCCCGGGCATCAGGAAGGAGATGTCCAAAGTAGCGAGACTCGCAAAATTTAAAATATGACAAAAAGTGGCAACCAAATCCGCTTAGATACATGTCTCACCTGACAAGTCAGTCAAGTCATTCCATTGTGGAATTTTGAAAATATCTGAGGGTCACTGATGAGGCCTAATTGGCCGAAACTAGCTAGTCTGGCCCAGAAAACATGTACAATCCATATTTTTCACTTCTATGGTGTAGTCCTTGCTTCCAAAGGATAACCCTTTTATAGAACATATTTAGTTTTAGAAAATTAGAATTTTATACTGCAAAAGTTAAAGATAAAATATAGTCATTTAAATCAGTACCTGAGTACTGACGTCAACACCGCAGTATCAACGGCAGCACTAAGGAACTGATACTGAGCTGATGATAACCTCGGGGACGAACGAATCATCCACCAGCAGAGATACCGACCAAGTGGTTGCAATTAAGGTGTAACTATACCAAATTTAGTGACACAGAGGCCTTTCTGATATTTAATCTTCATCAGTGTGTCTCAATCCCAAAGTTCTGAAACCGAAACGGATGATGGACAAGACCCGGCAAACACAGCACATCCCCCTCCGAGCACACACCGACCGACGTAGTTCGTGAGACAGGTCAGCTGGGGGCATCAACTCCCATTTCACTGGACCAATAGCTCCTTGTTTGAAGACGAAATGTTGAAAATACTAGTTCGAAGAACGTTGAATGTGATAGGCACGATGATAGCGTACCTGGATTATTAACAGGCTCAACAGATGTAAGCAAAGTTGGAAACTTGTTAGAAACAGAAATCAGTATGGAATTAAAATCTTTGCCAACGAATGTAGAAAGCTTTAGTGACAGAAAGTTAAACCCACTAACGGACGGTAAATTCCTTTCAGCTGAAGGCATTCTCAAATTTGTAAGTAGTGACATTATCCCAGTCAAGGCAGTACCTTATGGTAAAAATGAAAACGTGTATACTGTTCTTAACGGTGAGGAAAACATCACTAATCATCAATCGGGAAGCGAACGAGCCATCATGATGATCTCGGTGCATGGGATAGCAAGAAGTCAAGAACGTGTAAAACCAAATTTCTACTGACAGCTACTACAGGACTGTTATTTGTGGTTGAAAAGGAAGGTCTACTATATACAGAGAAACAGGTTCAGGGTAGGAAAACTCTAGTGTCACTCGATCCTCATCCGTCACCTGAGACTATTATTACTCTGCACAGATATTATACGTCGCTTAAGCGGAACAGCAACTACAAGAAACGAGTAAAGTTGGTTCAGTGGCCTACCTGAAAATCTGCAACATAGGCGGTTTATAACTGTGGTTGAATATCAAGGAAATCTCGGTGAAAAATACTGCTCCACCGCCCCATGGCAATTCAAAGGTGAATACAGAATCTTATGCCAGAACAAGATCAGGTACCATCCAGATGATGAAAGACACCGTAAAGCATGCAACTCCCGCGGAAACTTATGAAAAAACTGACTAATTTGGAGATTTCTTTAGACTTTCTAAGCAATTTGCAGCAGTGTCGCAATTTCCGTAAAAACAGAGATAACGGGAATAACGAACCATCACGAAACGAAGCAGATGAGATTCTGGAAGTAATCAAGCTCCTTAGCTCAGGTCAATTCATATGTAGCCGAAATAATTCATACCATAAACATACCCAAACCAAATATAATATGCTACACTTCAGAACAACAACTTGACTTTCACTCGTTCTTAATGTCAAATGTTGGTGTTATGACTGATTTATGACGTGCTCTCTATGGCAGAGGCAATTAAATTTAGTCTCTGTCCGCGTCTTGCAAAATATAAGGTAGCTGCTGCCTTATGGCATGCTAATTAAGTCCGAAGATGACATAAAGTCATGCCTACGAAAGTGTCTGAAGCTGAATACAAGGGAAAAGAAGCCTGACACAGTGACTTGTTTGGGTGGACAGTACACAGTTAGGTCCACACAAAATGTGGCCAAGAAGCCACAGCAGAAAACCCGTGTCAGGTCAACAAAAACAAGAACTCCAAAAAAAAAACAAAATAATAATGATAAATAAATAAATAAAAAAAATAAATAAATAAAAAATAAAAAATAAATACAAAATCAACAGATAAGGCAATAAAGAATAAATAAGAGAATAGAAAATAAAATCGGCATTATTAATTGTAGTGCCTGTCTTGGTAGCTTCCGCGGTCGGCAACATTCTTTCGTGTAGATTGATCATAAAATCTTTTCTATGGTCATTCTCTCCCGTTCGCTGAATTAAGAAAGGCAGTTGTCAATTTCTGACGAAAGAGTGTGCACTGTACTGGTTAACTGCTCATTACGAAAACACGCATCATTAAGATCAAGGCCATTCGGTCAAGGCCGCTTGGATTGCAGTTTCATTGACATTACAAATGACATTTTCTCTGAAACCACTGAGCCAATTTCAAGTAAATTTCATATGCAAAATAGAAATGATGGAAAGCTCAGGTGTGGTAATTGAATTGTCAGTCTTTGTTTCGTGAATAACCACAATATGTGGTTGATGTGTATCTAGGAAAGCAAGATAGGAAAGTTTAAGAAGACTCATAGTAAGTAAGTAATACTTACTTACTTACAATATGTGGTTGATGTGTATCTAGGAAAGCAAGATAGGAAAGTTTAAGAAGACTCATAGTCACTCAGATGAGGAAAAAAAGGACCAAATACTTCTCAAGGCTCAGGGGAGCTGTTACATCTAGCAATCAGTCTGCAATCTGCCTGATTTTCTCACATTAATTGCTTCAAGGTGAGCCTCGCTTTCAAATCCCAGTACCATTTAATGAAATACTACAGCAGACGAAATTAATGATCAAGCTCATTTGAGTTTTAATGCATTATTTTTTATGAATGTGTATAATAGAATGCATGATTGTCTGGTAATGTAATCTTAATGAGAAAAATATAATGAGTATTTTAACATATATTTTGATGTTAATTCTTCATGACTTTTGATGAAATTTGTGGAATTTTACCTCCTCTTACTGAGACCTCTAGCAATACACAAGGTACAGCCTAGCAGTGACGTCACCATAGAAAATTTCCCATGAGATATTTGCAAGTTTATTATGCATATTGCAACCAAATCACATTTTTAAATATTTTTTTTTTAATTATGGAAGATATTTATAATATTTTTCTATTATATTCTGAAATATTGCATGAAAAATATCTAAAATATGATAATGAGCATGCAAAATACTGTGACCTAGTTTGATATTTTGCAGGATTTTTGGTACCAGTTGACATAAACATTCTGTCTCAGAGCATCCAATATGTCTCAGAGCATATAAGGATAAGATTAATTATATGAATGAATGACAGTGTATATATATATATTTGAAACCATACATATATGGCACATTGTGGGTGTTGCTTGGAGTTCAAGAAAACATAGAGTTAAAACTAATGCCTGTGATTGAAGGAAATTAGTCCATTAGCACCGCCTTTTGACATAATTGACCGCTAGATAGAAATGCCAACATGAATGAAATTTACACCAAGAATGAGACACATATGTGCATATGAAGTGTATGCCATGTTAGCTGAGGACAAAAAAAATCAAAAATGAGTTCCTTTAAGAGCAATGAAAACATTCATAAGAAAGAAGATGGGTCATACTACGTAGTTTCGGCTAATAAAGCCTCATCAGTGACCCTGTAATGATCCGGCAAGAAAGCCAGAGGAAACATACTGCAATTTTGCGAATTTCGAATAGGCAGTCGATACAAAGACTGATATAAATCAAAATGGGGTCCAAATAATTAAAACCTGTCTAGAATACGAGTCTAAACCAATAATTTATTTCTGATTTCTCAGAATATTCACGCTGATCTCAAAGGAACAAAAGTAAAATATAAACTGCACTATGGTTGATGTACGGGGAGACGTTTTACGGCCGCCACACGTCACAACACCAGCTGCAGTGAAGGCAAGACAAGCCTTTATTCTGATGGGGCCCCTTAGGGAACAGAATCAGGGTACCTGACAATTAATTAGTGATCTGGCTATCTCAGAGCTGCTAGCCACATTCTAGCTTCACATACAGCAAGAGAATAGAAAAATCTTTAATAATAAAGTTTTTTTATTCTCCGAGACTAAGTTTTAGATATTGATATTATCCAAAACAAAATACCCCTTTTTAAGCACCTTTCTACCTTAATATTGGAATAACCCAGGAATCATCACTTGCTGATAGAACTAGGAAATATAAATATACATTATTGTTTTTAACCCATTTAGTACCAGAAACACCAAAACGGGTACCTTGGCAAACAGTGCAGGCCCAGATCAGACGCCATGTGAATGAGGCGTCTGATCAGGGCCTCCATTGTTTCCTAAAATTTAAGTAATTTCTAAATAAATTTTGATGAAAACGCAACCTGACACCCCTAAAATTTTAAATGAACTCCTGCTATATATAAGGAGGAATGTTCCATTTGGTACCAAAAGGGTTAATGTTTTGGCAGGGAAACTACGAGGTGGACATATAGTTGAGAGTGACAAAATGGGTTTTACACGACTTGTTAACCTGACGCTGCAGATGACAAGTTTAGTGATACATTATTTTAACCCTTAAAATGCTGATCACAACAACTGTCGTCTGCTTTGTCGCCTGTTACTTTAAAACTCATTTTTAGAAATAGTGTGGACCCAGGTTGCCTGAGTTTTGTAAGAAATGTAGCAGACGACATAAAACAGAGGACATTTTCATATGCAGGCTTTCATGGCATCTTAGGCCCTAGGATGCCAATCACAACAATTGTCGTGAAAGTCATTTTTGCTAGGAGCAGTCTGATCAGATGATGCACACTGTTTGTCTGTGTGCAAATAATATGTTTGAAAAGAATTGCAAGGCGGCAAGCAGACGACATAAACAATAAACAGACATTTTCAGATGCTGTTTTCCTGTAAGCTGAAATATTCTAAACTAATTTGTGATCTGCCAGATAAGAGATGAAAACCCGTATGTATTGGTACTTCTGCACGTAAAGCTAAATAGTATGTAAACCTATTTCCTGTAATTTTCCTAAACCACCATATTGTTTATCATAGTTACTCAGAATCAGAATCAGAATTGTTACTGGTGACACGTCAAATGACATTCATACACCAGGACCTGTGATGTGGGAAGTTAGTCCCTAGCTCTAACCAAAGAGGTAAATTTAGCTACACAATCATCAGCACCTTCAGCTGTCGAAATAATCGAATCGGGAAGGGCATTCCAATCTCTAATGGTTCTGGGGAAGAACGACTCTTTATCAGTTCTTGCGCTAAGGGTCTGAAACGCCAACGAATGGTGATTTCTACAGTGTCTAGCTGGGGGAACAAGGTCATCTGTTGGAATGCTGGCAGCACCCTTTAGACCTTTGTATAAAAGGATTAGCCTACTGTCTTTTCTCCTTTTCTTGAGAGACTCCCATTTTAAATTTCCAAGTATTCCAGTCATGCTCCCAGTTTCAAAGCAGTAATTGCCTGTTACAAATCTAGCAGCTCTATTCTGAACTTTCTCAATTTCATCGTTAAGGACCACTCCACTGGGGTCCCAGATACAACTACCATATTCCAAGATTGGGCGAACAAGACCTCTATATGCTGCCTCTTTTACATCCTGAGGGCACTGATGAAGATTTCGCCTCAGGAAACCAAGCGTTCTATTTGCCTTAGTACACATGTTGCTAATATGAGTATTCCATCTCAAGTTGTGTGAGATTGTCACTCCAAGGTATTTAATGGAGTCCACATTCTCGAGGACCGTTCCCTCTAAGGTGTAAGAAGCCTCAACTTTATTAGATCTCTTCCTAGTTATCTGCATAATATTGCATTTAACTGGCTGAAATCTCATGCCCCATTTACGTGCCCAACATCCTAATCTATCTATGTCAGCCTGAAGTTTCAATGAGTCATCTGAATCTCTAATTTCCCGGTAACAAACACAGTCATCTGCGAACAGTCTTATTTCTGAGTCAATGTCAGTGGAAATATCATTGATGTACAGGGAGAACAAAAGTGGACCAAGAACGGTCCCTTGCGGGACTCCAGACAAAACTGGAGACCACTCCGAAGATTCACCATTAACAACAACCCGCTGTTTTCTGTAGCAAAGAAAGGAATCTATCCATTTGAGGGTCTTTCCCCCAATTCCATAACCAAATAACTAAGATTTAAGTAGTTCATGAGGAGGGGTGTCAAAAGTCTTCTCGAAGTCCAGAATAAATGTGTCCACCTGCTCCCCTTTGTCCAAGATTTTTGCCCAGTCATTAATAACTGTGCTTAGCTGAGTTTCACAACTGTGCCTTTTCCTAAATGCATGTTGTCTGTCTGACAAAAGTTTATGTTCGTCCAAGTGGGCCATGATGTTCGAGCAGACTATATGTTCCAGTAATTTACACAGAACACAAGTCAGAGACACAGGGCGATAATTACGGGCAAGAGCCCTATCTCCTTTTGTAAAGAGTGGACAGATGTTTGCTAAGAGCCATTCTTTGGGGATTTCACCCGTATCAAATGACTGTTGAAACAAGTGTGCAAAAACTGGACCCAACTCATTTGCTAGTTCCTTCAGGACTCTAGGATGAAGCTCTTCAGGTCCTAAGGCCTTACTGGGGTTTAAGCCTTGAAGTTGTCAGAAATTAATAAAATTAGTATCAAATAAAATTATTAGCTCCATTCTAAAAGATTATTAAAAGATATTTTTCATTTTGAATATTTTAGGGGTCCATTTCTGAAGTTAATTTGTCCGGGAAATTCCCGATTGTGTCCTGGATGTTAGGGTAGTTGTGCATTTTCATAGCATCTCTGTTTGTGGTGATCACTAATTGATAACGATTGATATATATTAAAATTTTGGCGAGGTCTGCTGACAGCCGGCTGGCACCAGACTTTTAGGTCTAGTGACAGCCGGCTGTCACCAGACCTAAAAGTCTGCCGACAGCCAGCAATAATATTTCTGCAATACTAAGAATATTTCCATATTCTTATCTTCACCATAATGTCTGGATCCAATTAAAACACCAAATTAGATCAAAATCCATCAATTTGGCATGAGCTAGGGTGCAGAAAAGCAATCTTTAGCTGAAAATCAAGTGTTCTGGAGCCTATGACCTTAAAAATTAGGACAAGGTCACCAAAGTCTAATTAAATTTTCAGTTGGTGGTATATTAGAAAGTTTGACCAAACTCCATTGATTTGTTCATGAGATAGGGTGCAGACAAGCCATTTTTTGTCCAAAGTTGACACTTTTTAGGGGCCTGTGCCTTTTAAAACAAGGTAAAGGCCATCAAAACATGTCTGATTTCTCCCTCCTAGTAATATAATCATGTAGGATTGGTCACAAATCCACAATCCATCCATAGGTTCAGGAGATATAGTGCCTAAAACAGGATGTGCTGAGCCACTGTCGCTGATGCAAACAGGATATGTACCTAAAACAACATATCCTTCTCCCCCTGTTATTGTTTTTAGCTCACCAGAGCCAAAGGCTCCAGGGGAGCTTATAGGATAGGCTTCTGACATCAACACTTTTAAATGACAACTCCTCTGAAGCCACTGGGCCGATTCAGCCCAAACTTAATATGTAGCATCGTTGGGCTAGGGGATTGAAAGTTTTTGTTATTTATGAAAATGGGCTCAATAGTTTGGTTGCTTTGGCAACTTGGAGTTTCCATGGGGAAAATAGAAAAATGTCATTAACTGCCAAGCCTTTGCATATATTTTGACAAAAAAATTATAGAAATGTCCCTTGAGTAAATGTCTTTCAGTCATACACTTTTATGCCAATCTGGGGGTCACCCAGTGTGTGTGAGACCACGTCCCATCCCCTCCATTGCATAAAAGGCCATGTATCTTGGAAACCATTCAGATCCCCACCCCCAACCATATATATTCTTGTTCTTTGTGATAAGACACAGTCAGTGACACCAACCTGGGGATTCCCTGGGTGTGCTAGGGCCATGTCCCACCCACTGCACTTAGTTAATGGCCCAATATCTCCGAAACCGATTGGATCCGCACCCCATAAACCATATATATTCTTGTTCCTTACTAGAATTTGTTTTTCTACAAAAACACAGATGGCTCCCCCGTTTTTGACTGTGAAGTATAACCTTGACATTGGAGGTATTGAGCTGGGTCTTGTGTGCAACACATCATCTAATGAAGATGAACATTTCTGCATAGTAACTTTAAAAATGTTCATAGAAAAATAAAAAAGTTATTGGCCGTAAACAAAACAAGCACTTTTTTACCTTTGACCTCTAAGTATGGCCTTGACTTTTGCGGTATAACACATCGTCTTATGATGGTTAACATTTCTGCCAAGTAATTTCATAATCCATCAAAGAATAAGGAAGTTATTGACTGTCCCTTTTTTTACCTTTGACCTCTAGGTATGACCTTGACATTGGAGGTATGGACCTTGGTCTTGCACATGTCTCATGGTCTAATGAGGGTGAACATTTCTGCATGATTACTTTATAAAGTCCATCCAGAAATAAAAGTTAATGACTGGACACACAAAAAAAAAAACTTTTTTTAGCTCTGACCTCTTAGAATGACCTTGATCTTGGAGGTACCGACCTGGGTCTAGCGTGCACCACATCGTCTCATGATGGTTAACATTTCTGCCAAGTAATTTCACAATCTATCCAGGAAGAAGAAAGTTATTGACTGAACACTAAAAAAGGCCCCTTCTTGTCCTTTCAGGTACCAAACTGGGTCATGCGTGCAACACATCATCTAAAGGTGGTTAACACTTCTGCCAAGCAATTTCAAAATCCATCTAAAGATAAGAAAGTTATTGACCAAACACGAAAAAAGGCCCCCTTTTTACCTTTGACCTCTATGTATGACCTTGGCATTTTAGGTACCAAACTGAATCATGCATGCAACACATCTTACCATGATAGTTAACATGTTTGCCAAGTAACTTCAAATTCTATCTAAAAATAAGCAAGACAAAACCCGAAAAAAGGCCCTTTTTTACCTTTGACCTCTAAGTATGACCTTGACCTTTGAGGTACCAACCTGGGTCATGCACCCAACACATCAACTTATATTGGTTAACATTTCTGCCAAGTGATTTTAAAATCCATCTCAAAATAAGAAAGTTATTGACCAAATACGAAAAAAGGCCCCTTTTTTGACCTTTGACCTCTAAGAATGACCTTGACCTTTGAGGTACCGACCTGCCTCATGCGCACCACACATCATCTCATGGTTGTTAATAATTATGCCAAGCAATTTTAAAATCCATCTCAAAATAAGAAAGATATTCACTAAATACGAAAAAAGGCCCCTTTTTTGACATTTGACCTCTAAGTATGACCTTGACCTTTGAGGTACAGACCTGCCTCATGCACACCACACATCGTCTCATGGTTGTTAATAATTATGCCAAGTAATTTTAAAATCCATTTCAAAATAAGAAAGTTATTGACCAAATATGAAAAAAGGCCGTTTTTTGACCTTTGACCTCTAAGTATGACCTTGACCTTTGAGGTACCGACCTGCCTCATGCATACCACACATCGTCTCATGGTTGTTAATAATCATGCGAAGTAATTTTAAAATCCATCTCAAAATAAGAAAGTTATTGACCAAATAGGAAAAAAGGCCCCTTTTTTACCTTTGACCTCTAAGTATGACCTTGACCTTTGAGGTACCAACCTGCCTCATGCGCACCACACATCGTCTTATGGTAGTTAATATTTCTGCCAAGTAATTATAAAATCCATCAGAAAATAGGAAAGTTATTGACCGGACACGATTTGCCCATACATATATACATACCGACAAACTTCCGAGGGAGATAATTCAAAAAGTATAAATGCGAGAGTTATAGTTCTTGCGCATTGCATGTCATCCAATGCTGATTAATATTTATACCAAGTTTCGTGAAGATAGCTCTAACGGTTTTCAAGTTATAGAGCGGACACGAAAGTGTGACAGACGGACAGACGGACAGACAGACGCCCGGGGGAAAAACAATATGTCTCTCCGAAAAAAAAAATTTCGGGGGAGACATAATAAATCACATTCAGTGATACCAACCTAGGGGTCTCCCGGGCTGTGCCTGAGTGCCATGTTCCGACCCTCCACCTTAAAAAAGGTGAAATATCTGAGAAGCTGTTCAGAACCCCATCCCTAAACCACATTAAAGTTTTTCCTTATGATAAGAGGCATTCAGTGA
Source organism: Lucinisca nassula (assembly GCA_963580285.1). Classification (NCBI taxonomy): domain Eukaryota; kingdom Metazoa; phylum Mollusca; class Bivalvia; order Lucinida; family Lucinidae; genus Lucinisca; species Lucinisca nassula. Next base: position 67,740,674 of record OY757010.1, read on the forward strand.
TACCAACATGTGGGCCCAAGGGGTGTCCCGGGTCATGCCCCACCCCGCCACTTCATAAAAAGCCATATATCTCTGAAACCATTAAGATCCCACCCTTAACCATATATTTTCTTATTCCTTATGGTAAGACTCAATCAGTCACACCCACCTGGGGGTCTCTTTGTTCTGTAGCAATGTGGTGGGGGCATGCCCCCCCCCCCTCCACTTCATAAAATGCCATATATCATAGAAGCCCTTCAGGTTTCAGACCCATAATCATATGTATTCTTATTCCTTTAAATTAGACATATTCAGTGACACCAACTTGTGGGGCCCCTTCAAGATTTTCACTTATTTCGAGCTGGTTGTTAATCAGAGGTGGACAAAAGCCTGAGTTCCCGGATAAAAACCACATGGCCGTCACTTGCAGAACCTCCTAATGATTAACAGCCGGTGCTTTTACCCACTAGGCCATGAAGTCTATTTGTTGGGGGACATAATTCTGGTCATACCTGCTACAGTTTATCATGACAACATAACAAAGCGTTGATTCTACCTACAAGATGTACACTTTGTTTGATTTGAGGTTTAACGTCCCCTCCAACACTGCAAAGGTCATTTTGGAGATGTTGCTTCCAATTTTGTGTGACTTTTACCCGACTCTACCTACACTGTCATTCTACCTACACTGACATTATATTCAAGCCAGTTGGTTCTGGGATTTTCTTTACAGTAGGAGTATATAGTTTTAGCCTGCCATTCGTCCATTCATCTGTTTGTCCATCCATGTGTCAGTCTGTCTGTCCGTCCCATAACTTTTTTGTTAAAGTTTTTGTTTTGTTTGAGTTGAGGTTTTACATCCCCATCAACCCTACTAAGGTCATTTTGGAGATATCGCTTCCGATTTTGTGGGGCTTCTACCTGACACTGAGATGAAATGACATCTCAAGCCCTACCGCCCATAGAAACCATAAGCGTTTAAGGAGTGGTCAGATTTGCATCACTTTTCTTGGGCAGACTAAGACCTAAGCTGTTTAAAGTTCGGTCTGTGCGGAAGCACTGTGCAGCCCAATCTATTTCTCCAGGTCCCGATGTGCGGGGGCACTTGGTTAAAGTTTTGCGTCAAAGTTTCTAAGAGATTGTATCTTCTTAGTTCTAAACCCTTTGATAGGTTTAGTTGATAGTTACATTGAAGTTACATACTGATCTCAAAATTTCATTGATGCATGTCCCACCCCTACAGTGAGCTTGAGGTCAAAGTCACATACTTAGAAATTTTACATTTGGTTAAAGTTTTATGACAAAGTTTATTGATGCTTGTATGTTCTAAACTCTAAGACAGACTCATTGGACACCTGCAGCAATGTTGCATACCAGTCCAAAGATTTTGTGATGTATGTCCCTTACCTTCACCCATGGTGACCTTGATCTCAAGGTCACAGACTTAGAAAGTTAACATTTGGTTAAAGTTTTATGACAAAATTTATAGATGCCTGTATGTTCTAAACTCTAAGACAAATTCAATTGATACTTGCACCGATGTTGCATACCAGTTCAAAGATTTCATTGATCATAGTTGCATACCTCATCCTGCTGCTTCAGTAACATTGATGCCCCCACCCCTTCAGTAACATTGATGCCCCCACCCCTTCAGTAACATTGATGCCCCCATCCCTTCAGTAACATTGATGCCCCCACCCCTTCAGTAACTTTGATGCTCTCACTCCCTTGGTCCATTTAGGAATTTTATGTTTAGTTTAGCTTTTACAAGCACATTTATAGATTCTTACAAATTCTTGACTTCTTCATTCATATTACATACAAGCTCGAAAGATATATCAAAGGGTGGCGCTAGCCGGGGGTGACCCAAAGGGTGGCGCTAGCCGGGGGTGACCCAATAGTCACTTTGATGGATATGGTCCATATTTGGAATTTGTTGGTTTGAATTGAGGTTTAACATCCCTGTCAACACTTATTTAGGTCATTTTGGAGACGTTGCTTCCAATTTTGTGGGACTTTTACCTGAGCATGAAATGAAATGACATCTCAAGCCCTGCCGCCCAATGAAACCAAAAGGCTTATATGCATTGGACAGTCTGACTCATTCCACTTTACCTTGGCAGGTTAAGTCCTTCGAAGCGGTTTACCAGTACTCATGTGTGGTCAGTTTCAGCTCTGAGTGGAAGCACCATGCAGCCCAATCTATTTCTCCAAGCCCCGATGGGCGGGGGCAGGTCCATATTTGGAATGATCATAGTTATTTTTATAAAGTTTAATCAGCAATACACCTGACCACCACACACACACACACACCTATGCCGATAGCCTCAAAGACACCATTCCAGGTGAGATATGCTGTCTGATGACAGCTCTTGTTACATGAGTTTTTCGGGGTGAGATGAGCCCCTAGGCGGGGGCATCTGTGTCATATTGACACATTTCTAGCTCTATCGGTGCTGTTCAAACCCAGATGTAGTGTGTGCCCACACACTCTTCTCGAGTTTGTACATTGTACATGTAAGTTCTGCTGATGGTATGCCTAGAAATAACCTTATGATTTATGATTTAGAATTGAGCTGCAATAATAGCAGCATTGTTACACAAGGTTTGAACAAAAATACAAGTCCCCATTAGAAATTATTGCATCCTTCACTGTTCAACAAAGTTCTGTAAGTGGTATGGTATGTCATGAAACAGGATAAGTTTAGTTAAAAAGAATATGCTGATTATTGAGTAAATATTATAGCTGGCTGTCAGCAGACTTTTAGGTCTGGTGACAGCCGGCTGTCACTAGACCTAAAAGTCTGGTGCCAGCCGGCTGTCAGCAGACACTTCCTAAAATTTTAAGTTCAGTTCTAAAAGAATATAAAAAAAATCTTTCCATACACCTCATTGAGGCAGTTCTAATGAGTGCACACAACATGACTAATTTATAGAAGATCTCAAAGAATCTTTAATTACGGCAAACAGTATAGAACTTGGTCAACGGTTTAACACATGTATGCCTAGCGCCCCATTGTTGGGCCATTGGCAAACAGTGTAGATCATGATCGAAGGTTTAACCCATATATGCCTTGAGTCCCACTTATGGGACATTGGCAGATAGTGTAGATCCACTGGCAGATCAGATATTTAACCCAGATATTTAATCCATATATGCCTAGCGTCCCATTTGTGGGACATAGTCAAACAGTGTAGACTCAAATGATCAGTAGCTGCAAAACGTGTCGTCTGATCTGGGCCGCATAATGCTACATCTGATCTGGGTCTACACTATTTGCTTAAACGACGAGGAAATTTAACCGCATCCATTTCTTGCTAGCAATGAATTAGGTGTACGGACTTTGACGGACCATTATGATCAGTAGCTGCGCAAACATTGGCGTCTGATCTGGGCCGCTAAGTGCGACGTCTGATCTCGGTCTACACTGTTTGCTTAATCAACGACGAAATTTAACCGCATCCATTTCTTGCTGGCAATGAATTAGATGTACGGACTTTGATTGATTTGACGGACCATGATGCTCAGACGCTGCAAAACTTGGCGTCTGATCTCGGCCGCAAAATGCGACATCTGATCTGGTTCTATACTGTTTGCTTAAACAACGAAATTTAAGCGCATCCATTTCTTCCTGACGATGAATTAGGTGTACGGACTTTGAGCGATTTTACGGGCCATTAATTTTCGAACGAGATTAAAAATGTGTAAAGTTAATTGCTTTAACTCATAATAAGTTGGCGTGTGCTGCTTACCTGGATCGAAATAGTAGAAATACTTCATTCATTCACTTGTAAAATCGTAAAAATTCCAGTCTGGTGATTCTGCAAAATGCCTGAGTATATTGATAACATGATTTGCTGTGAAAATCGTAAGTGCAAAATTTGGTTTTATAGAATAATTATGTTTATGTTTGAATTCATCATCAAATCAATGGCAGTGTCCGTCTTGTGAGCAGCAACATGTGTGACATCATAGAAAGCTGTGTAATGGAAACCCATGTAAATCCAACTTTATATAGAGAAAAGTAGGATTTACAAGGGGTGTGTAGTCTTTCTTTCGTTCTCACAAGTCGATATATTAAGGAAAACGAACCAATACCCAAGCATCCTGGATACAATCCGGGTTGTGGGTACTCATTAGAACTGCCTCATTGAGGTGGATAAAGATATTTTTTTTTAGATTTTTTTAGAATTGAACTTAAAATTTTAACATATATCAATTATTATCCATAAGTGATCACCACAAACCGAGATATTATGAAAACGCACAACTACCGCAAGATCCAGGACACATTCGGGAATTTCCCGGACAAATTAACTTCATAAATGGACCCCTAAAATATTCAACATGAAAAATACTATCTTATAAAATTGAGCTAAAATTTTTATTTGATACTAATTTTATTAATTTCTGACAACCGAAAGTCGAGATATTAGGTTTAACGCATCAATACCCCAACATCCAGGACAAAATCCGAGAATTTCCCGGACAAATTAACTTATAAAATGGACACCTAAAACGTTAAAAAAGTAAATTATTATTTTTTTATGTTTTATAATAGAGCTAAAAATTTTATTTGATACTAATTTTATTAATTTCTGACAACCCGAAGTGGAGATATTAGCGACAACATACAACTACCTCCAATTTCCCGGACATTTCCCGGCGAATTCCCGGACATTTCCCGGACATTAGTGTACACCGGTGAACTGTCCTGATCGCGCTCGGCCGGACCAGAGAAAACAAGTGCAACTCCATATCGTAGAAATGGGGAAACGAAAAAAGAAAACAAATGCAGATGCAAAACATGAGATCAGATACGAAATTGGAGAACAAAAGCCAACTGATAAGAGGCAGATATTCATTGGCGAAGAAAATGAAAGATGGAAAACGGTCAGAGAGTCGTTGAAATTGTCTGATGAAGAATTAATGAAGGCTGTTCTTGATTTGTAAGCTTTCTTCCAGTTTTCGACTTGTCCCCATATTTCGGAAATCTGTGTCTGTCTCTCTGCAGACTAATTGATAAGGGTCGAATCGTCGTAAATACAACTCTAAAATCAAGCAAATATGCCTAGAAATGAAGAAAAAGTCGTACGGACCATCAAATTGGCGGTACGCCAAGGCCATTCCATTGCAGTTGTGGGGTGCGTAAATTTACCGGAAAGGACCAGAAAGGACCTGATTACTGGAAAGGACCTGTTTCTACCCAGTTTCCCCCCTATTTCATGATATTTTTTATTGTATGCACCCTAACTACACTGCTTGTATCGTTCACCACATACGGGTCGGTCTATTCACCCCACGACACCCACCGACACCCCACGACACTTTAATTATGTTATATTCACCATATTTGCATTATTTGCTGGCTCCCAGCTTGCACATTGTCAATATTGAAAAAACAGGTAACCAGACCCCCCTGACCTTTTAAGGTCAGGGGGGTCTGGTTACCTGTTTTTCCAACGCTGATAACCTTCAGACTATGAACCAGCAGATAATGCAAATAAGGTGAATACAGACACAACAGAGGTTAATATAAGATATTTTATATTATTTAGTGACACTTAACCTTATTACAAACGTATACACCGCCTCTACTATCAACGGCACGTGAATTATCACACCATGACACTTGGTTTATTTTAATTGCGGTATATGCTTTTCTTTGATTAAAATGGACTTTTAAAAGAGCATTTAGGAACAAACTGATGGAAGAAAGGAAAAAAATAATAATTTCAAAGATCAAAGAGACATTTCATGTTAATTAGTGGTACTGCAATTGGTGTTCGTCCGTCCGTCACAAGTGGCCGCAGTTCTGTCCAAGGTGAAATGAGCGAAAACACTTACCTTTGACAGTGCATGTTATTCTGGGTCTTTGTTCATGTCGAGCGCTAATTAATGTACGATCTCAATGGTTTGCTTTAAAACATGCTGAACATGAGACCGACGGCCAAAACCAGGCACCTCCGGCTATGACATTTTATTTTTCAGCTAAAGGGTATACGATTCATTGGGTTTGGCCACAGGTTATTGTTTTTACCGCTAAGTGCGACGTCTGATCTCGGTCTACACTGTTTGCTTAATCAACGACGAAATTTAACCGCATCCATTTCTTGCTGGCAATGAATTAGATGTACGGACTTTGATTGATTTGACGGACCATGATGCTCAGACGCTGCAAAACTTGGCGTCTGATCTCGGCCGCAAAATGCGACATCTGATCTGGTTCTATACTGTTTGCTTAAACAACGAAATTTAAGCGCATCCATTTCTTCCTGACGATGAATTAGGTGTACGGACTTTGAGCGATTTTACGGGCCATTAATTTTCGAACGAGATTAAAAATGTGTAAAGTTAATTGCTTTAACTCATAATAAGTTGGCGTGTGCTGCTTACCTGGATCGAAATAGTAGAAATACTTCATTCATTCACTTGTAAAATCGTAAAAATTCCAGTCTGGTGATTCTGCAAAATGCCTGAGTATATTGATAACATGATTTGCTGTGAAAATCGTAAGTGCAAAATTTGGTTTTACAGAATAATTATGTTTATGTTTGAATTCATCATCAAATCAATGGCAGTGTCCGTCTTGTGAGCAGCAACATGTGTGACATCATAGAAAGCTGTGTAATGGAAACCCATGTAAATCCAACTTTATATAGAGAAAAGTAGGATTTACAAGGGGTGTGTAGTCTTTCTTTCGTTCTCACAAGTCGATATATTAAGGAAAACGAACCAATACCCAAGCATCCTGGATACAATCCGGGTTGTGGGTACTCATTAGAACTGCCTCATTGAGGTGGATAAAGATATTTTTTTTTAGATTTTTTTAGAATTGAACTTAAAATTTTAACATATATCAATTATTATCCATAAGTGATCACCACAAACCGAGATATTATGAAAACGCACAACTACCGCAAGATCCAGGACACATTCGGGAATTTCCCGGACAAATTAACTTCAGAAATGGACCCCTAAAATATTCAACATGAAAAATATTTTTTAACTATCTTATAAAATTGAGCTAAAATTTTTATTTGATACTAATTTTATTAATTTCTGACAACCGAAAGTCGAGATATTAGGTTTAACGCATCAATACCCCAACATCCAGGACAAAATCCGAGAATTTCCCGGACAAATTAACTTATAAAATGGACACCTAAAACGTTAAAAAAGTAAATTATTATTTTTTTATGTTTTATAATAGAGCTAAAAATTTTATTTGATACTAATTTTATTAATTTCTGACAACCCGAAGTGGAGATATTAGCGACAACATACAACTACCTCCAATTTCCCGGACATTTCCCGGCGAATTCCCGGACATTTCCCGGACATTAGTGTGCACCGGTGAACTGTCCTGATCGCGCTCGGCCGGACCAGAGAAAACAAGTGCAACTAGAAATGGGGAAACGAAAAAAGAAAACAAATGCAGATGCAAAACATGAGATCAGATACGAAATTGGAGAACAAAAGCCAACTGATAAGAGGCAGATATTCATTGGCGAAGAAAATGAAAGATGGAAAACGGTCAGAGAGTCGTTGAAATTGTCTGATGAAGAATTAATGAAGGCTGTTCTTGATTTGTAAGCTTTCTTCCAGTTTTCGACTTGTCCCCATATTTCGGAAATCTGTGTCTGTCTCTCTGCAGACTAATTGATAAGGGTCGAATCGTCGTAAATACAACTCTAAAATCAAGCAAATATGCCTAGAAATGAAGAAAAAGTCGTACGGACCATCAAATTGGCGGTACGCCAAGGCCATTCCATTGCAGTTGTGGGGTGCGTAAATTTACCGGAAAGGACCAGAAAGGACCTGATTACCGGAAAGGACCTGTTTCTACCCAGTTTCCCCCCTATTTCATGATATTTTTTATTGTATGCACCCTAACTACACTGCTTGTATCGTTCACCACATACGGGTCGGTCTATTCACCCCACGACACCCACCGACACCCCACGACACTTTAATCATGTTATATACAGACACAACAGAGGTTAATATAAGATATTTTATATTATTTAGTGACACTTAACCTTATTACAAACGTATACACCGCCTCTACTATCAACGGCACGTGAATTATCACACCATGACACTTGGTTTATTTTAATTGCGGTATATGCTTTTCTTTGATTAAAATGGACTTTTAAAAGAGCATTTAGGAACAAACTGATGGAAGAAAGGAAAAAAATAATAATTTCAAAGATAAAAGAGACATTTCATGTTAATTAGTGGTACTGCAATTTATGTTAATTAGTGATACTAAGCGCAATACCTAAGGTAGATACCGCATACCGCATGCACTAACAGCGGCACATGAACTGATCACCCCACGACACTTTTATGTGTAGTGAGCGCTGGGATATGATTTTTACTTACCTTTATAAGAGCGTTCAGTTACAAATGGAACAAAGCAATAGGAAAATACAAAACATAGTTTTGCTCTTTGCATTCATTCATTTGCATCCAGGCCACACCACCAGGAGGCGCTCTTTCCATGGCCCATTTTTTTTTTTTTTTTTTTGCTATAAACATAAAGTTTCTCTAACTTTTTTTTTTTTTTGAGTTTTTTTTTTTTTATAGAGAAAACTTGGGTTTAGGGGGGTATACATTATTTTTCTTATTTCTGCTCCTAGACATAGGTTGTGGGTATTCGTTAGAACCGCCTCGATGAGGCGGTTCTAACGAGTACTCACAACCTATGATAGCAGTGTATATAAGAGCTATGTTTTTGTTATATATGTCTTTATCTAAATATATACAAACATACGGAAACTATACATACAAATTATATAAGTAGTTAATGTATATTCAAATATCAAGTACATAGGATAAATACATAAATATTCAAAATAGAATATGATAGAAACGACTTATTTTCTTTTTCAAAATGATTCCAAATGATAAGCACATATTAAAACAATAATCTAACGTACAGTACAAGTCGCGCAGAAAAGCCGATTTTCTTTTTCACTCCGAATGTAATTTTCAATGTACTCCAAACCACTCCGCATATTTTCATCAAAACACTCGGAATGAGGACACAAACCACTCCCAAACACTCCGCGAAATATCGAGTATACTCAGAGTTTTAAAAACGACTATACAGGTAATGTTTGGTCAATAATGCCCCGGGCTAATATTCCGAATGTCGGTAGAAATACTCCGAGTGGTTCAAGTTTACATTTATTCATATTGGTCTTAAATTAATTGTTATTATTATTATTTTTTATTATTATTATTATTGTTACTGACAATTTTTAATTATGTCGTTTTTCCTTCCCCTATCAAAATTTCACCTTGCTAACATGCCTCGCCAACTTTCACGCAGCCTAACATGTATCATATGACCCCATCTTTTTTCATGCCGGTTGGATTTTTAATTTGCACGTGCAACTAATATACCCCAGCATGGAAACGGGACCGTTACGGTAAAATGCCTCACTTGTAATAAACAGGCATATAATGAGTACATCACGAAAACACACCTATATCATTATGACACCCTTGAACCCCACTTTTATATAGTAAAACTGGGGTTTCCGGGGGACACCTTATTTTTCTTATTTCTGCTCAAAATATAGAGTGTGGGCACTCGTTAGAACCGCCTCGATGAGGCGGTTCTAACGAGTGCCCACATTCTATATTTTGAGCAGAAATAAGAAAATTTTCACAATTTTTCATCTTTAAATATTCATTTTTTCGGCGATAAAGGTGGCAATGTATTTGTATAGGCGTGTTTGCGTAATGATAAGGTACTTGTGATGTGTTCCCAAATGCAATATATTTATTTATATAATTTTTCTTTTTTTCGGTTTGATGTTCTGTTGAAGAATTCACTTCTTTCGACCAGATCGTTGTTAATGGCTGGTGGAATCCAAACTTCAAGGAGAGGAAGGGAAAAAGGAAAACATCCGATTCAGCATGCACAGCATCCGTAGCCTAGCACGTGTCCGTCAGGTGAACCGGTCCGTGAGATGAACAAATCATATAAAGCAGTGGGTTAACGAGGATTGGGGATATTCATTAATTCTCTTATTTTTAGACAGAAGCTTACATTTACAGATTTATGGATTGTAAGGATCTGCTAATTGTGGCTGTTCTTACGAGCACCAGTAGTTTACATTTGAACTAGATTTGTAAGAACATTACGGAAGCACGCCTATTCAAATATATTGGATAATTTTACCACTAAAAATTGAATTTTTTCATTGTAAAAAAAATGTGATATTTTTCTTATTTCTGCTCAAAATATGGATTGTGGATACACATTGATACCGCCTGATCGAGGCGGTTCTAAAGAGTACCACTGGCTATGTTATAGAGCGGAACAAAGAAATAACGTTTACTCCTGTAAACCCCAGTTTTACTATATAAAAGTGGGGTTAAAGGGGGTCAGAATTATTTAGGCGTGTTTTTGCGATGATACCGAACTCATGATGTCATCTAAAAAAAAAACAACAAAAAAAAAAAAAAAACGTTAGTTCTAGAGATAAGAAAGACGATAAGAGCTTCCCCTGCAAGAGCAATGATTTGGTCTCTCACCGCTGTTGAGCCTCACTCGGGCATGTAGACAAACAACGGCTGTCAGGTTCTATCTGGGTACTCCAGTTTTCGCCAATCTCAGATTAGCATTTTGATAGAAATAAATGAAATAATCTTTAGAGGGCCGCGAAACACTCTTGTCTTGTTATCGTCAATACACGTTATAATATGAGAAATGACGCTATTATATCTTATTTATGGTCCGTCATTCTATGTGATTTGTTGAGTAATAAATCACAGTTTGGAGGCATTTGTAAAGTAGACCAAATCACGATTGGTGTATCTACTTTAAAGTGACTGGCCACTTGAATTGTGATTTCTTTTGCAATGATTCACAAACTGGAGCTGATCTATTTCGATTTAACAACTTTGTTAAAAGGAATCCCAGCAAATTAAGTGATTCAGGAGGATGCGGATTCTATACCTGCCAGCTGTCGGCAGCTTTCTATCGTGGAAATCGATCATTACAACTTTTCTACCGTCATTCTCTCCATTTCGCTGGCGGTCCCCGCCCATCGGGGCTTAAAGAAATGGATGGGCTGCTCAGGCTTCCACGCAGAGCTGAAACCGACCGCACACGAGTACTGGTTAACTGCTTAGAGGATCTAAGATGTCATTTCATCTCAATGTCGGGTAAAAGTCCCACAAAATTGGAAGCAAAGTCTCCAAACTGACCTATACAGTGTTAACGGGGACGTAAACCGCAAATCAAACAAACAATTCCATTACGCTGCGTCAAGGGCACTTGTCAGTTTCTGGTGAAAGAATATACGCACTGCAGCCTATTAGTTAAACGCTTACGTAGCCTATAGGCCTGCACAGGAAGTGTTGACATCCAACACAAGAATTCCGCCGAAGGCTATGCCGCGCCTGTGGGGGTAAACGCTAGGGTGGTCGCAATATTTTACAAAGTCAGTGAGCCATAAAATGTAGGTCAAGCCAAATATGGATGCTTGCATTTAACTTGCTACCCCCAGATACAAGTTTGTACCAAATATTATTAATGAAGCTCTTATAGTTCTTGAGAAATAAACTTGACCATTAGGGTGAACGCTAGGGTGGTCGCAATATTTTACAAAGTCAGTGAACCATAAAATGTAGGTCAAGGTCAAATATGGATGCTTGCATTTAAGTTGCCATCCCCAGATACAAGTTTGAACCAAGTATCATTAATGAAGCTCTTATAGTTCTTGAGAAATATACTTGACCATTAGGGTGAACGCTAGGGTGGTCGCAATATTTTACAAAGTCAGTGAACCATAAAATGTAGGTCAATGTCAAATATGGATGCTTGCATTTAAGTTGCCATCCCCAGATACAAGTTTGAACCAAGTATCATTAATGAAGCTCTTATAGTTCTTGGGACATATACTTGACCATTAGGGTGAACGCTAGGGTGGTCGCAAATGTTGACGCCTCTACAAACGGACGAACGAACGGAAAACCGGGCGCCTATATCGCGCCATGCTAATAGCAGGCGCGACAAAAATAACCTCAAATAGTATTGAATGGACCATCAAACTCTACTGAATACAAACAAACATACAAAGAGTGACGTTCTACACCTGCGGCTGTTCGGTCACGCTCTTCTTCGCTGAGAAAACACTCCATTTCCATTGACGTTATGGGCGTCATTTTTTAACTGATCAGTTTACCCATCAGCACTATTCCTGGGCAGTCTTTTACCGTAACGGTTAACCAGTACAGTGCGCATTCTTTCGCCAGAAAATGAACACTGCCCTTCTTGGTTACTGCGGAAAGGAGAGAAAGGCCAGAACAAATCCATTATCAATCTCCATAATAGAATGTTGCCAACCCCGGCAGGTATCGGGCCCGCGTTCTCCTGATCCCCAGTCAGACGCGCATCCGAATGAGATACCGAGACTGGCAATGGGCGCGCTGTGCTAGAATAAAATGATTATAGAAGAAATTGTGTTTGTTGGTTTTGAACATTCTAGGATGAGCAACCTAGCAATTAAAATTATATGACCGCAAAGCCACACGGCGTAGCAACATTACTCGCTGTAGGTCTGACAAAGGCCTGCTGTTGCACGCTAGCTGGAATAGCCATTCGTGCAGACTGGTGCCGAACGGGCTGTACGTGTATAAGCCTTCCCACGAAGGGTGAAGCTGTGTTGACGAGACCTAAAGATTTTTATATGAATCGGTATCAAGATTTGTAGTTAGGGATTTGGATGATGACCTAAACAGTGTTGACTGTGCTGTTACTGGATAATCATATCTCAAGTTTTTGTAATAATGACCAAAATAACTTAAAGCAGTATTGAGTGGATCGTAAAACAAATAGCTGATTTATTTGAAAGAGAAAACAATTCGAATATACTTCACACTTTAATAGAACATGTAAGCATGATATGGATACAAAATTCCAAGTTTAAACTCGTGACCTTCAAATGTGACCTTGACCTTGAGTCGGCATGGTTCATTTATGGGTTCTGCACATAAGCTCACTGAGGGGGATAATTGACCAAAGTTTAATAAGAATCCTTGAAGGGGTAAAGGAGATATGGAACGGACACAAAATTCAAATTTTCAAACTCTTGACCTTCAGCTGTGACCTTGATCTTGAGCCGGCATGGTTCATTTATGGGTTCTGCACATGAGCTCACTGGAAAAAAATATTTGACCAAAGTTTAATGAAAATCCTTCCAAGGGTGAAGGAGATATGGAATGGACACAAAATACCAAGTTTCAGACTCGTGACCTTCAACTGTGACCTTGACCTTGAGTCGGCATGGTTCATTTATGGGTTCTGCACTTCAGCTCATTGAGACTAATACTTGACCAAAGTTTAATGAAAATCCTTCCAAGGGTGAAGGAGATATGGAATGGACACAAAATACCAAGTTTCAGACTCGTGACCTTCAACTGTGACCTTGACCTTGAGTCGGCATGGTTCATTTATGGGTTCTGCACTTCAGGTCATTGAGACTAATACTTGACCAAAGTTTAATGAAAATCTATCAAAGGGTAAAGGAGATATGGGGCGGACAAGAAAGTGATACGGACAGACAGACGGGCGGACAGACAAAGACATTCCCCCTCCGCGGCGGGGAATTAAAATTGTTGATGTCAACGTGACTAACAAATCCTGGTATTGATAGCCGCGCTATTCTTATCGCTGTGAGGCCCGAGTGTTGCCCAAATGTGTTGATTATCTCTAGAATCTGGACTGGAATCCTGTTGTCGGGTTTGAAGACCCAGATCAGACGCCGCATGAAATCGGAAGTAAAGAAATTTAAAATAGGAAGTGTCTCCTGACAACCGGTTGTCAGGAGCATTTTTGCTATATAAAATGCTCCTGACAACCGGTTGTCAGGAGCATTTTACATAGCAAAAATGCTCCTGACAACCAGCAATATTTTTCCAATATAAACCTATAATATAAGTATTATTTTAGTTACCTTTTTAGTATTTCAGGGTTCTTGATACATGTTTAATGCTTTTTTGTCATTTTTTTAGTTTTCAAATGAACTTAATTGAAGTTAGTTCATGTAATTTTTATTCAGATTTTTTAGGTCACCAGAGCCAAAGGCTCCGTGGGAGCTTATAGGATAGGCAGTTGTCCGTCGTGGTCTGAATTATGTTGTCAGCTGGCGTCAACACTTTCAAATGACATCTCCTCTGAAGCCACTAAGCCGATTTGACCCAAATTTTATCTGTAGCATCCTTGGGCTGGGGGATTGAAAGTTTATGTTTTAAGCTCACCGTCACATAGAGACCAGTGAGCTTTTGGGATCACCTTTTGTCCGTTGTCCGTGCATCCATCTGTGCGTAAACACATCTCCTCCTAAACCCCTGATCAGATTTTGACCATTGAACTTCACAGTAATGATCCTTAGGTTGTGCCCTTTCAAAGTTGTTCAAATGTTTCCAGTCCGTTGCACATCTAGGTCACAGGAACCAAAAATAGATTTTTTTCACCGAAAACTTAAAAAAAAATATTCTTCTCTGAAACCACAAGGCCCAGGTCTTTGATATTTGGTATGAAGCTTCAACTAGTGGACCCAAGAATGTTCAAATTATAGTGCTGGGGCCAAAAATGCCCCTGCCCCGGGACCCTTTGGTTTTACATGGGCTTATATACGGAAAATCTTTAAAAATCTTCTTCTCTGAAACCGCAAGGCCCAGGTTTTTGATATTTGGTATGAAACTTAATCTTGTGGACCTCTACCAAGGTTGTTCAAATTATAGCCCTGGGGCCAAAAATGCCCCAGCTCCGAGGCCCTTTGGTTTTACACAGACTTGTATTATGTATATATATAGGGAAAATCTTGAAAAATCTTCTCTGAAACCACAAGGCCTAGGTCTTTGATATTTGGTGTGAAATTTCATCAAGTGGACCTATATCAAGATTGTTCAAATTATAGCCCTGAGGCCAAAAATGCCCCCGCCCCGAGACCCTTTTGTTTTATATTGAGTTATATAGGGACATCTTCAAAAATCTTCTTCCCTGAAATTGCAAGGCGCATGTCTTTGATATATGGAGCTTAATCTAGTGGACCTCTACCAAGATTGTTCCAATTATAGCCCTAGGGGCCACAAATGCCCCCGCTCTGGTACTCAGGCTGACACGATTAATCTTATAATCGATAAATCGATTGATCGATAAATTCCACAGAAATGATTATCATTTCTGACTTGATGATAATCGATTACTTGTTAGGTACAATTTACTACCCAAAGTTATGCTTAAAATACCTGGATGAGTGGCAAACAGTGCAGACCCTGATTCTGCGGCGTCTCATCTGGGTCTACACTGTTTGCTCAGGCATGTCTGTTCAAATATACATATGATAAAGTGCAACATATGGTAAGAGTCATGCTCAGATAGAAAGCCAGACAGGTAAATTTATGACAAAAACCTTAGTGATTACTAATCGATTATCGATCGCAAAGACAGGACTGATAATCGATTATCTTTTAACTACGATTAGCCAGCCCTATCCGGGACCTTTTGGTTTTACATAGACTTATATAAGGAAAATCTTTGAAAATCTTCTTCTCTGAAACCACAAGGCCCAGGTCTTTGATATTTGGTGTAAAGCTTCATCTAGTGGACCTCTATCAAGATTGTTTAAATTATAACCCTGATGCCAAAAATGCCCTGCCTCAGGGCCATTTGGTTTTACATAGGCTTATGTAGGGAATATCTTTAAAAAAACTCTTCTTCTCTGAAACTGCAATCCCCCGGGACTTTGATATTTGGTATGAAGCGCTTCATCTAGTGGACCTTTACCAAGATTGTTCAAATTATAGCCTTTGTTGATATTTGGTATGAAGCTTCACCTTTTTTTTTTTTTTAGAAGCCTCCGTGGTCGAGTGGTTACGCTACTGGCCTTGTAAACCAGGGGTCGCAGGTTCGATCCCGGGCTTCTTCAGACTTTCGGATGAGTCTTTAAACCGAGGTCCCGTCTCCGTATGACCTTAGCTGTTGGTGGGACGTAAAACTGAAACACTCACTCACTCAGCTTCACCTTTTTAGACTTCCTTCAACATTATGCACATTATAGCCATGGGGTCAAGAACAGCCCTCCCCGGGACCCACTTGTTACTCTATGGATAAGGTGAGCGATCCGGGGCCATCATGGCTCGCTTGTTTATGAAAATCGGCTCATTAGTTTGGTTGCTATGGCAACTTATAGATTCCATAGACTTATAATGGGGAAAATTGAAAATGGCATTTACTGCCAAGCCTCTGCAGATATTTTGACAATACTTTCATAAAAATGTTTCTTAGGCAATAGACTATCTATCTACTACCCTATAAACAGGGTATATGACAATGATATTTTGCCTACTACTCATTTTTATTGGTTGATGAAAAAAAAAATTGAAAAAAAAAATACTTAAAAAATCATCTCCTCAAAAACCATAAGCTCTAGGAGGCAGAGACTTTATAATTCAGCCATTTAGATGGTTGCTATGGCAACTTAGATTTTCCATAGACTTATAATGAGGAAAATTGAAAAATGACATTTACTGTCAAACCTTTGCTGATATTTTGCCAAACTTTCATAGAAATTTTCCTTGAGTAAACTACTCTCAGCCATTTGCTTTGATGTCAACTTGGGCGTCCCCGAGGTTGTGCCGGGGCCATGTCTCACCCCCTCCACTTCATAAAATGCCATTTATCTCAGAAACCATTCAGATCCCCATCCCTCAACCATATATATTGATAATAAGAAGCACTAAGTGACACCAACCTGGGGGTCCCCCGGGATATGCCAGGGCCATGCCACACCCCCATCCACTTCATAAAAGGCCGAATATCCCAGAAACCTTACAGAACCCCACCCCTAAACCATATTATATTTGTGTCCCTTATGATAAGTGGCATTCAGTAACACCAACCTGGGGGGTCCCCCAGGATGTGCCTGAGCCATGCCCACCCCCCTCCACTTCATAAAAGGCCCAATATTCTAGAAACCTTACCGGCCTCTGCCCATAGGGGCTTGAAGAAATGTATGGGCTATATGATGCTTCCGCACAGAACTGAACCCGACCCGCACACTAGTACTGGTAAACCCCTTAGAGGATCTAAGCCTGTCCAGGAACCATGGTGCGAGGTGGACTGTCCAGGCTAATAAATCCTATTGGTGTCATTGGGTGACAGGGCTTGAGATGTCATTTCATCTCAGTGTCCGGTAAAACTAAAAGTCCCACAAAATTGGAAGCAAAGTCTCCAAAATGACCTTTACAGTGTTGACAGGGACGTTAAACCCCAAATCCAACAAACTAGAAACCTTACAGATCCCAACCCCTAAACCATATTTATTCTTGTTCTTAATGATAAGACATTCAGTAACACCAACCTAGGGGTCACCCAGGGCGTGCCCGGGCCATGCTGCGCCCCTCAACTTCACCAAAGACCATATACCTGAGAAACTGTTTAGAGCCCCGAGCCTAAACCATATATATTTTTGTTCTTAATTATAAGACCCAATCAGTGACATCAGCATGCCGCCCTGGGGGTACCAGGGGCCATGCCCCAGCCCTTAACTTCATTAAAAGCAATATATCTCAGAAACCGTTCAGATCCCCACCCCTTAACCATACATATTCTCTAAAAGGGAATTGATGACATGTTTTTTCCATAGCACTCAAGTGAAATTGACCCTATATTTAGTTGGTATTTATTTTCAGTATTAAATAAAACATTAAATTCTGCAAGTACCATACGTTTTTTCTCTTTATTTTTCAATCCAGAAGTTATGTCAAAATACCAGAGAAGACAAAAAATATTAAACATGTATCCAGAAACTAAAATACTGTGTTAAGTAGCCAAAATAATGCTAATATAGCAGGTTTTTATTGGAAAAATATTGCTGGTTGTCAGGAGCATTTTGGATAGCAAAATGCTCCTGACAACCGGTTGTCAGGAGCATTTTACATAGCAAAAATGCTCCTGACAACCGGTTGTCAGGAGACGCAGCCTTTAAAATAATAATGATTTGCCACTATTAAATACCTTTATCTGTAGTCTGTTAACGGACCACTTAACATATAATATGTCACTGAGGAATAGATAATAATAGCCGGTTTATAGTTACGTTACTCGCCTCATAAACCAGGGATTGTCGGATCAATCCCGGGCCTCTCCAGACTTTTGGATGAGTCTTTTAACCGAGGACCCGGCTCTGTATGACATGACATTAGCTGTTGGTGGGACGAAAAACTAAAATAGACACATTTGTGACTGAGTGTGTGTGTTTTACGTCCCCTCGGGACCTCGGTTTAAAGACTCATCCGAAAGTCTGGAGAATCCCGGGATCGATCCTGCGATCTCTGGTTTACAAGGCGAGTAGCGTAACCACTACACCACAGAGGCTTCTCAGACACATTTGTAGACCGCATTCTTATAAGACACATTTGTAGACCGCATTCTTATACATTTTGCATGTACTTGAGCCGGCGCACGACAAAGACTTTTTTTCAACTACAGAAGTAGCAGGTCGCATGTGCATCTAGACAACATGCCCAGTCTTTGCTCGTTACTCTTTGAACAGCCCACATAGTAGGCTTATACAAACAGCAAAGGCTCTGATCAGACTGCACGGAAGCGCAGGCTGATCTGAGTCTTCAATGGTTACACGTCTTATCGAATTACGGGTTCCCCAGTCTATGCATCCACTTTGGTCAAAGTCTTCATTTGTTGCTCTTTGAATAGCTCAGAGGTCAGGATGCTCACAGGAACTGCAAATGCTCTGATCAGTCTGCACAGATCAATTCTCAAACGAGGGATTGTGTTTCATGTAA
Source organism: Lucinisca nassula (assembly GCA_963580285.1). Lineage (NCBI taxonomy): Eukaryota > Metazoa > Mollusca > Bivalvia > Lucinida > Lucinidae > Lucinisca > Lucinisca nassula. The sequence continues at coordinate 67,759,488 of OY757010.1, forward strand.
GTGCCTTTTCACACGCAATAGCTGCGCGCGTGCTCACTATTATGACGTAGTGTGGTAAAAGTGCACGTGCTTACATGGCGAACTGTGGTAAATCGTGGGAATCATGGGCTCAGTCGGAGACAGCGCATGAAAAAAAGCAACCCGTCACATTGGTTGTTCACGAGAAGCGGAGAAATAAGGAAAACAGCATTATAATAAGATGGTTTAATTGAGGCATTGATGATTGTCTGAGTGTAGGCTAGGAAAATGGCCCTGGATGGGAGCTCAGACATTCGTTCGTTAATCCCTTTTATGCCTAACTCTAAACAATGCAGACTCTAATCAGAGGCCCTTTATTTGGCGTCTGACCAGGTTCTACCCTGTTTGCCATTTCCAGACCAGATCGATTCTACAGGTAAACCTTTACACACTACTCTGGCCTCACTGATACGAACAGCGCGGCTATAATAAACCGTTACCTGGATTTCATACAAATTAGTGGCAATCATTTAGAATTAGTATCGTAAAGCTACTGCACTTCGTAACTTTTGGTCGATTGTCAATCTACCGAAAACTTCTGTGGTGCTGTTTAATAATAAAAACCTTTTTCCGAGATGGGATGCTACTCTTGAAGGAAAGAATTTGCTCCCGAAAGGCAAGTATTTTTTTTACTTTACGCACATGCGTAATATGTCTGATGAGCCTTTCGCCTATGGATACACTGGAAGTCGCTGGAATAACACACGCACCCACCTTTCATGGACGGTTTTTCCAGGTTGGCGTGCGGATCCATGCAGTCTGATCAATATTCAGCCATCACAAGTGGCCGCAGTTCTACCAATGGCGAAATGATACACTTACCTTCGACAGTGCATGTTATTCTGGGTCTTTGTTTTGTTTGTTAGTTTGATTGAAGTTTAACGTCCCCGTCAATACTATAAAGGTCATTTTGGAGACGTCGCTACCAATTTTGTGGGATTTTTTGGCTTTTACCCGACAATGAGATGAAATGACATCTCAAGTCCTGTTGCCCAATGAAACAAATAGGGTTTATATGCATGGACGGGCCGGCTCCCACCGCTTTGCATGGTCAGGCTTAGATCCTCTAAGTAGTTTACCAGTACTCGTGTGCGGGTCGGTTTCAGCTCTGCGTGGAAGCATCATGCAGCCCATATATTTCTTCAAGCCCCGGTGGGCGGGGGCCGTCTGGGTCTTTGTAGTAGCACGGGTTTTATGTCGAGCGCTAACTAATGTACGATCTCAGTGGTTTGTTTTATAATATGCCGAACATGAGGCCGGCTGCGACATTTGTTTGTTTGATTTGAGGTTTAACGTCCCCATCAACACTGTAATGGTCATTTTGGAGACGTTGCTTCCAATTTTGTGGGACTTTTACCCGACATTGAGATGAAATGACATCTCAAGCCCTGTCGCCCAATGAAACCAATAGGGTTTATTAGCATGGACGTTCCGCCTCGCACTGTTCCTGGACAGGCTTAGATCCTCTAAGCGGTTTACCAGTACTAGTGTGCGGGCCGGATTCAGCTCTGCGTGGAAGCATCATGCAGCCCATATATTTCTTCAAGCCCCGATGGGCGGGGGCCGTCTGGGTCTTTGTAGTAGCACGGGTTTTATGTCGAGCGCTAACTAATGTACGGCCTCAGTGGTTTGTTTTATAATATGCCGAACATGAGGCCGGCTGCGACATTTATTTTCAGTTAAAGGGTATACGATTCCTTGGTCGAGTCTACTGATTAAAATAGGGGTGTGTTGTTGATTTTAATATACCTTTTTTTTTTTTTTTTTTTTGAAGATAAAAAAACATGGGTATATTATTTTCGTCATTGGTGTTCGTCCGTCCGTCACAAGTGGCCGCAGTTCTGTCCAAGGTGAAATGAGCGAAAACACTTACCTTTGACAGTGCATGTTATTCTGGGTCTTTGTTCATGTCGAGCGCTAATTAATGTACGATCTCAATGGTTTGCTTTAAAACATGCTGAACATGAGACCGACGGCCAAAACCAGGCACCTCCGGCTACGACATTTTATTTTTCAGCTAAAGGGTATACGATTCATTGGGTGTGGCCACAGGTTATTGTTTTTTTTTTTTTTTTTTTTTTCGGGGTGGGGGGGGGTATATTATTTTCGTCACTGGTGTTCGTCCGTCCGTCCTTCCTTCACAAACCTTGTGAATGCAACTACTTTTTTATTCATCACGCAAACATGCCTATAAAGTTTTGACCCCCTTCAACCCCACTTTTATATAGCGTAGCTGGGGTTTACAGGGGTTAATCTTTATGTTCGTATATAGATTGTGGGTACCCGTTACAACCGCCTCGCCGAAGTTGTGCTAACGAGTACCCACAATCTATGTTTTGAGCAGAAATATGAAAATTATCAGGATTTTTATCTGAAAAATTCCATTTTTGATGGTAAAATTTTACCGATGTATTTCAATGGGCGTGTTTTCGTAATGTCTTAGCCTGTGGTGACCAAAGCCTATGGTGACCAAACTTGGACTGTAAAACTTGCACGAACTGCAAAGCCTCGGGACTTGTAGACCGGAAAAAACCTGCACGCTCATATTTCAAACGCCTCGGCGAGTCGATAAAGTTAGCCGTGTAGTGAGAAAGAGTCTGACTGATCAGTGTTTGTAAAGGTCAGACCCAGTGCCTAGCGCCGGCCAAAACCTGCACGCTCCTTTTGAAACGCCTCGGTGAGGTGATAAAGATAGCTGTGTAGCGAGAAACACTGATCAGTCTATGAAAACCTCATCAGGTACACGGATAAGGAACTGAACTGTTTACGCAAATAACAAAAATTATGTATGTTTTGTTTGTTTGTTTGATGTGAGGGTTAACATCCCCGTCAACACTGTATAGGTTATTTTGGAGATGTTGCTTCCAATTTTGTGGGACTTTTACCGACTTCGAGATGAAATGACATCTCAAGCCCTGGCGCCTAATGAAACCATTAGGGTTTATAATCATGGACGGTCCTACTCGCACCGCTTTGCCTGGGCAGGCTTAGATCCTCTAAGCGGTTTACCAGTACCCGTGTGCGGTCGGATACAGCTCTGCGTGGAAGCATCATGCAGCCCATTTATTTCTTCAGCCCCGATGGGCGGGGGCCAAGAGGTTGTGGTGTATATAGATATCTAGAGCTTTGGGAACAATTCGCTATGTGCTCAAGAGCGATTTCCATTTGGCAAGTACTCGTGTGCGGTCGGTTTCAGCTCTGCGTAGCCCATTTATTTCTTCAAGCCCCGATCGGCGGGGCGTAATTATGTATGCTAAAGTCATGACTGATCATTCTTGTGAACGTCACTTTAACCCATCAGACCCAGTGCTTGCACGACCTGCAAAACCTCAAGATTAACCTGCAAATCCTGCCTAACCAGTGTAGATCAGCCTTTCCGTATGCGCAGTTTGATTAACATTTCCGTTTTGTAGGCATCTGATCATGATCTACACGTTTCAAAAAAAAAAAAAAAAAAAAAAAAAAACACGCACACACACAGTTATATAAATTACAAGTTATGCTATATATATAAGTGTCATTTTTGTTATTATAAATAATGGAATCGCCTCGTTAAACACGAAGCAAAGTTCGAGCGAGCGCCAGCCAAATACAATAAGATTCGCATGACCGGTAAAGACTCAGATTGGAGCCTGACTAGAGTTGATTAGCCTGCACAACCGCGAGGTCTGATCAGAGACAATCGTCGGGCATTCAGATTGGGATCTGAAGTGTTTACGCAAATAGCGCTGGTCATGTCACAGATACGTTCACATGTACCGCTACGACGAACAAACACTACAAAAAATGGAATCGCCTCGCTAACTGTAGTTTGAGCCAGCGCATGGAAGTAAGTCCTGAACGAGCAGTTAAGACCTCACAGCCTGTGCACCCGCTCAGCCTCATCTGGACCAGCCTGCGCATTCGCGCAGTCTCATCTGCAGCATCTGAGGAATCAAAGGAGGGAAGTGAAAATATGCTAAGTTCTGCACCGGAAGGTGAAGTGGATTTTCTCCGGGTAAGCCGAGTTTCGTCCACCTTTAATTAACGATCACCATATTGAAAGAGCCATATTACCACACTACACCTACCAAAAAAGATGGGTCAATTTAGGAGTGTTTACGAGATGCAATCTTGCATTTTCTAAACTCTATCTGTCTGTCTGTCCGTTGGTCTATCTTGCCTGTCTGTGCCTATCTGTTTGTCTGTCGGTCGGTCGACCAAGGTCCAAGACGGGTGTCCGAATTTTGATCGAAAGGCAAAAAAACATGGAAACTTCAAAACATCTAATGCGACATCACATAGAAACATAAAAACAACACGCGACCAAACATCGGAAGAAAAAACATCTTGAATGTCACACACACACACACACACACACAAAGACAAAACATCGAAAATAAATCGTCTTTTTTTTTGTATACAGAAAACGGACCGGGAAAACACACGAGCATACAAAAGATAAATTCTTCAACACTGATACACGGCGCCATTCAACCGTGTTTGTTTTAAACCTTTTCTCTTATTCATTTCCAATAACTTTCATTATTATTTCTTTCTTTTTTTCTTCTTTTTTTTCATAAATAATTATCAGTTGTACACACAGGTAATAATCAAATACACTCCGCATAACTTTAGCATGCATTTCGCGGCAAAGATAGCCTGCGGCAAAGAGGTAAAGCTTCCGAAACACTCGGAATATGCTCCGCGAATCGCGAACGACGACGGTTCGCGGAGTGTTTGCGAGTAAAACACTCCGAATAATTTTCAGATTCGGAATGTTTTAGAGGGCCAAAAGAATCATGCGAAATGAAGAAATTCGGAATAAAGAGTCTTTCGGCTTTTCTGCGCGACCTGTACTGTATAAGGAAATGTGTCATAAGAAATGTGTATATAACCAAATTTAACAAAAACAAAAGTCAAACTAAGTGCAAAAGGTATACACTGAAGTTTTATAACGGCATAATAAAATTATAAAATGTAAATTTGTGTAAATTAAAACAGATGATAATTAAAAGTGGCAAAGTAAATTGAACGATTTAAACAGCAAAATAAAAGCTTAAATAAATTGTTTTTTTTTTGTAAAAAGACTGTAAACTGTTGCCTATAAACCCATAGCAGTATAATAAAACAGATGAAATAAAATTTGAGAATTGCATATACATTAAATAATTATATAAAGCAAGCATGGATCTGTAACATGTACAGTGAAATTCCAATATTAAGACCACATTTGGGACTGTACAAAAGTGGTCTTAAAACCACTTTTTAACAATCCCACAGGTGGTCTTAATAGTGGAATTTTACTGTATTTAATGTGTAATATGTTATGACAACAAGCTGTAGACTTGAAACCCAAAGGAACAGCAGTTCAAGACATTGAGTGCCTTTATATTATGGTGGTGTTTTAAAAAAAGCTGTGCACCATACTAGGTGTAGCGATGGAAAACCATGCTGTATTTCACAACTCTTATTTAAACAATCACCGTTTTTTACTTCTTTCATTTATCGGGCGCTTTCTTTGAGAGAATTTTGTCGCAGTACCTTTGGCTTTGTTTACAACTGTAATATGCTCCAAGAAACACTTGTAAGTTTTATAAGTTGCATCCTTATGGAGCATTACCGGACCCAAAAAGATGGGTTGTTCATCCGTTGTTTTTCGCAACACTCTCTGGTTCTTGTATACAGGGGTCGTGACATAGAAATTACCAAGATTGAATGTTCTGTCTATTCCGATTGGCTGTTGCTTAGCATGCTTTAAAAATGTCTTAAGTCTTGCATTTGTTCTTGTGTATAACAAATGATATTAGGAACTTGGTCCTTGTTATGTATGATGGTTTGAACGTAGGGATGATCATTGACCATACCTAGAACTTCTAAAATTTCGTCAGCAACATTCAGTCTGTTGGCACGCACAGTTCTTTCTTTCTTCTTCTCTGCATATTTTTGTTTTTTTACAACTCGGAAGTCCCTTGCGCAGTTAAGAGAATCATCCCTCTTCAGGTCAGCAAAAATTTCTTTGGGCTTCTTCTGATTAATGCTTCAATGAGGCGGTTCTAATGAGTACACACAACCTATGTCATGGAGCAGAAATAAGAAAAATAATGAATACCCCCGTAAACCCCAGTTTTCTACCACTTGTTCACGTGATGAGAATAGCTATAGCCTCTAAGATGTTGAGCAGAACAGAGATTGTGGGTACTTGGTTCTAACGAGTACACCAATGTTCAAAGGAGGGTTTTGGTAATGATTTTTGTTTAATTACTGCTCGATTTGAGTGAAGAGCAAATTCTTTCCTTAAAGAATTGGCTCCTATTGACATCTGAGACAAAAATACTTTTGAAGGCATTGCCACCTCTGAACAGTATGAAGTGGCGATTAAACATTGGACTGAGGGCAACACCCCACTTTATATAGGGAAAACTGGTAATTATAGGGGTAAACATTATTTTTCTTATTTCTGTTCCTAGACAAAGGTTGTGGGTACGAGTTAGAATCGCCTCAATGAAATCGAACGATGCAAAGAAAAAAGGAGTAGAAACCAAGAAAAAAATGTCTCGCTGTGGAGAGTGAACCCAAATCCTGCTGAATAAATTAATTTAGCCACACCCATTGCTGATTGTCAAGCTTAGGATTCACAAACTGCATGACAAACATGTAGGACCTGATCAGAGTGCTTTTTCATAAGTCATTTGATATGCATCACCCGCTTTAAAGCAATATAAAATATAAGGATAATATACTTAGCGATTTAGACTTTAATCAGTCTGCATAGATTAATTATATTATAATTACTTTGATGCGCATTATTGGCACACGGCAAACGCTTTGGTGAGGTGTTAAATCGATTATGTAAATCGATTACTATTTCGATTGGAATTCTGTTTGATTGATCACCGAATTAAGAGGCCTTATTGTTTTGACAGCAAACGCTTTAGTAAGGTGTCAAATCGATTAACGTACATCGATTATCGATTCCTTTGGGCTTCTGTTTGATTGAAAAGATAAATGTATTCAATAAACAGTAGCGATTTTCACATTATCACCTGTTAACAAACACGGGGCTGACAAGGTAACACGGCAGGTATTGCGAAACTAGTCTTAGTGTCATTAAATAGTATAAAATGTCCCGATTCGGCCATGAATAAGACTTCGTTTGATCTTCAACGTAAAAAGATTAATACACTGTTGGTAAAAGAGTTCAAGGAGAAACTCGTCAGGTTTCCAGATGTTCGTTTTCCTGCCGACTATACAGCAGACCTCGTACATCTGATGCCCCGTTCGTCAAGTACAAATAACAGTGGTTTGAAGAAATACGCAACCAGAATATGCAGGATCCTCCGCAGTCTCAAAAATTAATTCGGCCCGGTTGGCTCGAATGGCCCTTTTAAGGGCCTATCAAATAATCAGAAAGAATAACCAATATATTGTCAAAACGTAAGCGGTTAACAATTGCTCATTCCATCACCATAACAAGTCCGTGAAACGAAGACCCCCCTTAACCCCACTTTGTATAGAGAAAACTGGATTTACGGGGGTATACATTACTTTTCTTATTTCTACTCCAAGACATAAGCTGTGGGTACTCGTTAGAACCGCCTCAATGAGCCGGTTCTAACGAGCACCCGCAACCTGTGTTTGCTGTATAAATAAGAAAAATACCACATAATTTCATTAGAAAAGTAGCCATTTTGGAGATGAGAAAAATGCACTATATTGTCACGGGTTTGTTATCGTAATGCTTTCCCCAGAAACTGTCTGGAACTCTTACGGCATCAGCAGAATGGAGAGACGGACCTCTGGCGATGTCCAAGAAAACATATTGTCGACCCCGTCAGGTCTTCCTTATTAACTACCGAGACAGGATTTTTTTTCATATAGATACCCAAACACTGAGACGGTTGTAATGGGCATCCGCAATCTTTTGCATCACGTGAACAAGTCCGTGAAATGAATACCCCCTAAACCCCAATTAATATTGATAACTGGGGTTTACGGGGTAAACATTATTTTCCTTCTTTTTGCTACAAGACATAGATTGTGGGTACTCGTTAGAATCGCTTAATAAGCAATCGCACCCTCTGTTGCAGTATAAATAAGAAAAATATCAGGCATTTTCATTAGAAAAGTAGCCATTTTGGAGATGTTAAAAAATCCATCAGGGGTTTGGGCTGTGAAATTCTAACAAACATTTCATAAGGTGTTTTTTTAATGGTAATTATAATGTCTGCCAAGTCAAAGATACTACAGTAATGAAATAATTATTTATCAAAAATATAATTTTAACGCCACTATCTCATTCAAACGCACATGTATCAATAATGGTCGTGGGGTGATAATACCAAGAACGAATCCAAGTATTTCGATGTCGTGGGGTGATGTCTAAAAGCTGTTGGTGTATACTTTTGTACACCTGTATCAATGAATGAATGAATGAATGAATGAATGAATGGATATGATGCTCCTCGTGGGACGCTTCATATTGATGCAGAATTCTTGGTGCGGAATTGGTTTTCAAACGGCTGTGTCATGGGGTGATAAAACCAAGTACGAATCCAAGTATATCGATGTTGTGGGGTGAATTCGAAAAAGGGTTAGAATGAATGAATGAATGAATGGATGAATAAAATTAATGAATGAATGAGTAAGATGCTCCTCTTGTGACGCTCCATATTATTGGTGCGTTAGGCTGCGTCGTGGGGTGATAAAATCAAGTACGAATACAAGTATATCGATGTCGTGGGGTGAATTCGAAAAAGTCGTTGGTGTTCATGTTTTTAAAAGGGTTAATTGTCACTAATTAATACATAAAACTATTTTTTAAGCTTTGTTTTGGTCTGAATATACCATAATTAAAGTGTCGTGGTGTGTCGGTGGGTGTCGTGGGGTCAATAGACTCACCGCCACATACTACATGTTTTTTTTTTTTTTTGCATAAAAAAGTTGATTTTTGAAATCAGAGTGCCCAGTGCCTGCCTCAGTCTAATGTGGAACGGATTTGATTGCAGAAGGTCTGTACATATTCTGTATCTATACCTATTTGCTAGTTTGACCATGAAATATTATTTACTGTTTTAATTTAGGCCAAGAAGTGCAGTTGTCAGCTTCTGGCGACAGACTTTACGCTACATGGGAGCGTGATAGCTCAGTGGTTAGTGCACTTGCCTCTGATGCTAGAGGTCCCGGGTTCGATCCCCGGCAGCGGTGTGAAAATTTCGGTGTCCGAACACGCTCCATTGGCATCATTTGCAGGGATGAATGTCATAAAGTGCACTGTCCTTCGGATCGGGACGTTAACTGGAGGCCCCTTGTGCAGGGAGAACCATCCCCTGTGCAGGTTAAAGAACCCTACCGTAATTACATGATTACTGTGTAGGCTTTCATCCTGCAAAACTGGAGTGTATGTAATACACCGTCTGTGTCCCCTCCGGGGGTTAAGGCGAAACCGGAAGAAGAAGAAGACATAACCACATACGCATACACAGGCCCTGGAAAGGTGTGGATAGTTCAACTGAACTGGTTGACATGACCGTAATATTGTTGAATTGGCTGTTAAACTCGGAGTAATTATTTCAATAACCAGTCATTCCCTTCGTTCCACCCAGTCATGAAAGGGCAGCTTTCAGTTTCTGTCGAAAGAATTTACTATATAACCCAGCACCAGAAAAGTGGATCACAAGGCTGACCGGCCGCGACATGACCTTTACAGTGTTGACTGGGCTTACCGGTACTAATGTATGTTTTAGCCTGAGCTCTGTGTAAGAACTTCATGCAGTCCCAATATTTAATCAAAAATAATAACAAGAGGGCCATGATGGTCCTGGATCGCTCACCTCATCCATAGAGTAACAAGTGGGCCCCGGGGAGGGCCATTATTGACCCCAAGGTTACAATGTGCATAATGTTGAGGGAGGTCTAAAAAGGTGAAGCTTCATACCAAATATCAACAAAGGCTATAATTTGAACAATCTTGGCAAAGGTCTACTAGATGAAGCTACACACCAAATATCAAAGACCTGGGCCTTGCTGTTTCAGAGAAGAAGGTTTTTTTAAAGATATTCCCTACATACATGTAAGCCTATGTAAAACCAAATGGCCCCGGGGTGGGGGCATTTTTGGCCTCAGGGCTATAATTTAAACAATCTTGATAGAGGTCCACTGGATGAAGCTGCACATCAAATATCAAAGACCTGGGACTTGCTGTTTCAGAGAAGATTTTCAAAGATTATCTCTATATAAGTCTAGGTAAAAAAAGGACCCCGGGGCGGGGGCATCTGTGGCCTGAGGGCTATAATTTGAACAATCTTGGTAGAGGTCCACTAGATGAAGCTCCATACCAAATATCAAAGACCATGGCCTTGCAGTTTCAGAGAAGAAGATTTTTAAAGATTTCCCAATATAAGTCTATGTAAAACCAAAGGGTCTCGAGCGGGGGCATTTTTGGTCCCAACACTATAATTTGAACAATCTTGATAGGGGTCCACTAGGTGAAGCTTCATACCAAATATCAAAGACCTGGGCCTAGCGGTTTCAGAGAAGATTTTTAAAGATTTTCCCTATATAAGCCCATGTAAAACCAAAGGGCCCAGGGGCGGGGGGCATTTTTGGCCCCAGCATTAAAATTTGAACAATCTTGGTAGGGGTCCACTAGATGAAGCCTCATACCAAATAGCAAAGACCTGGGCCTTGTGGTTTCAGAGAAGAAGATTTTTAAAGATTTTCCCTATAAAAGTCTATGTAAAGCCAAAGGGCCATGTGGCGGGGGCATTTTTGGCCCCAGGGCTATAATTTGAATAATCTTGGTAGGGGTCCACTAGGTGAAGCTTCATCTCGAATATCAAAGACCTGGGCCTTGCGGTTTCAGAGAAGAAGATTTTTCAAGATTATCTCTATATAAGTCTAGGTAAAAAAAAGGACCCCGGGGCGGGGGCATCTGTGGCCTGAGGGCTATAATTTGAACAATCTTGGTAGAGGTCCACTAGATGAAGCTCCATACCAAATATCAAAGACCATGGCCTTGCAGTTTCAGAGAAGAAGATTTTTAAAGATTATCTCTATATAAGTCTAGGTAAAAAAAGGACCCCGGGGCGGGGGCATCTGTGGCCTGAGGGCTATAATTTGAACAATCTTGGTAGAGGTCCACTAGATGAAGCTCCATACCAAATATCAAAGACCATGGCCTTGCAGTTTCAGAGAAGAAGATTTTTAAAGATTTCCCAATATAAGTCTATGTAAAACCAAAGGGCCCCGGAGCGGGGGCATGTTTGGTCTCAGGGCTATAATTGAACAATTTTGGTAGAAGTCCACTAGATGAAGCTTCATACCAAATATCAAAGACCTAGGCCTTGTGGTTTCCGAGAAGAAGATTTTTCAAGATTATCCCTATACAAGTCTATGTAAAACCAAAGGGCCCCGGAGCGGGAGCATTTTTGGCCCCAGCACTATAATTTGAACAATCTTGGTAGGGGTCCACTAGGTGGGCCTTGTGGGGTGAAGCTTCATACCAAATATAAAAAACATGGGCCTTACGGTTTCAGAGAAGAAAATTTGTAAAGATTTTCCCTATATAAGTCTATGTAAAACCAAAGGGCCCTGGAGTGGGAGCATTTTTGGCCCCAGGGCAATAATTTAAACAATCTTGGTAGGGGTCCACTAGGTAAAGCTTCATACCAAATATCAAAGACCTGGGCCCTGTGGTTTCAGAAAAGAAGATTTTTAAAGAGCTTCCCTATATAAGCCATGTAAAACCAAAGGGCCCCAGAGCGGGGGCATTTTTTGCCCCAGCACTTTAATTTGAACAATCTTGGTAGGGGTCCACTTGGTGAGGCTTCATACCAAATATCAAAGACCTGGGACAAGCGGTTTCAGAGAAGATTTTTAAAGATTTTCCCTATATAAGCCCATGTAAAACCAAAAGGCCCCGGGGCGGGGGCATTTTTGGCCCCAGCACTATAATTGGAACAATATTGGAAGGGGTTCACCAGATAAAGCTTCATACCAAATATCAAAGACCTGGGCCTTGCGGTTTCAGAGAAGAAGATTTTTAAAGATCTTCCCTATATAAGCCCATGTAAAACCAAACGGCCCCGGGGTGGGGGCATTTTTGGCCCCAGCACTATAATTATACCCCCGGCATACTATGTATGCCGAAGGGGTATATAGTTTTTGTCTTTTCTGTGTGTGTGTAAACTTTTCTGTGTGTGTGTGTGTAAACTTTTTTTTGTGTCAAAGATTTCTCAGGAACTACTATACCTAGAAACTTGAAATTTGGTACAAACAACATGCATAACTATTTGTATTGTGTGAAAGAAAATTGGGGCTGTGGGGCCAGGTTCTTTAGAGTTATTCCCCTTTGTTATATTTGCTACTGAGATGTGTATTTTGTGAGTTACCTTAAATTTTGTGTCAAAGATTTATACCCCCGGCATACTATGTATGCCGAAGGGGTATATAGTTTTTGTCTTTTCTGTGTGTGTGTAAACTTTTCTGTGTGTGTGTGTGTAAACTTTTTTTTGTGTCAAAGATTTCTCAGGAACTACTATACCTAGAAACTTGAAATTTGGTACAAACAACATGCATAACTATTTGTATTGTGTGAAAGAAAATTGGGGCTGTGGGGCCAGGTTCTTTAGAGTTATTCCCCTTTGTTATATTTGCTACTGAGATGTGTATTTTGTGAGTTACCTTAAATTTTGTGTCAAAGATTTCTCAGGAACTACTGTACCTAGACACTCGAAAATTGGTACTAACAACATGCATAACTAGTTGTATTGTGGGAAAGAAAATTGGGGCTGTGGGTCCAGGTTCTTTAGAGTAATTCCCGTTTGTTATATTTGCTACTGAGATGTGTATTTTGTGAGTTACCTTACATTTTGTGTCAAAGATTTCTCAGGAACTACTGTACCTAGAAACTTGAAATTTGGTACAAACAACATGCATAACTAGTTGTATTGTGGGAAAGAAAATTGGGGCTGTGGGGCCAGGTTCTTTAGAGTTATTTCCCTTTGTTATATTTGCTACTGAGATGTGTATTTCATGAGTTACCTTAAATTTTGTGTCAAAGATTTCTCAGGAACTACTGTACCTAGAAACTTGAAATTTGGTACAAACAACATGCATAACTAGTTGTTTTGTGGGAAAGAAAATTGGGGCTATGAGGCCAGGTTCTTTAGAGTTATTCCCCTTTGTTATATTTGCTCCTGAGATGTGTATTTTGTGAGTTACCTTAAATTTTGTGTCAAAAATTTCTCAGGAACTACTGTACCTAGAAACTCGAAATTTGGTACTAACAACATGCATAACTAGTTGTATTGTGGGAAAGAAAATTGGGGCTGTGGGTCCAGGTTCTTTAGAGTTATTCCCGTTTGTTATATTTGCTACTGAGATGTGTATTTTGTGAGTTACCTTAAATTTTGTGTCAAAGATTTCTCAGGAACTACTGTACCTAGAAACTTGAAATTTGGTACAAACAACATGCATAACTAGTTGTATTGTGGGAAAGAAAATTGGGGCTGTGGGGCCAGGTTCTTTAGAGTTATTCTCCTTTGTTATATTTGCTACTGAGATGTGTATTTTATGAGTTACCTTAAATTTTGTGTCAAAGATTTCTCAGGAACTGCTGTACCTAGAAACTTGAAATTTGGTACAAACAACATGCATAACTAGTTGTATTGTGGGAAAGAAAATTAGGGCTATGAGGCCAGGTTCTTTAGAGTTATTCCCCTTTGTTATATTTGCTACTGAGATGTGTATTTTGTGAGTTACCTTAAATTTTGTGAAGATTTTTCAGGAACTAAGTTACAGATGGCTTTGGCCGGGGGTATTTGTGAGCATATGCTCACTTCGAAGTCTAGTTTGAACAATTTTGGTAGGGGTCCACTAGGTGAAGCTTAATACCAAATATCAAAGACCTGGGCCTTGTGGTTTCAGAGAAGAAGATTTTTAAAGATTTTCCCTATATAAGCCCATGTAAAACCAAAAGGCCCCGGGGCGTGTGGGGTGCAACCTGGGCCTTGTTTGGTGAAGCTTCATACCAAATATCAAATACATGGGCCTTACAGTTTCAGAGTAGAAATGTTTTAAAGATTTTTCCTATATAAGCCCATGTAAAACCAAAGGTCCCCAGAGTGGGGGCATTTTTTGCCCCAGCACTACAATTTGAATAATCTTGGTAGGGGTCCACTAGGTGAAGCTTCATACCAAATATCAAAGACCTGGGCCTAGCGGTTTCAGAGAAGAACATTTTTAAAGACTTTCCCTATATAAGCCCATGTAAAACCAAAGGGTCCAGGGGCGGGGGGCATTTTTGGCCCCAGCACTCAAATTTGAACAATCTTGGTAGGGGTCCACTAGATCAAGCATCATACCAAATATCAAAGACCTGGGCCTTGCGGTTTCAGAGAAGAAGATTTTTCAAGATTTTCCATATATATGTCTATGTAAAACCAAAGGGCCCCGGAGCGGGGGCATTTTTTGCCCCAGGGCTATAATTTGAACAATCTTGGTGGGGGTCCACTAGGTGATGCTTCATACCAAATATCAAAGACCTGGGCCTTGCGTTTTCAGAGAAGAAAATTTTAAAAGATTTTCCCTATATAAGCCCATGTAACCCAAAGGGCCCCGGAGCGGGGGCATTTTTGGCCCCAGCACTTTAATTTGAACAATCTTGGTCAGGGTCCACTAGATGAAGCTTCATACCAAATTTCAAAGACCTGGGCCTTGCGGTTTTAGAGAAGAAGGTTTTTAAAGATTTTCCATATATAAGCCCATGTTAAACCAAAGGGCCCGGGTTAGGGGGCATTTTTGGCCCAAGCACTATAATTTGAACAATCTTGGTAGGGGTCCACTAGATGAAGCTTCACACCAAATATCAAAGACCAGGGCCTTACGGTTTCAGAGAAGAAGATTTTTAAAGATCTTCCCTATATAAGCCCATGTAAAACCAAAGGCCCCCGGAGCGGGGCATTTTTGGCCCCAGCACTATAATTTGAACAATCTTGGTAGGGGTCCACTAGATGAAGCTTAATACCAAATATCAAAGACCTGGGCCTTGCGGTTTCAAAGAAGAAGATTTTTAAAGATTTTCCCTATATAAGCCCATGTAAAACCAAAGGGGCCCGGGGCGGGGGCATTTTTGGCCCCAGCACTATAATTTGAACAATCTTGGTAGGGGTCCACTAGGTGAAGCTTCATACCAAATATCAAAGACCTGGGCCTTACGGTTTCAGAGAAGAAGATTTTTAAAGGTTTTCCCTATATAAGCCCATGTAAAACCAAAGGGCCCCGGAGCGGGGGCATTTTTGGCCCCAGCACTATAATTTGAACAATCTTGGTAGGGGTCCACTAGATGAAACTTCATACCAAATATAAAAGACCTGGGCCTTTTGGTTTCAGAGAAGAAGATTTTTTGAGTTTTTGGTGAAAAAAAATCTATTTTTGGCTCCTATGAGCTATATGTGCAACGGACCGGAACCATTTGAACAACTTTGAAAGGGGACCACCTAAGGATCATTCCTGTGAAGTTTGGTCAAAATCTGATCAGTGGTTTTGGAGGAGATGTCGTTTAAAGAAATTGTTTACGGATGCACGGACGCACTGACGTACTGACGCACGACGGACGAAAAATGATCACATAAGCTCACCTCGTCACTACGTGACGCTGAGCTAAAAATAGGAAAAAATAGAAAATTATGGGTCCTTTCCGGTCCTTTCCAGTAATCAGGTCCTTTCTTGTCCTTTCCGGTAAATTTACGCATCGGCAGTCGTGTCGGCATTGGAAAAGAAAAGAAAAATGTGACGCCTGACATAAAGCAATAGAAATCGCTGTATTTTCGCCGCATCATAGTCTTCAACAAATACTTTTCCAATCTTCCAGAATGATTCGAAATTCATCCATTCATGAATGATGGCATTTGTTTTAATTATGCTGAAACACTTCAACCTTACCTTTTGATGATCATGTATTGAATACAGATCCGCTTATATTTAATCAGCCTCAAGTTATGGCAACTATCAACATGAGTAGGAAACCGATTATTGATGCCTGATTACATAACGGTATTTATTATCTAAGGGTAAGCCGCCCGCATTATTAACTTTATTAACAACGCCTGAAGCATGAACATTAACTCTATGACAAGCGTGCATAAAAATACAATCCTGAATATTGTTAGCAATCCTGAATAGTGTTAGGCAACCACATTGACTTCTACGGAATGGGGATCGACAGATCTACAGATTCACATTAATTTTGTCATGTAGTTAGGAATTAAATACAAAACAGACACACAGACGATAAAAAGTTAAGACCACTTTTTCTTTTTGTGGAGAACCTGACGAGGTTTCTCCGGAAAAACGCAAGAAAAAAAAATCAAATGCATGAGAAATTTCTGGCGGCTATTTCTCCCAAAATCGCAGAAATTCACGTTGGAATGGATTACTCTGTTTTTTTGTGGAAAAACAAAACAGAAGCAACAACAACTGGGCTAGGAAAGTTATAATTAAAGTAACAGCGAATATATATCCGACCAGGCAGCGTTAGCGCTAGCTCTTTCTGCTTAGCGTCTGCAGGCCGCAGATGCAAGAAAATTTGCGTCCATGAGTCATTTTTTTTCGCGTCCTTTGGCCATTGGCGAAGACTCCTAACCGGAGGCTTAAACACCTTGTTTATTGCCATTTTCCGACATGTGTATGTCGGCGCCATTGATTATTGCATCATGCTAGTTGTTTACTTTTGACTCCACTTCTATTTATCATCCCGACGTATTTTTTTCTCGCAGCATTGTAGTCAATGCACGTCTGAGATAGACCCACCGCTGCACAGACTGATCTCTTTGTCCGCCGTGTTCCGTATACATTTGACCAAAATTATATTTATTGAGTCAAAATGGCAGGCTTGGGTACTCATATATCTAATTGTGAATCACAGGTGGTCAGCATGCGATGCATGCTTATTTACTGCTATCTATCAAGTAGCCGATTAAATTAACATCCTAAGATGTCTCACCGGCGTCTTTGAACATTTAGCAGAATTACTAACAGCGCATCATAAAAGAACGCAAACACAGCAACCAGGACAGACTGATTAGCTTTCACAGATGTGCTTGCTGATCTGAGTCTTCACTGGTCGCACGTTTTATTGTATTTTTGCTGAACACTGAATTTAGGAGTACCGATACTCTCAAAGAATCACAGGATACGCCTATAGTCTTTGGTTGAAGGAGTAACAGTACTCCTCGGGCAAAAGCTTATCAATTACACTGTCTCTGCCTTTTCCTTCAATCATTTTATCATTTATATTTCTAAAGGTTGGCTCAAGGGCTTAGATGGTAGACTGCTGACTTCCTCCAGGGAGTGTAAAAAAAATTAAGTCTAGTGTTTCAGAGAGCACCTGCCTCGGATGCTAGAGGCCCCCGGTTCGATCCATGGAGGTGGTGATTATTTTGGTGTCCGAACACGTTGGCATCATTTGCAGGGATGAATGCCAAAAAGTGCACTGACGTTTGGCTCAAGATCTTAGTTGGTAGAATGTGCTGACTTCCTCCAGGGAGTGTAAAAAAAATAACACAGAGTCTAGTGTTTCCCCTAGCCCATTTTAGGGTGCACTTGTCTCGGATGCTAGAGGCCCATGGTTCGATCCCTGGAGGTGGTGATTATTTCGATGTCCGAACACGCTCCATTGGCATCATTTGCAGGGATGAATGCCAAAAAGTGCACTGTCCTACAGATGGAAGCCCCCTATGCAGGAAGAGTCCTCCTGTGGTCAGGTATAAAAGCCAAGGCCGGGCCTAGCCCCAAGCCAAAATGCCGATCCAAAGATATTATATTTTGTCTCTTGTCACAGTAAAACGAAAAAACAAATGTGTGGAGTGGTCCTTAATGAAGAAATTGAAAAAGTTCAGAATAGAACTGCTAGATTTGTAACAGGAAATTGCTGCTTTGAAACTGGGAGCATGACTAGAATTCTAGGAAAATTAAGATGGGCGTCTCTCAAGAATTTGTTTGGTGAAGCTTCATACCAAATATCAAATACATGGGCCTTACAGTTTCAGAGTAGAAATGTTTTAAAGATTTTCCCTATATCCTTAGGACTGCCGGGCATTTTTGAAACCATGACTAAAATGGGGGTAGGGGAGAACATTTCGCCCTAGAACCCGATCTTTTGGTTCATTTAGTCTTGTCTAGCCCGTTTTCAATAGAAGACAAAATTTACTGTTCGGTATGTGAAAACAAACTTTCTGATGACGTCATAGGTCATTGCGCAGGGGTCACGCTATGCTAAAACATGCTCACGGACTTCTTTTTTTTTTTTTTTTTTTTTTTTTTTTTGCGTTTTTCTCAACCTAATTTTCCTCTCGTTTTCTATCATTTTACCTTATGTACGTTTCACTCTTTTGTACCTATTCTCGACATGTCTTTGTTTTGGCCGCACTTGTTTCGTACAGACAGCGCGCCGTCTCAAAGAACATGGGGCAGAATGGCAATTTCAGAGGCTAATTTTTTCGACTTTTTGCCAGGTTTGGAAGCCTCTGGTCCTGTTCCAGTATCTCTTAGAGGATTGATATGCATGTTGCAAACAGTTGTTGGAATACCCTATTCAAAAACACCCTTATCAAAAGTATGGTTGAATATGGGAAAGAATGAGGGTCGTTCAAAAAGTTTTTGGCAGCAATTACGCAAAAATACGCTATGGTAGTGGAAAGGATATAAGCCCATGTAAAACCAAAGGTCCCCAGAGTGGGGGCATTTTTTGCCCCAGCACTACAATTTGAATAATCTTGGTAGGGGTCCACTAGGTGAAGCTTCATACCAAATATCAAAGACCTGGGCCTAGCGGTTTCAGAGAAGAAAATTTTTAAAGACTTTCCCTATATAAGCCCATGTAAAACCAAAGGGTCCAGGGGCGGGGGGCATTTTTGGCCCCAGCACTCAAATTTGAACAATCTTGGTAGGGGTCCACTAGATCAAGCCTCATACCAAATATCAAAGACCTGGGCCTTGCGGTTTCAGAGAAGAAGATCTTTCAAGATTTTCCATATATATGTCTATGTAAAACCAAAGGGCCCCGGAGCGGGGGTATTTTTTGCCCCAGGGCTATAATTTGAACAATCTTGGTGGGGGTCCACTAGGTGATGCTTCATACCAAATATCAAAGACCTGGGCCTTGCGTTTTCAGAGAAGAAAATTTTAAAAGATTTTCCCTATATAAGCCCATGTAACCCAAAGGGCCCCGGAGCGGGGGCATTTTTGGCCCCAGCACTTTAATTTGAACAATCTTGGTCAGGGTCCACTAGATGAAGCTTCATACCAAATTTCAAAGACCTGGGCCTTGCGGTTTTAGAGAAGAAGGTTTTTAAAGATTTTCCATATATAAGCCCATGTTAAACCAAAGGGCCCGGGTTAGGGGGCATTTTTGGCCCAAGCACTATAATTTGAACAATCTTGGTAGGGGTCCACTAGATGAAGCTTCACACCAAATATCAAAGACCAGGGCCTTACGGTTTCAGAGAAGAAGATTTTTAAAGATCTTCCCTATATAAGCCCATGTAAAACCAAAGGCCCCCGGAGCGGGGCATTTTTGGCCCCAGCACTATAATTTGAACAATCTTGGTAGGGGTCCACTAGATGAAGCTTAATACCAAATATCAAAGACCTGGGCCTTGCGGTTTCAAAGAAGAAGATTTTTAAAGATTTTCCCTATATAAGCCCATGTAAAACCAAAGGGGCCCGGGGCGGGGGCATTTTTGGCCCCAGCACTATAATTTGAACAATCTTGGTAGGGGTCCACTAGGTGAAGCTTCATACCAAATATCAAAGACCTGGGCCTTACGGTTTCAGAGAAGAAGATTTTTAAAGGTTTTCCCTATATAAGCCCATGTAAAACCAAAGGGCCCCGGAGCGGGGGCATTTTTGGCCCCAGCACTATAATTTGAACAATCTTGGTAGGGGTCCACTAGATGAAACTTCATACCAAATATAAAAGACCTGGGCCTTTTGGTTTCAGAGAAGAAGATTTTTTGAGTTTTTGGTGAAAAAAAAAATCTATTTTTGGCTCCTATGAGCTATATGTGCAACGGACCGGAACCATTTGAACAACTTTGAAAGGGGACCACCTAAGGATCATTCCTGTGAAGTTTGGTCAAAATCCGATCAGTGGTTTTGGAGGAGATGTCGTTTAAAGAAATTGTTTACGGATGCACGGACGCACTGACGTACTGACGCACGACGGACGAAAAATGATCACATAAGCTCACCTCGTCACTACGTGACGCTGAGCTAAAAATAGGAAACAATAGAAAATTATGGGTCCTTTCCGGTAATCAGGTCCTTTCTTGTCCTTTCCGGTAAATTTACGCATCGGCAGTCGTGTCGGCATTGGAAAAGAAAAGAAAAATGTGACGCCTGACATAAAGCAATAGAAATCGCTGTATTTTCGCCGCATCATAGTCTTCAACAAATACTTTTCCAATCTTCCAGAATGATTCGAAATTCATCCATTCATGAATGATGGCATTTGTTTTAATTATGCTGAAACACTTCAACCTTACCTTTTGATGATCATGTATTGAATACAGATCCGCTTATATTTAATCAGCCTCAAGTTATGGCAACTATCAACATGAGTAGGAAACCGATTATTGATGCCTGATTACATAACGGTATTTATTATCTAAGGGTAAGCCGCCCGCATTATTAACTTTATTAACAACGCCTGAAGCATGAACATTAACTCTATGACAAGCGTGCATAAAAATACAATCCTGAATATTGTTAGCAATCCTGAATAGTGTTAGGCAACCACATTGACTTCTACGGAATGGGGATCGACAGATCTACAGATTCACATTAATTTTGTCATGTAGTTAGGAATTAAATACAAAACAGACACACAGACGATAAAAAGTTAAGACCACTTTTTCTTTTTGTGGAGAACCTGACGAGGTTTCTCCGGAAAAACGCAAGAAAAAAAAAATCAAATGCATGAGAAATTTCTGGCGGCTATTTCTCCCAAAATCGCAGAAATTCACGTTGGAATGGATTACTCTGTTTTTTTGTGGAAAAACAAAACAGAAGCAACAACAACTGGGCTAGGAAAGTTATAATTAAAGTAACAGCGAATATATATCCGACCAGGCAGCGTTAGCGCTAGCTCTTTCTGCTTAGCGTCTGCAGGCCGCAGATGCAAGAAAATTTGCGTCCATGAGTCATTTTTTTCGCGTCCTTTGGCCATTGGCGAAGACTCCTAACCGGAGGCTTAAACACCTTGTTTATTGCCATTTTCCGACATGTGTATGTCGGCGCCATTGATTATTGCATCATGCTAGTTGTTTACTTTTGACTCCACTTCTATTTATCATCCCGACGTATTTTTTTCTCGCAGCATTGTAGTCAATGCACGTCTGAGATAGACCCACCGCTGCACAGACTGATCTCTTTGTCCGCCGTGTTCCGTATACATTTGACCAAAATTATATTTATTGAGTCAAAATGGCAGGATTAACCTGTAATACTTGGGTACTCATATATCTAATTGTGAATCACAGGTGGTCAGCATGCGATGCATGCTTATTTACTGCTATCTATCAAGTAGCCGATTAAATTAACATCCTAAGATGTCTCACCGGCGTCTTTGAACATTTAGCAGAATTACTAACAGCGCATCATAAAAGAACGCAAACACAGCAACCAGGACAGACTGATTAGCTTTCACAGATGTGCTTGCTGATCTGAGTCTTCACTGGTCGCACGTTTTATTGTATTTTTGCTGAACACTGAATTTAGGAGTACCGATACTCTCAAAGAATCACAGGATACGCCTATAGTCTTTGGTTGAAGGAGTAACAGTACTCCTCGGGCAAAAGCTTATCAATTACACTGTCTCTGCCTTTTCCTTCAATCATTTTATCATTTATATTTCTAAAGGTTGGCTCAAGGGCTTAGATGGTAGACTGCTGACTTCCTCCAGGGAGTGTAAAAAAAATTAAGTCTAGTGTTTCAGAGAGCACCTGCCTCGGATGCTAGAGGCCCCCGGTTCGATCCATGGAGGTGGTGATTATTTTGGTGTCCGAACACGTTGGCATCATTTGCAGGGATGAATGCCAAAAAGTGCACTGACGTTTGGCTCAAGATCTTAGTTGGTAGAATGTGCTGACTTCCTCCAGGGAGTGTAAAAAAAATAACACAGAGTCTAGTGTTTCCCCTAGCCCATTTTAGGGTGCACTTGTCTCGGATGCTAGAGGCCCATGGTTCGATCCCTGGAGGTGGTGATTATTTCGATGTCCGAACACGCTCCATTGGCATCATTTGCAGGGATGAATGCCAAAAAGTGCACTGTCCTACAGATGGAAGCCCCCTATGCAGGAAGAGTCCTCCTGTGGTCAGGTATAAAAGCCAAGATCGGGCCTAGCCCCAAGCCAAAAATGCCGATCCAAAGATATTATATTTTGTCTCTTGTCACAGTAAAACGAAAAAACAAATGTGTGGAGTGGTCCTTAATGAAGAAATTGAAAAAGTTCAGAATAGAACTGCTAGATTTGTAACAGGAAATTGCTGCTTTGAAACTGGGAGCATGACTAGAATTCTAGGAAAATTAAGATGGGCGTCTCTCAAGAAAAGGAGAAGAGACAGTAGGCTCATACGCTTATACAAAGGTCTAAAGGGTGCTGCCAGCAATCCAACAGATGACCTTTTTCCCCCAGCTAGGCACTGTAGAAAGCACCATTCAATGACGTTTCAGACCCTTACTGCAAGAACTGACATTTATAAGGAATCGTTCTTCCCCCACCAAACCATTAGGGAGTGGAATGCCCTTCCCGATTCGATTATTTCGACGGCTGAAGATGCTGAGGATTGTGTGGCTAAGTTTACCTCTTTGGTTAGAGCTAGGGACTAACTATTCATATCACAGGTCCTGGTGTATGAATGTCATTTGACGTGTCACCAGTATCAATTCTGATTCTGATATAGAAATACAGTCCAACCTGTATTAAGCAAGCACCTGAAGGATAACAGAAATGTTAACCAGTGAAATTTAACATTTTTGGCTTTTTTGGGAACAAAACACCTGCTTGCTTAAGACACATTGCTTACTTAATAGAGGTGGCCACTAAGACAGGTTATACTGTATATTTTAGTCAGTTTGGTATAAAATTTTTATGAATTATTCAGTGGTTCTGTCTCTGTGAACACCTGGAATTCTTTCAAGGTCTCCTTCCTGTTGGCACTGAAAATGATGTTTTGCATGATATTGATCAGTGTGTAATAGTGTTCAATATGATAAGGTCTTAAATCCTATAATAACAAAATACAAGATCTAATCAGATATTATGACTTGACAGTGTCCGACTTCTGATACTATATGACAGCATGCGCATTCCAAGCAGGCATATGACATGATTGTGACTTCACATCAACGTCGGTGCAACGTCAAGACTCATGACGTTGCACCGACGTTGGTGTGACTTTGCCCCAACGTTGGTGTGACTTTGCCCCAGCGATTATGCCTACTGGGTTAACTTCCACATGGCTTAGTAAGTAAGCATCCTGAAGACAATAAGTCATCCATCCTTATTTCAGTAGCAGAAGAGCTTTGGTTTCAATATCTTCAAATTGTCACTTTCAAATACAAAGCAAATTAATATGACAGTGAATGTATAGATCTCTTCTTTTCTGGGTTTGTTTATCTTAACGACGCATCAGTCTTCAGGGGAGGTAATCGTGTGCACATATCATTTTTCTACTGCATGACATTTGACGGGAACTTGATTACGACACATGCGAGCGGTCCTGTGATGCATAAAGGTACCTTAGTAAATGAAGGTACATAATTAAATTACAAAAATACATGTGAAAGAAGTGGAAGTGGACGTCAGTCAGGAGCTCTTCTACTGGTGACGCTAGCTTCTTCGTCCCATACTGGACCCATGTGTTTGAAAGGTGACAGACACATCCCAGATCGTAGACGTTCGGTTGGACCTCTCTGATGCTCAACAGGACTGAGTTGTTCTTGCCGACCATCACGCGGGCGTTGTCGCTACCGTAGCCAATGACTTCATCCAGGGGATCTCCCGTTCACTGAAAAGAGAAGACATATATGCACATATGGCCCCTGCCTCTAATCAAACAAAACATGCATATGCACTGCTACAAGGGTCGTTTGAATCCGATCATAAGATGGCAAATGATTTCTTTTCGTTTATGTTTCCCTGCAAATGTTTTAGTTAAAAGTTCTGAATTTGAAACGACATACTGTAACTGACACAATCATGTACATGTATCCGTGACCCATCGCATTGGCAGGCTGAGCCGAGTCTTCGCTTGAAGACCAAATCTTATTGTAGGTTTCTTTATGCGCTGGCTCATTTATTACTAACATGCAATGAGCAAAGTCTCTGATCAAACTGCGCATGTGTGCATGCTGATCTGAGTCTTCGTTGGTAGCACAAGTAGGTTTTGTGGCACACTGGCAAATTTAAAAACGTACATTTTTGGATTAACCCATTTGGTACCGGAAACCACAAAATGGGTAATTAGAAAACAGTGCATGCCCAGATCAGACGCCGCAGAAGGCGGCGTCTGATCAGGGCCTACACTGTTTGCAAAAAGTAAAGCCATTTTCCAAGTAAATTTTGAAGTAAACACAAGCTGACATCCCTTAATTTCGAGAATGGGCTCGAGGAAGATTTGATACAAAAGGGGTTAAACAGAGCTAGTAGAAGACACATGCGATTAGCGTATTACGAAAACATGCCTATTCAAATAGATGTATGCAGAAAATTTAACCACGCAAAAATGAAAATTTCAGCGAACTATTGCATCAACCCTAGGGTTCAACCTAATGTTTAAGTTCATTTCTCAAGAACTATTAGACCGTCAATGATGATACTTATTACAAGCTTGCATCTATGAATGGCAACTTTTATGCAAGCATCAATGATTGACCTTGGCCTAGATTTCATGGTTCGGCGACTTTACACTCCCACAGGGGCAACATAGCCTTCGGTGGAATTCTTGTGTGGGATTGGATTTCCGCTATTGATGTTCCCATTAGGGTCTAGTTATTTCATGTTTGTGTTTCTTTTCCTTTGGTGTCTCTTTGGGAGTTGTGGGTTAATTGTATTGATTCCTGATCATTGCCTTCATTTTTATTTACACTGTTTACTCAGGCCTGTCTGTTCGAATACATGTACATTTGGTAAATACGGTTACTCCAGATTAAATCACTTTGATGAAAACACGCCTATACAAATACATTGTAAACTTTACTGCCGAAAAAACGAAAATTTTAAGATGCAAAAATTGTGATATTTTTCTTATTTCTGCTCAAATTATAGATTGTGGGTATGCGTTAGAACCGCAGTACCCACAATCTATATTTTCGAGCAGAAATAAGAAAAATTAGGTTTTCACCTGTAAACCCCAGATTTACTAAATAAAAGTGGGGTTCAAGGGGGTCAAAATTATAAAGATGTGTTTTCGTGATGTTGTCTCAAAACACAGTTGATCAAAAAAAAAAAAAAAAATGAAAATGCATGAGGGACACATACATGTCATGTACATGCAATTAATTTTCCTCCTAGTAGTTAAGTAAACACAGGTGAGCTATAAATACAAGAATTCCGCCGAAGATTATGTTGCCCCTGTGGAAGTGCAAAGTCACCGAACCATGAAATCTAGGCCAAGGTCAAACATTGATGCTTGTATAAAAGTTGCCATTCATAGATGCAAGCTTGTACTAAGTATCATAGTTGAAGGTCTAATAGTTCTTGAGAAATGAACTATTAAACGTTAGGTGGAACACTAGGGTTGATGCAATAGTCACTAAGTCAGTGAACCATGAAATTTATGTCAAGGTCAAATATGGATGCTTGCATTATAGTTGTCATCCCTAGATACGAGTAAGTACTAAGTATCATTAATAAAGCTCTTATAGTTCTTTTGAAATGAACTTGACCCTTAGGGTGAACACCAGGGTGGTTGCAATATTTTACAAAGTCAGTGAACCATGAAATGTAGGTCAAGGTCAAATATGGGTGCTTGCATTTAAGTTGTCATCCTCAGATACAAGTTTGTTCCAAATATCATTAATGAAGCTCTTATAGTTCTTGAGAAATAAACTTGACCATTAGGGTGAACGCTAGGGTGGTCAAAATATTTTACAAAGTGAGTAAACCATGAAATGTAGGTCAAGGTAAAATATGGATGCTTGCATTTAAGTTGTCATCCCCAGATATAAGTTTGTACCAAATTTCATTAATGAAGCTATTATAGTTCTTGAGAAATAAACTTGACCTTTAGGGTGAACGCTAGGGTGGTCGCAAATGCTGACGCCTTGACAAACTGACGAACGAACGGACGGGAAACCGGACCCCTATAATGTGCCATGCTAATAGCAGGCACAACAAAAAGCATGAAGGCATACAGGTATGTGTTGCTGTTGCTAATGCTTTGAACCTTAGTATGGTGTCAAAGTAAAATGATACCATTTTCAAATGTTCCATAATTGAAATCTTTTTAATAAAATACCAATGAACAATGTTATTACAGTACACTCGCAGTGATGGTTTAAGTACCTTTTAACCCATTACTTTGTGAATTTTGCTGATTTTCTCAGTGTTGCCTAGGGCAGCAACTTTATAACAACCTGTATTTCATAATGAATTGTCTGTTTTACATCAAACTTGGCAGGAATGTTCACTGAACAGTTGCCTTTCAAATGGAATCTTTTCAGTTTAAATCATTGTTGCCATGCTAACGAGGGGCATCTCAAAGTTTCCAAAATGTGTGATTCCAAATGTATTTTTGACCGATGTTGAAGTTAATCTTCACACTGCTGTCCAGGTAACAATTAAGGGGTTTGGTAATGGCCATTTTCACTGTCTGCAGCATGTTTTGTCAGCGTCAATTTCGAGACATTTTTTTACCCCATACACGCTCAGATTTCATTTCAGCAGCCGGCTGGGCCATAACTCCATTTTTTTTCAGGGGTGGGGCTTTCCTCCTGAAAATCCTCTACCCCCCTTCGAACCACCCATAGGTATATACATGTATTAAGCGGGGAGCCGTGAAAAAAAAAACAGGCCATTTTTAAGGACAACTAATCCTAACGCAAACATAGCTGTTCAGGGGCGGAGAATGCAGATTTTAGGTGGTCCTTGGGCTCAAGAGGGGGTTGGGGGTTTCAGACACATAAAAAGACGTATCTCTATGGGAAAGGGCTAGAGAATTCCATTTTTACAACAAATCATAATTTTGAAGTCGGTTTTCATATGTTGTTGTCTTAAATTGTTATCTGAAATAAGTGGTACAAGTTTAACTGTATTAGATGCTATGTGCCCTTTTAGTTTAAGGGCTAAATGTCTTTGAATAAAACATCTATCCATTCATATTTGAATTTGCCAAATTTAAATTTGAAGAGCTTTTTGTACAGGTCATATATGAGCTTAGGTTTATAACGTCCCCATCAACACTGTAAAGGTCATTTTGAAGAGATGTTGCTTCCAATTTTGTGGGACTTTTACCCGACATTGAGATGAAATGGTATCTCAAGCCCTGCCGCCCAATGAAACTAATAGGGTTTATAAGCGCTGACAGTCCGACTCGTACCGCTTTGCCTGGGCAGGCTTTGACCCATTTTCTTTCTTATGAATGTTTTCATTGCTCTTAAAGGAACTCATTTTTGATTTTTATTTGCCTTCACTGCAGCTGGTGTTGTGCCGTGTGGCGGCGGTAAAACGTCTCCCCGTACATCAACCATAGTGCAGTTTATATTTTACTTTTGGTCCTTTGAGATCAGCGAGAATATTCTGAGAAATCAGAAATTAATTATTGGTTTAGACTCATATTCTAGACAGGTTTTTAATTATTTGGACCCCATTTTGATTTATATCAGTCTTTGAATCGACTGCCTATTTGAAATTCGCAAAATTGCAGTATGTTTCCTCTGACTTTCTTTGCCGGGTCATTACAGGGTCACTGATGAAGCTTTATTAGCCGAAACTACGTAGTATGACCCATTTTCTTTCTTATGAATGTTTTCATTGCTCTTAAAGGAACTCATTTTTGAGTTTTATTTGATCCTGTAAGCGGTTTACCAGTAATCGTGTGTGGGTAGGTTTCAGCTCTGCGTCGAAGCATCATGCAGCCCATCTATTTCTTCAAGCCCCAATTGGCGTGGGCTGGATAACTGGGTGATAATTATTCAAAACATTATGGTGTGAGTTTGTTAGAGTTGAGGCATATCTGCCAAATGCCCATAACTTATGTTTCTTACAAGAAATAGGGGAAATTATCTCTTTATTATACTTGCTACATCTTATGTGAAGCTATGCCTTGGCACGGGAGGAAAAAGCTTATTCCCAGTTACTTCCCATATTTGTTCTTTTTTGTATCTCACAGACTAGAAGATAGGAGAGTATGTCCTCATGGATGTTATATGAAGAGCACACCAATCACATGTGAGAAGAGACAGATAAAACATAAACTTGTCAGAACTGTTGGAATACAGACTAAGGTGAAGAGAAGATCAGTAGGTAAGCCTGTCAGACTTTTCAGAGCCAACAAAATGTATCACATGGTACCCATATTTTCCATCTACAAAGGGAAAAAAGTGCAGAAACCAAATATGAACATTTATGTTAGATTTATTTCCCCAATATTTGCAGAGAAACCAATATTTACTGTGATGTATAGTTCGAACAAATTGACCTGAGACTGGTGAACTCTATTAACATAACTTCATGCCCTACTGAATGCATGTATTTATCTTCCCCGTCTCCCAAAAATGGCGATATTGTTATATAATACATGGAGGTCGGTAAATTGGTTGCAATTCGTGAGATGCCGAAAAATCACGAGATTTCTATGAAAGCCGAAGTATTAGGTGATAACATTGACTAATTATTCCATCATAAAAGTCAGTCTCATGTCTAATTGTTCGACTATAACAGTGTCCGTTTATTGTTTTGTTTGTTTGATTTGAGGTTGAACGTCCCCGTCAACACTGTATAGGTCATTTTGGAGACGTTGCTTCCAATTTTGTGGGACTTTTAGCGAAATGACATTTCAAGCCCTGATGCCTAATGAAACCAATAGGATTTATAAGCATGGGCGGTCCGACACTTGTCGCTTTGCCTGGGCAGGCTTAGATCCTTCAAGCGGTTTACCAGTACTCCTGTGCAGTGGGTTTCAGCTCTGCGTGGAAGCATCATGCAGCCCATCTATTTCTTAAAGCCCCGATGGGCGGTGGCTCCCATTTATTGTGATGTATCACTGTTTATGGTTGACTCACTGTTTATGATTGACTATTGCAGGCCAAAATGATCATGGCAATACTGTTACTATTGCCGAAAAAGCATTATTGCAATACTATCACTATTGCAGGTTTCTTTTGCAATTACTATTTTTTGAACATTACCATTAAAACCCTAAACATTTGGACACCTTGAAGACTTGCTGTAAATCTCCTAAAATTTTAACAAATTTGTTTCGCACTTCATGTAGTCCAAAGAGTGCTGATGGAATGGCAAACATTGTAGACCCTGAGCAGAGCAGTCTGATCTGGGCCTGCACTGTTTGGATGGGCCTGTCTGTCCCAATACTTAGGGTCATTACGGTATTTACTCAACAGTCTGTATGCTGGGTATATTTTTAGCAGACAAAATTTTGAAGTATTTTTCTCAAAAAACACAATTTGCCATTTCATGCAAATTTTCTCCTATGTGCATGAGATTTCATGTTCTGCTTTCTGGGAAAAATAAGAAAATATCAACAGTTTGTCATCTGCTGAATTAGCCCATAGCGGTTAAAAGACAAGAGCAAAGTTTTCTGTAAGCTTTTTTATGGCATCCAGTGTAGAAATTCTCTTAGTCCATGAGACAACTAAAGTGTTATTCATTAAAGAGTTCTTGTATGCAAATTCTCGTACATTCCTCCTTATGGTTATCACATACAGATGTTTCTATTTATAGACCTATGATTTCTATTTATACATTGAACTATTGAAACTAGTCTGCTAGTGAAAACACTATTGCTGATGCTTATATTGTCACTTTAGCAGCACTATGGCCAAGAGCACTATTGTGATGTATCACTAGTTCAGCAAATTGTTACATCACAAGTTATTTGGATGCAACATAGCCTGTTTACAGTGTTATGCTATAACAGGCCCTCCCAGTGTTATTGTATTAGTGCCTGTTTACTTCGTTGTCATTTAACAGTTATTGTGATGTAACAATGTATGTTGTTTACTTTGTTAATATGATGTAACAGTGCCTGTTTATTGAGTTATTCATATGGTATCTGTTTACTGTGTTTCTGTGATGTGAGGGTGTCTGTTTATTTTGATACTGTGATGTAACAGTGCCTGTTTACTGTGTTACCGTGATGCAATAGTCTGTGTTGGTTTGATGTAACACTGCTTATTTACTGTGTTAGTGTGAGCTGACAGTGCCTGTTACTGTGTTCATGGGATACTCCGGTGCCAGTTCATTGTGATGTCACAGTCCCTGTTTACTGTGTTAGTGTGAGTAACAGTGCCTGTTTCTTGTGTTACTGTGATGTTATAACTCCTGTTTATGTTATGTAGTGGTGCCTGTTTACTGTCACAGTTAGTGTAACTGCCTGTTAACTCCTATTGTGCCTGTAACTGTTATTCTTATGGTGTATGTTTCCTGAGTTTCTGTGACGTATGGATGCCTGTTTACTGTGTTAATGTGATGTAGCAGTGTCTGTTTACTGCATCTGTGTAATGTAACAGTGCCTGTTTATGTGATATAACTGTCTGTTTTCTGTGTTAATATGATTTAATGGTGTCTGTTTACCCTGTTATTTTGGTGTAATGGTGCCTGTTTACTGTGTTATTGTGATACAACACTACCTGTTTACCGTGTTTATACATTTTACACCAGAAATCCCAAAACAAGAGCTAGAAAACAGTGCATGCCCAGATCGGATGCCTCGGCTTGTAGTCAGAGCTGCATCAAACTAAAATGAGCCAGTTGACATGTGTACAACATGAAAACTCAAATTACCTGGCAAAGACAGCCTTTACTGTCCACACAAAAACACTTGATCATCTACCTCATTTACCCTAAGTATTCAAACACCTCAGTTCCTTTCCATACTTTTGAGCAAGTTTATTTCATTATGCAATTTATTGTCTGAAAACAGCTTGGCAGACAGTTAAGACTCTGATGAAACACCACGTTCTGCATGCCCAGGAAATTCATCACAGGCACTAAGACTGTGCTAATGATGAAAGCTATTTTGAACATAGAGGATCTTACATGAATGTTCATGTGTTATTGAGTTTATTACTACGAGTTGAGTAAAAGGGATTTCCTCAGCTCGTTTAATGAATTTAATAAAACAGGAACACAAATGCAAGATTCTATTTATCATTTGACATTTAAAATGCATTTTATTCACGATTGTTTTACAAAAGTGTAAATATTTCGCCATTAGTAAACACGACATCGTTAAGAACGTCGTACATGTAACATTTTGGGACATATCAAAATATTTTGCATATCTAACTAATTTGCATTAATCCACTAGTAGATTATCAAATTTATTACATGATGTTATTACATTCTCAGTCTCGACACCATATGATTAAGTGACATACATGTACCGTATATCACAAATCCCTGTAAAAGCTAAACTGTGTCTTTCATAAAAATAAATGCATATTTTACAAATTTTTATTGAAGGAGGTCAGACAGCGCTTAGGCCATCAGATACAGACTTGACAGGAGAATCTTACTCTAGAGCCATTCATCCCGATGGATCAACAGATAATCAGTCTGGAGTACAGAATGAACTGCCAGGTTGTAATGGTGTGAACCAGTCTGTGCCAGTGACAGAAGACGTGAGATGGAAAGCTTTGAAAACCAGTCACGGTATCAAAACTGATGATCAGATGTTGAGAGCTCTGCTGGACTGGTAAGTAAACTGTGCAAGTACCACAGCATAAAACCAACAACAAAGTAGGGGAATAATAAATGAAGATGCTAGCATCTTTGTGACTTTTTAAGTTTGTTTTTTTTTTGTCGGCATTGGCCTTAGCGTTGAAATAGGTGTCAGTGTCAACATTCATGTTAATGTTTTTAAGAGATTATATTTTCCAATTCATATGATGATTGGATCATTTTAAGCACGATGGCATATGATAATATGGCCCATGACCTCAAGGTCGAGGTCACAGACTTAGAAAGTTCATGTTAAAGTTTCTCATTTTAGTTTTTATGAGCTTGTATTTTGAAAACAACAGTCAACCATCTTTATTCCAACATTTCGTCTGCTGAGTGCAATAACGGTGTAACTGACATTTGGGCCAAAATTGTTTTTTTGGATAAATGGGTGCCTTAGGACTTGTCACACTTTGTAAATAAGTTCTACAACTGGATTCTGCCTCAATCATGATTTATTTCAGCATTTTGGAATTTTTTTTGTCAGTTACATCGTTTTTGCTCTGGCTTTTAGAAAAAAAGTTGGCGCAAAAACAGTGTAAGTGCACTTACCCCATTTTTGCGCAAAGTTTTTTGATACCTCAAAAAAATTGAATCCTGCCGCTTGATATTTCAGAATAAGCATGTAAGTACCATGCAGAATGTATAAAATGTGACCTATTACCTACCAAGTGTCTTTAATTTACTGCTTTACCATGTAAAAGGCAAAGAAATAAGGTTTGTACATTTACATTGTTTTAGCACTGGATGCACTTACACCGTTTTTGCACCAAATTGTGACCAAAAACACTTGGCGCAGAAATGGTGTATCAACCCTTAAATGCTAAATATTTCTTTTCAAATGTCATTTATTCAACAATAAACATCACACACAAATGAAAGAAATCACCATGAAGTTAAGAAACCAGCTTATAGTATGGTTTTCTATGCCATTCTTTAATAAAACAGTTTTTTGTCTCTCCTGAAAAGTTGCCATTTTGCACTTACAACGTTATTGCACTCAGCGGACGATTTGTTCTAACGACAAAATTCATTTTAATGGCAATTTGATTTAAATGACTACATGTACATAGCTAAAGGCTTAGCCTCGGTTCCGAGCGACGTGGGATTCCCTTGGGTTGGAAATGCAGAAATCAAGTCCATAGTCATGAAAAGGTCTTGTTATCTAACACTCCAAGAAACAAATGTAATAGACATTTGTTAGAATCGCCTCGGACTCCAAGAAACAAATGTAATAGACATTTGTTAGAATTGCCTCACCGAGGTGATTCTAACAAATGTCTATTACATTTGTTTCTTGGAGTAATAATGGGGAAAAGGCCTTTTATTACCTATCATACTCCTGACTGGGATTCTTTTTAACAGTGAATTCTTTATAACGGCACAATAATAGGAAACAAATACTGTCTTTATAACGAGATTCTTCTGTATATGATAGATTTGGTTTGCATTTGGTGGATCATAATATACATGTGTAGGTTCAAAGTTTAATCAGCAGTGCACTTGCCCTTGCCCCCGACCTCAGGGTCAAGGTCACAGACTTAGAACCTTTATTTTAATGATTCATGTCAAAGTTTTTTTAAGAGCTCATATTTTCCAAACTTTATGATGGAATTATTCCAAATCCAATTTCATGTGATGAAAGATATAGGTCTAAAGTATTATTCGGCAATAATTATAACTATGCCTAATGTGTCAATGTTTCAGACTTAGAGATTTTTTTGGTTACAATTTCATGTTAAATTATTTTTAGAAGCTCTAATTTTCCAAACAATACAATAGATTTGGGTTGCAGTTCACATGCTGATAGGTATAGATGCAAAGTTTTATTTATTTAAACCCATGTGTCCATGACCTTAAGGTCAAGATCTCAGACCCACATTAAATTTTAATGTTAAAGTTTTCCAAACCATGTAATGGATTTGGTTTACAATTGGTTTGCTGATACTGATGGGTTATATCAAAAGTTTTATTATCTCTGAGGTCAAGATATGACTCTGAAGTTTTTATTCAGTAATACACCCACCCCTTCCCATGATCTAAAGGTCACACACTGAGACACCTTTCAAGGCAAGCCATGATGTCTGGTGACAGCTCTTAACCCTTGTCCTGCTGAGCCCGGATATGTCTTATCTTTCAAACAATGAAGATCCAGATCAGATGGCTTCTCCATCAGATCAGGATCTACATTGTTTGCCATTCACATTGTGGATTTGTTGCAATAATTTGCATCAAGTAATCTGATTGGTTGATATTTGGTAGTGGGTGTGGCATATATGAATATTTCAGCAGGTCAAGGGTTAAAGGATGATCACAATATTCAGTTCAAGTTGTCATAATTTAAAGTAAGTAATAAATTATAGAAAATAGTGAAAGATGTTTACATTTTTGGAAAATAAGACATCTTAGTAAATTTTAAGAGAATGCAAATGACATCTTTTGTTTTTCATTGAACATGTACAGTAGAACTTCGATGGCTCGAACACCGATGGCTCGTTTACCAAGGATGAGTCGAACCCATTCTTGAGCCCCTAGCGAAATCCTCTACATAAGAACTAGTGGGGGATAATTAAGGAGATTTTAGTTTTTTATCTTACAAATGTATGCTGTGTGTACTCATTAGAATCGCCTCGATGAGGCGATTCTAATGAGTACACACAGCATACATATTCATTATGGAACACCGAAAAGATGTCTAAAAGTATCTTATTATGCCTCCTGGCAGTCACCCTCAGTGGCTCGAACTCCCCCTGTCTCGAACAGATTTTCGAGGTCCCAAAGGTTTTCGAGCTATTGAAGTTTGACTGTACACTGTTTATCAGGAGACAATTTTCTCAAGCAGTTGCCTCCCCTGGAAGTGTGTCCATGCACTTATGATACATTAAATCATGGTTTAACCCATATCTTGCTGTTCACGACAACCCCTATCTTTGGAAACAGTGTAGATCCAGATCAGATGGCTTCTGAAGAAGCCATCTGATCAGGATCTACACTGTTTGACATTCAGTTTTTGAATTTGTAGGAATAAATTACATCAAGCAATCTGATTGGTTCAAAGTCAGAGATGGGTGTGGCTAAAATAAATATTCAGCAAGAGAAGGGTTTAACTATAGGTGGGTTGCCTGTGTTATTCCAGGTATGCAAATACTCAAGCAGAGAACCAGACACCCAAAGACATTCCATCTCAGACCACAACTGAACACCTTCAAAGTGGAAAGTAAGTAATTACCATAAAAATGCTAAGAATTCGGACACTTTAAGGACTTGAAGTAATCCTCTTAAAATTTTCATCAAGGAGTCCAAAATGTGCAGACGGAAAGGCAAACAGTGTAGACTCTGATCAGACTGCTCCTTCAGGAGCAGTCTGATCTGGGTCTGCACTGTTTGCTAAGGCCTGTCTGTCCCAATACTTTGAATCATTACAGTATTGTGACATTGGTGAAGCAGAACTTTCAACATGCCGTTTCCTCGCTTTTAACCCATAAGTTGCCGATAACAATGATTTGGATCTGCTTTGATGTCTGCTGGTAACTTTGGCAAACACTAAAGGCCCAGATCAGATGCCACAGAACGCAGCATCTGATCAGGGCCTGCACTGTTTGCTAACATAATTTTCTGTCAAAAACAGAATAAAAACGAAATATAGGCCTGCCACTCCTTAAATGACAAATGGACTTATCTAACATATAGCGATGTAAGAGTCTACTAGTATACAATGGGTGAATGATTATTGGTACAACTTTGCATCTAGGATTGACAACTATAATGCAAGCATCCATATTTGACCTTGACCTAAATTTCATGGCCCACTGACTTACTGAACTATTGTGTCAACCCTAGATTTCACCCTTATGTTTATGTTCATTTCTTAAGAACTATAAGAGCTTCATTCAAGGTTGCATCTAGGAATAGCAACTTTTATGCAAGCATCCCTGTTTGACCTTGACCTAGATTTCATGGTTCGGTGACCTTGAGCACCCAGTGAGGCGATTCTAAGAAGTACCCACAACAAATTCGTTTGACAAGAAATAATTATCTTTGTTGCGCCTGCTTATCAAGAGCTACATAAGCAACAACTTTTTGGTCATTATGTTGTAATTACCCTAAATATTTGGACCCCCAAAAAGTCAGAAAATTCAGTCTGAGCAACCAGTACAGGCCCATATCAGACTGCTACTGAAGGAGCATTCTTGCATAAATACCTATGCGCATGGCTGTTTGAAGCCATTATCAAATGGACCGAAAGCCGTGCTCAAACAGCAAAAACCATGTTCAAATCATGCAATTTGCGTGCTGTTTGAACATGGATTTCGAGCTTTTGATATCACAAGACGAGCCTTTGTTTAAGTTACGTTGAGCGACGTAACGTTACCGCCCTGAACGTAGCGTTTTAGGGTTCTATGATGACGTCACTGCATGACAAAGTCATTGTAAACAACATTCTGAACTGGCCACCATTTTGGTATGCCTGTCACATTTGAAGAGTTTATATGGAATTTATATGGCGCTTTTGGGCGTTTTCGTCAAAATTTGCTGTCGGATTCGTAAGTTATGTGAGACAACGATGATTCATGGTTATTTCATTGCATTAACATTTGCCGGATCCCTCGGGAGATATTTGAACATTCGGCCTAGTGGCCTCATGTTCAAACAGCTTCCTCGGGATCCGGCAAATGTCAATGCATTAAAACCATGGTTGATCCCTATATTCTTACATGTATCAGGGTCTGCACTTTTTTTGCCACTGAACAAAAGTCTTTGCAGATAAAATATATAATGAACATTTTGTGATAATTGGAGGATAGTTTTTGTCAATTCTCCATAAAAACCTATGTTGTGGATATTCATTAGAACTGCCTCGCAGAGGCAGTTCTAATGAGTACCCACAACAAAGCGGGGCATTTCTAATGAGTACCCACAACAAAGGTTTTTATGGAACAATAAGGAAAACTATCCTTCAGCTATCACAAAATACTTAACTTGTCTGTTGCTATGGATAATACAAGGCTTATTAAAACATATCCAGATTTTCAGAATAAATCCGATTACAGTGCATCTTTGATGGCTCAAACACTGAATACTCATTCCTGCATATCTAGGAAAAAATCATTATATGTTTGGGATCATTGGAGAGAATTTTCATTTTAGTCATGCCTGCTATTAGCATGGCATGATAGAGGAGTCTGGTTTTCTGTCTGCACTTCCGTTTGTCAATCCCTCAACATTTGAGACAACCCTAGCTTTAACCCAAATTGTCAAGTTTTGCTACAGGGGGGACATAGCCTTTGGTGGAATTCTTATGTTGAAAACCTATGTTATTTGTACCCATACTCATTCGAATTGCCTTGATGAAGCGATTCTAAAGAGTGCATATGAAGTACCTGTATTTTAATGAAAACAAAAAAGATATGAGCTGGGGCAAAGCATTTCCTACATTTTACATGTGCCATGTCCCATGACAAAAGGGGTCAACTTTTAAAGGAAAGAATTTGCGTTTGAGGAGCAAGTTCTTTCCTTTAAGATTAGACCCCTTTTTCACTGGGACAGGACTTACAGAAAAGCAAACAAGAAGTCCTGAAAGTTGTCTCCCTTTGAAAAATGGCGGAAAAAACTGCCAGGTTTTCCCATTCCCCTTAAGTTTGTCTGTACTTTTTAGCTCATCTGAGCACGAAGTGCTCAAGGTGAGCTATTGTGATCGGTCTTTGTCCCTTTTCCGTGCGTGTGTCCATCGTCAAATTTTGCTTTGAAGGACTTCTCCAAAACTGCGGAACAGATTTTGAAATAATTTCACAGGAATGTTCCTTGGTGACCCGCTACCAAAATTGCTCAAACTGTTCCACTTGGGTGAACAAGATGGGGGCCAGAGCTAAAAAAAGAAAAACCTTTTAATGACTTCTCCTCCTTAACCAGTGCATGGATTTTTTTTTTTTTTCAGACTACCTGCCTCAGTACCAGATAGCAGCTATATCTTGACACTGAGTGTGACTCCAGATCAAGAACAAGCCATCAAGAACCTGTGTCTGCTCAGAGACTGGCCCTATACAAAGTACAATCCCATGCAGGATGAAAGAGGTATTACCATAGCACCGGCTCCCCTGTCCATAAGGGCTTTGATAAATAAATCAGACTACATGGTGCTCTTGTGCAGAGCTGAAGCAAACCAATCTTTTCAGTGCTGGTAAAAAGGTTAGAAGGTCTAAGTCTGCCCAGTAGAAGTTGTGTGAGCCTTACACCTCATTAAACCTTAGCGGTTTGTTTGGGTAGTAGGGCTTGATATGTCATTTCATCTCAGTGTCAGGTAAAAGCCCCACAAAATCAGACGCAACATCTCCAAAATGACAAAAATAGTGTTGATTGGGATGTAAAACCCCAACACAAATACACAAACAAATGACATTATCTCCAGATCAGGGGGCATAACTAGGATAATTAGGGGATATTTTTTTCTTATTTCTTGATTAAATAAATTGTGGGTACTTGTTAGAAGTGCCTCAGTGAGGCAATTCTAACAAGTACCCATTACATATCTTTCTGACAAGAAATAAGTCAAATTATCCCTTAAGGGGAATGGATACACCTTCAGGGGAGGCAACTCCTTCAAAAGTTTTTTGTCTCCCGGGTCAGTAGTGGTCAACTTTTAAAGGAAAGACTGTTCCGGAGGAGCAAATTCTTTCCTTTAAGAGTGGACCCCTTTTTCAGTGTGACTTACATTAAAGCGAACAGGAAGTCCCGACAGTTGTCTCCCTTTGACAAATGGAAAAAAAATTCTGCCATGTTTTCCCATTCCCCTTTATTATCTTTGTTGCCTATTCTCATCTGGAGCTATGGGTATGACCCTAGAGTTTACATTACGGTACGCAAACACGCCTATTCAAATTCATGGTAAATTTTTACTGCCACAAATATCATAATTTTCAGATGAAGAATTGTGATATTTTTCTTATTTCTGCTCAAAATAAAGATTGAGGGTAAATGTTAGAACCGCCTCATCAAGGCCGCCTCATCAAGGCGGTTCTTATGAGTACCCACAATTTATATTTAAGAGGAGAAATAGAAAAATAAGGTTTACCCCGATAAACCCCAGTTTTACTATATAAAAGTTGGGTTCAACGGGGTCAGAATTATATTGGCATGTTTTCGTGATGATGACTTTTGGTAGTACATTAAACAGTGCTATTAGCGTATTTACCTCAAATGTTATTCTTAAAAGGGATGTAAAACCAAGATAAAACAAATGCTTCTGTTAGTGCTAGAGATATGACTTAAGTGTGCATAGAAATTCATTCATTTAAAAAATGAAAGTACATGTACATGTAGTTCTTTAATGTTCATGGAAGAAAGCAACATCGAGTAAAGAGCAAAGTAAAATGAACCCCAAAATGGTTTGTATTAAGAACCCCAAAAAGTTTCATATTAACCTTGCTCATGACCCAATGTTATTCTTGCCCCCGCCCCTCGGGGCTCAAAGAAATATTTGGGCTGCATGATGCTTCCACGCAGAGCTGAAACCGACCGCACACAAGTTCTGGTAAACTTGCCCAGGCAAAACGGTGCAAGTAGGACCATCCATGCTAATAAACCCTATTGGCTTCATTGGGCGACAGGGTTTGAGAATTGATTTCATCTCAGCGTTGAGTAAAAGTCCCACAAAATTGGAAACAACGTCTCCAAAATGACCTAAACAGTGTTGACAGGGATATAAAACCTCAAATCAAACAAAACAAAGCAAAGACCCAATGTTTTTCATTCTTCAATTAACCCTTTTTGTACCAAATGGAATCTTCCTTATTATATTTAGCAGGAGTCCATTTTTAGCTCACCTGTCACGTAGTGACAAGGTGAGCTTTTGGGATCACTTTTTGTCAGTCGTGCGTCCGTGCGTGCGTCTGTGCGTCCGTGCGTCCGTAAACTTTTCTTCAAACGACATCTCCTCCTAAACCACTGATCGTATTTTGACCAAACTTCACAGGAATGATCCTTAGGTGGTCCCCTTTCAAAGTTGTTCAAATGGTTCCGGTCCGTTGCACATATAGGTCACAGTAGCCAAAAATAGATTTGTTTCACCGCAAACTTAAAAAATCTTCTTCTCTGAAACCGCAAGGCCCAGGTCTTTGATATTTGGTATGAAGCTTCATCTAGTGGACCCCTACCAAGATTGTTCAAATTATAGTGCTGGGGCCAAACATGCCCCCGCACGGGGGCCCTTTGGTTTTACATGGGCTTATATAGGGAAAATCTTTAAAAATCTTCTTCTCTGAAACCGCAAGGCCCAGGTCTTTGATATTTGGTATGAAGCTTCATCTAGTGGACCCCTACCAAGATTGTTCAAATTATAGTGCTGGAGCTAAAAATGCCCCAGCACGGGGGCCCTTTGGTTTTACATGGGCTTATATAGGGAAAATCTTGAAAAATCTTCTTCTCTGAAACCGCAAGGCCCAGGTCTTTGATATTTGGTATGAAGCTTCATCTATTGGACCCCTACCAA
The DNA here is from genome assembly GCA_963580285.1 of Lucinisca nassula. Taxonomy (NCBI): domain Eukaryota; kingdom Metazoa; phylum Mollusca; class Bivalvia; order Lucinida; family Lucinidae; genus Lucinisca; species Lucinisca nassula. The sequence goes on from OY757010.1 coordinate 67,799,937, forward strand.
GATTGTTCAAATTATAGTGCTGGGGCCAAAAATGCCCCCACACGGGGGCCCTTTGTATTTACATGGGCTTATATAGGGAAACTCTTGAAAAATCTTCTTCTCTGAAACCGCAAGGCCCAGGTCTTTGATATTTGGTATGAAGCTTCATCTAGTGGACCCCTACCAAGATTGTTCAAATTATAGTGCTGGAGCTAAAAATGCCCCCCACATGGGGGCCCTTTGGTTTTACATGGGCTTATATAGGGAAAATCTTGAAAAATCTTCTTCTCTGAAACCGCAAGGCCCAGGTCTTTGATATTTGGTATGAAGCTTCATCTAGTGGACCCCTACCAAGATTGTTCAAATTATAGTGCTGGGGCCAAAAATTCCCCCGCACCAGGGCCCTTTTGTTTTACATAGGCTTATATAGGGAAAATCTTGAAAAATCTTCTTCTCTGAAACTGCAAGGCCCAGGTCTTTGATATTTGGTATGAAGCTTCATCTTGTGGACCTCTACCAAGATTGTTCAAATTATAGCCCTGGGGCCAAAAATGCCCCCGCTCCGGGGCCCTTTGGTTTTACATAGGCATATATAGTGAAAATCTTGAAAAATCTTCTTCTTTGAAACCACAAGGCTTAGGTCTTCGATATTTGTTATGAAGCTTCAGCTAGTGGACCTCTATAAAGATTGTTCAAATTATAGCCCTGAGACCAAAAATGCCTCCGCCATGTGGCCCTTTGGTTTAAATAGACTTATATAGGGAAAATCTTTAAAAATCATCTTCTCTGAAACACAAGGCTTAGGTCTTTGATATTTGGTATGAAGCTTCAGCTAGTGGACCTCTACCAAGATTGTTCAAATTATAGCCCTATGGCCAAAAATGCCCCTGCTCCGGGGCCCTTTGGTTTAACATAGACTTATATAGGGAAAATCTTGTTTTACATAGACTTCTATATGCAGGGTAAACCTTTAAAATCTTCTTCTCTGAAACCAGAAAGCCCAGGTCTTTCATATTCGATATGAAGCTTCATCTTGTGGACCTCTACCAAGATTGTTCAAATTATAGCCCTGGGGCCAAAATTGACCCTGCCCGGGGCCCACTTCTTATACATTGGATCAGGTGAGCGAACCAGGGCCCTCTGGGCCCTCTTGTTAAATTAAGGGTTGTCAGGTTGTATTTTCTTCAAAATTGATAATGGAAAATGGTTGAACTTTAAGCTAACAGTGGAGGCCCTGATCAGACGCCGCGTTCTGCAGCGTCTGATCTGGACCTGCACTGTTTGCCCAGGTTCCCGTTTTGAGGTTTCCGGTACAAAATGGGTTAATGCCAAGTTCTCCAGCAGAAAGAATTATTGCCCCATGAAGGTATATAAATTTACCTTCAAAGTTCTTCTTTCTATTTCAGAGCAATCCATAGATAGGGAATATAAATCTTCTCCGACAACAGTTATAGTCCAGGAATCTCCAGCCGTTCATGGAAATCTGCTAAAATCAAATAATACCATATTATTGACTGATCAAGTGAAGAGTGTGGGAGAATTTGTTTCAGAATCAGATACAGTAACTGTGACATCTAGTGGGGAGAGTGTTGTGACTTTGGCAGCCAGGTCAGGGGAAACAACTGTTGGTCCAGTACATGTATTAGGGATGGCAACTACTGAAAGTTTAGTGGCAAGTAATGTAGAGAATGCTGTAATGAACTCAGTCACTGCTGCTGTTACAGACCTGCAGTCAAGTCAGAATGTGTACATTCCAGTGATTCAAGATGACAAAAGAAGAAGGGAAAATGTTACTATTTTTAAACAAATGAATATTCAACAGTCACAAGGGGATTTAGCGAGGAGAGAAAGTGACAACATTTACAAGACACTGAATAGTCAAGTTACACAACAAAGAACTCAGATGCCTTATGTCTTGTCAAACACAGTTGCCCTGGAAAGCCTTGGAATATTTCCCAAAACGACTGCCTCGGTTATTGAGAGTACAGGTCCTTTCACATCTAGTACTCAAGTGAATTATGAGCCATACCAGAAAAAGATTGATGATAGTGACCCTGTGCAAAGCCAGAAATACAAAAAGATCAGACTCACCCCAACTACTAGGACAGTCACATTTCCCACCGTGAGTGGGCAGGAATCCTTCCATTTAAATCAGACAGAAGAACAATATAGTCAGATATCAGATGCTCCTAGTTATGCATACTTACAGCCTGGCTCTTCACAGGGACCGGAACAAGAGGGACAGTAGTGTTACTGAGGACTTAGAGAACAATTTTATCTCATACAGAGGACCCACGTTATACACCACAACCTCTTTATAACACTATTGATGGGGTCCAAAACAGAAACCGTGTTAGTTAAACAACCGTGTTATAGCCAAACAAAAATGTATAGATTATATAGAAAAATGACCATTTATGGTCATTTTTCTATATAATCTATACATTTTTGGGATCCATCTTGAAACCGTCTTATATCCAAAACCGTGTTATAATGAACCGTGTTATAATGAGGTTGTGGTGTAGTTTATACCGCAATGAGGCATTCTAGTAACCTAATAAAGGGGGTCGAATAACTGCACGCTATAATTGGTAGTGACTTATAATACCTTCAACTGACCTATAATACGTCTAGTGACCGTTTATAGACCAGACCTACTTTTCAGGTCCCTATTTTACAAGTATAAACAATAACCTGCAACCTTTCATAAATTGAAACACAATGTAACTGCAAGTTAAAATCTTTGCAATATTTATTTATTCAGATTTTCAGAAATTTCAGCTAAATTCTTACCTTCTCGGCTTTTCCTGGTTTGAATGGCCCATTGGTATAAATGTGCACTGCTACTGCAGTTGCATCTCAACCTCTAAAATAATTTTTTAAGCTAAAATAAGCTATTTATTTGCAGATTTTCATTCAGAAAGTAAAGCACTGAGAAACTTTTATTCGAGTGTCCGTTTTGTTTCATACGTCTTTGTGGCGCGGTGACGTCAGAAACTTTGCACTCGTTGACGTCAGGTTATACTACGTTTGCGCCCCATGGCACTGAATATCGTTTAACATGCCACACTGTCTGCTGTCTGTTTTTGCTTAAATTTGCTAAATTATTGCGAAACCCATTGATTGTTTTGAATTGCGGTATAAACTAAATACATGATTAGTGTCTTTTATAATAAAATATAATCGGTGAGCCTTAGACAATTTTATAGAGCTCGCCCCTATAAAATTGTCTAAGGCTCAACGATTATATTTTATTATTAAAGACACTAACCATGTATTTACTATATTTGTTCACTGTTATTGTGCCGTTATATTGGATTTGCCATTATGAAGAATCCCAGTTAGGAGTATGATAGGTTATAAAAGGTATTTTCCACATCATTACTCCAAGAAACAAATGTTATAGATATTTGTTAGAATCGCCTCGGTGAGGCGATTCTAACAAATATCAAGAAACAAATGTTATAGATATTTGTTAGAATCGCCTCGGTGAGGCGATTCTAACAAATATCTATAACATTTATTTCTTGGAGTATTAAGAATCGCCTTGGTGAGGAGATTCTACAAATATCTATAACATTTATCTCATGGAGTATTAAATTACAAAAATCGTTTATGACTATGGATTTGATTTGGGCATTTCCAACCCGAGGGAAGCTACGTCGCTCGGGATCGAGGCTAAGCCTTGAGCTAAGAATTCATTCTATTAAAACTGCTGTTATAACGAGTTAGGCTGTTAAAATGAATGTCGGTATAAAGAGGGTTGACTGTAATGTTTCTGTTATTAAGTGGATAACATCATTTCATAGTGCCTCTACCCATCGGGGCTTGAAGGAATAGATGGGCTGCATGATGCTTCAATACAGAGCTGAAATGCGACAGCACATGAATACTGGTAAACTGCTTAGAGGATCTATTATAGACTAAGCTTGCCCTGGCAAAGCAGTACAAGTCTGACTGCCCATGCTTATAAACCCTATTGGAACAAGTCTGGCCGCCCATGCTTGTAAACCCTATTGGTTTCATTGGGTGGCACGGCTTGAGATGACATTTCATCTCAATGTTGGGTAAAAGTCCCACGAAATTAAAAGCAACGTCTCCAAAATGAACTATACAGTGTTGACGGGGAGTTTATCCTCAAAACAAAGAAACAAAACATTTCATAAAAAATGATTCTCTGTGTCTGAAGATATTTGTAGACAACCCCAGTAATTTTGTCGGATTTCTGTCTGACTGGTGATCTGGAGAGTAAGAGCTGGCAACATTCTGTCGTTCAGATTGATCCTAAAATGTTTTCTGCGGTCATTTTTTTGCACACAAGATCAGAAAATTGTGGACTTAACCCTGGGATAGAATATAAGAATCTTATATGGGCGTGAGGGGTGGATTGAAAAATCTGTCCCAAGGGTCACTGTCCGGCATCACGAGGCTTGCAGAGTGATGCCGGACAGTGATCCCGAGGGATGGATTTTTCTATCCACCCCTCACACCCATATAGGATTCTTTTTCTTGCACACCTTCCATTTCTTATCTCGGACTGTAATGCTGCAGTCACTTCGGTTACCGACGTCCGCCATATTGTATTGGCACAACAGGAATGTAAAGTGACGTCACGTAACGTGCATGACGTCAACCTTAACGATGGCGCATACGAGGTCGTATTCAACCAGTACATTTATCAAACATGCGGGAATATTTGATATTGGGGCGGAACACCAGTGTCAGAACATAAATTTCTATCCCGGGTAAAATCACGGATTTCCTTGTCTGGTGTGCAAGAAATTCTTATTCTACCCAGGTTGTCCTACCCAGGGATAGGATAAAATCAAGACTTTTTATGTGTTTGTTACGCACTGGTTGAATAGAATGTCGCATATTCAGTTTTAGCTCGCTTTATGGAAGTAAGGGGGAGCTATTGCCATAACCCTCTCATCAAGCGTTGGTGTCAGCATCCACATTTTGGTTAAAGTTTATCTGTCAGCTGTCAGCAAGCCTTGTAGGACAGTGATCCTTGGGAAGGATTTTCTGTCAAACCCTCACACCCATGTAAGATTCCTATATTCTCCCCATCACTGGTTCAATCAGGCACTTGTCAGCTTCTGGGTAAAGATTGTGCACTGTACCAGAAAATCCGCTTAAACCTATGCCTACCTACCAGGGCGGTATGGTAAACGGACTCCTACTAGAACAGGGAGCAAATTCTTTCGTTTATAAGAGCCCATAAAGAAATCAAGGAAATTCATCTCAGAAGGAAAGCTCCTGGATATGTATCTATATAAGGCTGACAGTGCTTTCTTCCTAAGGAGTCCTTTTTGTCATGCCTGATTATAAGCATGTTTAGGGATTCATTTTAACCCTTATCTTGCTGAATATTCATTTTAGCCACACCCATTTCTGTCTATCAACCAATCAGATTACTTGATGTAATTTATTCCTACAAATCCATAAACTGTATGTCAAACAGTGTAGATTCTGATCAGATGGCTTCTTCAGAAGCCATCTGATCTGGATCTACACTGTTTGCAAAGATAGGGGTTGTCGTGAACAGCAAAATAAGGGTTGAGTAAGGTGGAGCTATTGCCATACCCTAGGTGTCCAGGAAAGGATTCTGTGAGCCACTTAAGGTTCCTGAATCCCAACACCAGGCCGTGAGGAATAATGGGTGAATAATTTAGATATATGTATATCTTATTGATGTTCTTTAAAATAAAAATATATTTTGTGTACTCATTTGAGTTGTTTCATTTCAAATTGAAAAAAGGGAAATTTTCCTTTAACCCTTCCCCTGTAGAACATAACAACCCAAACCTTTGCAAACAGTGTAGATCCAGATCAGATGGCTTCTGGTGAAGCTATCTGATCAGGATCTACACTGTCATGCAGTCTGTGAACTGAATAAATACAATATATCAAGTAATTTGATTTGTTGCTGGTCACTAAAGGGTGTGGCTAAATTAATTTATTCAAGGGTTAATTTTCCCTCTCTATTTCTTAGCTGGGGTTATGGGATGAATTCATCAAGAAAACATGCCTATATAATTTTGACCCCTTTAAATAGTAAAACTGGGGTTTACGGGTTATTATCCCCTCGCACAACATAATTGTGAGGGGGATATACATGTAGCCTTTGTCACGAACGTGTGTGTGTGTGTGTGTGTGTGAATTCGGGTTTAATGTCGCTTTCAACAATTTTTCAGTCATATCACGACGGTGTCTGGTTGCGACAGGGAGCTCAATGCTCACTTTTATAGTGCTGCCTCACTGAAGTATCATGTCCCAGACACATTACATGATACCACACCCAGTCACATTATCCCGACACTGGTTCGACCAGTCCTAGCTCTACCCCGTAAATCTGAGTGCCAAGCGAGGAGCAGCTAGTACCATTTTTAACGACTTTGGTATGTCGCGGACCGGGACCAAACCCGTTCCCCGGAGCAGACACTCTACCAACTTAGCTATGGGGGCCGGTTTGTCATGAATGTACATACATACATACTTTTGTCATCGCTCTAGCGCCTACATTTCTTGACCGATTTTAATATAACTTCACACAAATGTTCCTTATGACAATATCTCGAGCGAGTTCAACTTTCAAGGTCGTGACCTCAAGATCAAGGTCACTGTGGCTATTTTTAGAAAAACTTTGTCATCGCTCTAGTGCCTACATTTCTCCACTGATTTGAATATAACTTCACAAAAATGTTCCTTATGACAATAACTCGAGCAAGTTTGACTTTCAAGGACATGTCCTCAAGGTCAAGGTCACTGGCTTTTTTTAGAAAAACTTTGTCATCGCTCTAGTGCTTACATTCTTAACTGATTTCAATATAACTTGACACAAATATTCCTTATGGCAATATCTCGAGCGAGTTTGACTTTCAAGATCATGACCTCAAGGTCAAGGTCACTGTGGCTATTTGTAGAAAAACCTTGTCATCGCTCTAGTGCCTACATTTCTTCACCGATTTCAATATAACTTGACACAAATGTTCTTAATGACAATATCTCGAAGGAGTTCTACTTTCAAGGTAATGACCTCAAGGTCAAGGTCACCGTGGCTATTTTTAGAAAAACTGTCATAGCTCTAGTGCCTACATTTCTTCACCAATTTTAATATAACTTCACACAAATGTTTCTTTTGACAATATCTCGATCTTGTTGGACTTTCAAGGTCGTAGCCTCAAGGTCAAGGTCACTGTGGCTATTTTAAGAAAAAACTTTGTCATCACTCTAGTGCCTTCATTCCTTCGCAGATTTCATTATAACTTCACACAAATGTTCCTTATGACAATATCCCGAGCGGGTCATGCTCTTAAGGTCAAGGTCACTGTGGCTATTTTTAGAAAAATTTTGTCATTGCTCTAGCTCCTACATTTATTGACCGATTTCAATATTACTTCACACAAATGTTCCTTATGACTATATCTTGAGTGAGTTCGACTTTCAAGGTCATGGCCTCAAGGTCAAGGTCCATGTGGCTATTTTTAGAAAACTTTGTCATCACTCTAGCGCCTACATTTATTGACCGATTTTGATTTAACTTCACACGTGCTGCTTGTGATAATATCTTGAGAGAGTTCGACTTTCAAGGTCATGGCCTCAAGGTCAAGGTCACTGTGGCTATTTTTATAAAAACTTTGTCATCGCTCTAGCCCCTACATTTCTTCACCGATTTTAATATAACTTCACACAAATGTTCCTTATGACAATATCTTGAGTGGATATTGGCTTTAAGGTCAAGGTCACTGTGGCTATTTTTAGAAAAACTTTGTCATTGCTCTAGTGCCTACATATATTGATGGACTTTAATAGTAATAGGACTTCATACAATGTTTCTTATGATAACATATCGAGTTGCTTTGACTTTCAAGGTCATGGCCTCAAGGTCAAGGTCACTGTTGCTATTTTTAGAACAACTTTGATCGCTCTAGCACCTACATTTATTGACAGACTTCTAATATAACTTCACACAAATGTTGCTTATTGTAATATCTCCAGCGAGTATGACTTTCAAGGTCATGGCCTCAAGGTCAAGGTTACTGTGGCTATTTTTAGAAAATATTTGTCATCACTCTAGAATCTACATTTATTGATGGATTTTAAACAAACTTTACACAAATGTTGCAAATGATAATATCTCGAGCAAGTTGGACTTTTGCCAGTTCAGTGTTTCCCACACACAAAGTTGTCTTGTGCGAGGGGATTTATATCGCATGCGATGCCTGGTTTTTCTTATTTCTGTTCAGAACATAGATTGTGTGTAATCATTAGAACCACCTCGATGTGGCAGTTCTAAGGGGTGCCCACAATCTATGTTTTGAGCAGTAAAATGAAAAATATCAGTAATTTGTATCAGAAAATTTCATTTTTTTGGTATTGAATTCCAAATATATTTAAATAGGTGTGTTTGATAATGTCCTAATTGTCTCAAAAGCAGATTTGACTTGGCCATGGTAGAAGCCTCTGTGGTGTAGTAGTTATGTTGCTCGCCTTGTAAACCAGGGGTCACAGGCTTGTCCAGACTTTCGGATGAGTCTGCTAACGGAGGTCCTGTCTCCATATGACCTTCGCCGTTGGTGAGACGTAAAACTCAAACACTCACACACTTGGCCATGGTAAATGAGTCATCAGTGTTTGTGTCACAGAGGTTTCTCCGTATAATGGCTCACAACCACAGTAACAAGATAATGGGTAAGAGCAAGGGCTCTTAACCCTTATCCCACTGTATAAATTTGTTAAGCCACACCCATTGCTGATTATCAATCAATCAAAATACTTGATATAATAATATGTTTGTTCAATTCACAAACTGCATGACAAACAGTGTAGATCCTGATCAGATGGCTTCTAAAGAAGCCATCTGATCTGGCTCTACACTGTTTGCAAAGGTATTGGTTGTCGTGAACAGCAGGATATGGGTTGATCATAAGTTTACCGCTGTGGTTCACGCCTCCCTCGCCCACATGTGAGACACCAAGTTCTGCAATGGCAGGTCAGGTGGTTTTTTCTCCGGGTACTGTGGTTTTCGCCAACCTAGGATTATTGATCAGCTCGAAATAAGTGAAATAATCTTAAAATGGCTGAAAAACCAATCATCATCATCATCATCATCAGATTGTTGATTGACATGCAGGTACAGGGCAACATCCACATGTGGGCCAACTTCCAGGTTTTGTTTTGATTTGAGGTTTAACGTCCCCATCAACACTGTAAAGGTCATTTTGGAGACGTTGCTTCCAAATTTTGTGGGACTTTTACCCGATATTGAAATGAAATGACATCTCAAGCCCTGTTGCCCAATGAAACCAATAGGGTTTATTAGCATTGACGGTCCACCTTGCACCGCGGTTCCTGGACAGGCTAAGATCCTCTAAGCGGAAGCATCATGCAGCCCATATATTTCTTCAAGCCCCTATGGGCGGGGGCCGCCAACTTCCAGGTAGCTGGCAGATCTCCAGCTGTGTCTATCATGAGGGTAGATAGCCAAGAGCTTCCACTCTCTGTGATTGTTCTTTATCAGCTACTTCCAGGCCAAAAAAAAAGCTAGGATGGTATTTGGTACTTATTTACCTGTGCCACTCAGGAATAATAGCCAAATGCATGGGTCTGTACATGACCTTGACCTGTTTTTCACGGTTCACTGAACATACAAATATTGCAGGCTGTCCAGCATCCTAGAAGCCTCTGTGTTGGAGTGGTTATGTTACTCGCCTTATAAACCGGGGGCTTTGGGTTTGATCCTGGGCTTCTCCAGACTTTTAGATGAGTCTTTAAACTGAGGTCGCGTCTCTGTATGATTATAGCTGTTGCTGGGATGTAATTTTATGCAGCAGGATATGGGTTAAAATTTTATGAACAGGCAGAGCTAATCGGGCTATTCTTGTTTTCTCTTCTTCTGATCGATAACTTGCATTTTGCATACATATTCTCATTGGGTTGAGCCATGAATACATTTATAGTGATATACCTTCCCATGTCTGTTCATCTGTATATCTGATCATCAGTCTGTCCATCCAACTTTCCATCTCTCTGCATCATTTCCAATCAATAATTTGAGAATTTATTTATGCAATTTATTCAAATTTTGCCTACATACATGTATTAAATTAGGTACTTTTCCCAGCAGCGTTAGGGTATTAGTCTGTGTTTGCTGTGCTTTTATATCAGAGAAAATAAGGCTTGACATTACATGTGAATCATCTGCTGGGCAGACAATTCACATGATATTTTAACCCTTATACCACTGCATAAATTAATGAAGCCACTCCCACTGCTGATTATCTGCCAATCAAATAACTTGATATCATATATTTGTTCAATTCTCAAACTGCACAACAAACAGTGTAGATCAGGTTTAGAAGCAATCTGATCTGGATCAGCACTGTTTGCAAAGGTAGGGGTTGTCCTAAACAGCAGTATAAGAGTTAAGCCTTATTTTCTCTGAAAAATGATGAAGAAAATATTTTTCATCTGCTCTAAACATTTCTGTGGTGCTTTTAGGTTAACAGATCTTTCTTGTGCCATTTTATATATGTCAGGGTAATCTAATCATCATTTAGTTTATTTATGGACTAATTTATGATCGTTTGTATCATAATGATCCTAAGTATTGGAACAGACAGGCCTAAGCAAACAGTGCAGACCCAGATCAGACTGCTCCTGAAGGAGCAGTCTGATCAGGGTCTACACTGTTTGTCATTCCGTCTACACTGTTTGGACTCCTTGCCTGATCATGAAACTTTGTTAAAATATTAGGAGAATCTCAGCATGTCCTCCAGGCATCCGAATTTTTTAGGATTTTTATGGTATATTGTTGTATTTAGTATCTCCACTCTTAAGGGGAATGAATACAACTTTAGGGTAGCCAACTGTTTCAAAACATTTATCTCCCTTTTGATTAGGAGGTCTACTCTTAACATCACGATAACAAGTCCGTGAAACGAAGACCCCTCTAAACCCCACTTTATTAGCTCACCGTCACGTAGTGACGGGGTGAGCTTTTGGGATCACTTTTTGTCCGTTGTGCTTCCGTGCATGCGTAAACAATTTCTTTAAATGACATCTCCTCCTAAACCACTGATCGGATTTTGACCAAACTTCACAGGCATGATCCTTAGGTGGTCCCCTTTCAAAGTTGTTCAAATGGTTCCGGTCCGTTGCACATCTAGGTCACAGGAGCCAAAAATAAATTTTTCACCAAAAAATTAAAAAATCTTCTTCTCTGAAACCACAAGGCCCAGGTCTTTGATATTTGGTATGAAGCTTCATCTAGTGGACCCCTACAAAGATTGTTCAAATTATAGTTCTGGGGCCAAAAATGCCCCCGCCCCTGGGCCCTTTGGTTTTACATAGGCTTATATAGGGAAAATCTTTAAAAATCTTCTTCTCTGAAACCACAAGGCCCAGGACTTTGATATTTGGTATGAAGCTTCATCTAGTGGACCCCTACCAAGATTGTTCAAATTATAGTGCTGGGACAAAAAATGCCCCCGCCACGGGGCCCTTTAGTTTTACATGGGCTTATATAGGGATAATCTTTAAAAATCTTCTTCTCTTAAACCACAAGGCCCAGGACTTTGATATTTGGTATGAAGCTTCATCTAGTGGACCCCTACCAAGATCGTTCAAATTTTAGTGCTGGGGCAAAAAATGCCCCCGTCCCGGGGCCCTTTGGTTTTACATAGGCTTATATAGGGAAAATCTTTAAAAATCTTCTTCTCTGAAACCGCAAGGCCCAGGACTTTGATATTTAGAATGAAGCTTCATCTAATGGACCTCAACCAAGACTGTTCAAATTATAGCCCTTGGGCCAAAAATGCCCCCGCCCCGGGGCCCTTTGGTTTTACTTAGACTTATATAGGGAATATCTTTTAAAATCTTCTTCTCTGAAACCCCAAGGCCCAGGACTTTGATATTTGGTATGAAGCTTCATCTAGTGGACCCCTACCAAGATTGTTCAAATTATAGTGCTGGGGCGAAAAATGCCCCCTCCCCGGGGCCCTTTGGTTTTACATAGGCTTATATAGGGAAAATCTTTAAAAATCTTCTTCTCTGAAACCGCAAGGCCCAGGACTTTGATATTTGGTATGAAGCTTCATCTAGTGGACCCCTACCAAGATTATTCAAATTATCAAATTATAGCCCTTGGGCCAAAAATGCCCCCGCTCCGGTGCCCTTTGGTTTTACATAGACTTATATAGGGAAAATCTTTAAAAAATCTTCTTCTCCGAAACCACAAGTCCTAGGTCTTTTATATTTGGTATGAAGCTTCTTCTATAGGACCCTTACCAAGATGATTCAAATTATAGTGCTGGGGCCAAAAGTGGCCCTGCCCCGGGGCCCTTTGGTTTTACATAGGCTTATATAGGGATAATCTTTAAAAATCTTCTTCTCTGAAACTACAAGGCCCAGGACTTTGAAATTTGGTATGAAGCTTCATCTAATGGACCTCTACCAAGATTGTTCAAATTATAGCCCTGGGGCCACAAATGTCCCCACCCCGGGGCCCTTTGGTTTTACATAGATTTATATAGCCCGGGGCCATTTGGTTTTGCATAGGCTTATGTAGGGAATATCTTTAACAAAAAAATCTTCTTCTCTGAAACCGCAAGGCCCAGGTCTTTGTAGCTTCATCTTGTGGACCTTTGCCAAGATTGTTCAAATTATAGCCTTTGTTGATGTTTGGTATGAAGCTTCACCTTTTAAGACCTCCCTCAACATTATGCACATAAAAGCCCTGGGGCCAATAATGGCCCTCTCTTGGGCCCACTTGTTACACTATGGATCAGGTGAGCGATCCAGGGCCATCATGGCCCTCTTGTGTTTTATATTAGGATCACTTTTTGTCTGTCATCCGTGCGTAAACAATTTCTTCAAATGACATCTCCTCCTAAACCACTGATCGGATTTTGACCAAATTCACAGGAATGATCCTTAGGTGGTCCCCTTTCAAAGTTGTTCAAATGATTCCGGTCCGTTGCACATATAGGTCACAGGAGCCAAAAATTTTGCTGGGGCGAAAAATGCCCCCATCCCGGGGCCCTTTGGTTTTACATAGGCTTATATAGGGAAAATCTTTAAAAATCTTCTTCTCTGAAATCGCAAGGCCCAGGTCTTTGATATTTGGTGTGAAGCTTCATCTAGTGGACCCCTACCAGGATTGTTCAAATTATAGTGCTGGGCCAAAAATGCCCCCGCCCCGAGGCCCTTTGGTTTTACATGGGCTTTTATAGGGAAAAGCTGTAAAAATCTTCTTCTCTGAAACCGCAAGGCCCAGGTTTTTGATATTTGATATGAAGCTTCATCTAGTGGACCCCTACCAGGATTGTTCAAATTATAGTGCTGGGGCCAAAAAATGCCCCCTCCCCGGGGCCCTTTAGTTTTACATGGGCTTATATAGGGAAAATCTTTAAAAATCTTCTTCTCTGAAACTGCAAGGCCCAGGTCTTTGCTATTTGGTATGAAGCTTCATCTAGTGGACCCCTACCAAGATTGTTCAAATGTTAGTGCTTGGGCCAAAAATGCCCCCGACCCGGGGCCCTTTGGTTTTACTTAGGCTTATGTAGGGAAAATCTTGAAAAATCTTCTTCTCTGAAACCACAAGGCCTAGGTCTTTGATATTTGGTATGAAGCTTCAGCTAGTGGACCTCTACCAAGATTGTTCAAATTATAGCCCTGAGGCCAAAAATGCCCCTACGTCAGGGCCCTATGGTTTTACATAGACTTATATAGGGGAAATCTTTAAAAATTTTCTTCTGTGAAACCACAAGGCCTAGGTCTTTGATATTTGGTGTGGAATTTCATCTAGTGGACCTCTATCAAGATTGTTCAAATTATAGCCCTGGGGTTTTACATAGACTTATATAGGGAAATCTTTGAAAATCTTCTTCTCTGAAACTGCAAGGCGAATGTCTTTGATATTTGGTATGGAGCTTCATCTAGTGGACAATTATAGCCTTTGTTGATATTTGGTATGAAGCTTCACCTTTTTAGACCTCCCTCAACATTATGCACATTATAACCTTGGGGTCAATAATGGCCTTCCCCGGGGCCCTTTTGTTACTCTATGGATCAGGTGAGCGATCCAGGGCCATCATGGCCCTCTTGTATAGAGAAAATTGGGGTTTACGGGGGTAAACATTATCTGCCATATTTTTGCTTAAATTCATAGATTGTGGGTACTCGTTAGAACCGCCTCAATGAGGCGGTTCTAACGAGCATCCACAGTCTATGTTGAAAGCAGAAATAAAAAAGATGTAACCATTTTAACCTAAAATTTGGAATTTCTGACACCATGTTGGACGCCATTTTTTCACACGGACATGTTTTCCTAATGAACCTGAGAAGCAAATTTTTAGCTCGGCTGTTTTCGAAGAAAACGACGAGGTATTGTCATAGCTCTGACGTTGTCTGCGTCATCGTCGTGTAAAAACTGGGACATTTAAGAAATGAAATTTATTTTTCTGCAGTTCATGGAAGTATGAACGCAGTGGGTCGCGTGCAAAGTAAATGAACCCCGAAGGGGTTCATGTAAACTTTGCTAGCGACCCACTGTCGTTCATACTTTCATGAAAAGCAGAAAAATTAAGTTTATTTTTTATATTTACATTGTTTGCCCCTCATCATTGGGCGAAAACAATCTTGTAGGGCAAACTTTTAAAGCTGAAAAACATTTACACGCTGTTTTTCTACAAAGAGCGGAGCAGCGTTGACGTCATCAACGCCCGTAGAGAACAATGGTTTAGAATGACGTCACTTAACGTCATGTGGTTCGATGCGTTCATGGACGTATGAACGCAATTGTTTTCTATAGGTTTACATTAGACTTTACACTGGAAATGTAAATATTTTGTAATATCTCTGTCATTACTGAACATATTTACTCACTCGGACTAGTTGTTCATTATGAAAAGGGGAACTCATACCAATAGGTGAGGTAACCCTCAAAATATTTTTGGCACAGTTATGCCCCTTTTTCAACTTAGAATTTTTGCAGCCGAGCATTTTAGAGTAGACCCCCTTTGCAGAAGGGCACTGTTTATATGGAAAACAAGAACTCCCAAAATCTTTAAAGTTGTCTTCGGTTTGAAAAAATAAAATGTCAGAGATGATGCCAGATATATCTTTGCCCCTTAACCATAAATTTGATCATAATAAACTTTAATATCAGTACCGATCAGTTACCAATAAAATGTCAATGTCAGCTAAATTGAGTCAAGAGATAAACAAATTGTTTATCAGTAATTTTAATCCAGGTGCTTTAACATGCGAGATTAGCATCAAAGAACTGTAATTGAACCTTTGTAGGTTCAGTTTGGTACATTTAACATTACTTACTGGTTGATGTGAAAAAAAGTTACTGTGGCTGTACAAGGTGGCTTCTTTCAAAAGAAGTCAATGTGAGGGCTGCAGCATTAGTTGCAAATATATGATAAGTGAAGTTGTGTCGAAGTACGTAATACACCATGATGGGATAACTTTGTAGTTTGAAAAAGTCTAAATAGATATGATGCAGGTTGCTTTTTATCCCCCGACCGAATAGGGTTCGGGGGATATAGCGATCAGCCTGGCGTCCGTCCGTCTGTCCGTCCGTCCGTCCGTAGACGCAACCTTGTGATGGCCCTAACTCCTATACCCTTTGAGATTCATTGATGGTTCTTGGCACAATTGTTCACAAGGCTGAGATGGCGTGTCATGCACAAGAACCAGAACTCTGGATTGCATACTTTTTGAGTTATCTCCCCTTTTAATAAAATAGAATGACTACTTTGTGATGACCATAACTCCAATACCCTTTGAGGTATGTTGATGGTACCTGGCACAGTTGTTCACAAGGCTGAGACAGCGTGTCATGCACAAGAACCACAACTCTGGTTGTCATGGTTTTTTAGTTATCTCCCCTTCCAATAAAATTGAGTGACTACCTTGTGATGGCCATAACTCCAATACCCTTTAAGATATATTGATGATACCTGGCACAGTTGTTCACAAGGCTGAGACGGTGTGTCATGCACAAGAACCACAACTCTGGGTGCCATGGTTTTTGAGTTATCTCCCCTGACAATATAACCTTGTGATGGCCATAACTCCAAACCTTACAGATCCCCACCCCTAAACCATATATATTATTGTTCCTTATGATAAGACACATTCATTGACACCAACCTGGGGCCCCCCGGATGCGCTGGGGCCTTGCCCCACCCCCTCCACTTCATTAAAGGCCCAATATCTTGGAAACCTTACAGATCCCCTCTCCACCCCTAAACCATATATATTCTTGCTCCTTATGATAAGGCACATTCAGTTACACTAACCTGGGGGCCCCGGGATGTGCCGGGGCAATGCCCCACCCCCTCCACTACATAAAAAGCCATAATATCTCGGAAACCGTTTAGACCCCCACCCCTATACCATATATATTCTTGTACTTTATGATAAGATGCATTCATTGACACCAACCTATGGGCCCCCGGGATGCGCCGGGGCCTTGCCCCATCCCCTCCACTTCATAAAAGGCCCAATATCTCGGAAACCTTACAGATCCCCACCCCTCAACCATATATATTATTGTTCCTTGATAAGACACATTCAATGACACCAACCTGGAGGCCCCCTGGGATGGTTCAGGGCCCTGCCCCACCCCCTCCACTTCATAAAAGGCCATATATCTGAGAAACCATTCAGATCCCCAACCCAAAACCATATATATTCTTGTTTCTTATGATAAGACGCATTCAGTGATACCAACTTAGGGGTCCCCCGGGATGCGCCATTGTCCCACCCCTCCACTTCATAAAAGGCAATATATCTCGGCAACCTTTCAGATCCCCACCCGAAAACCATATATATTCTTGTTTCTTATAATAAGACGCATTCAGTTACACCAACCTGGGGGTCCTCTGGGATGTGCCCGGGCCATGTCCTACCCCCTCCACTCCATAAAAGGCCCCAAATTCTCAGAAACTGTTCAGATCCCCACCCCTTATCCATATATATTCTTGTTTTTTATGATAAGACGCATTCAATGAGTCCAACCTTGGGGTGTGCTGGGGCCATGCCCCACCCTGCCACTTCATAAAAGGCGATAAATCTCAGAAACCTATCAGATTCCCTCATTTGGGAGACTTTATAATCAATAAATTAAAACCATATATGGCTGCCAGTGGGCAGTGCCTGCCTGAGCTCTGGTGAGCATCGTGGCCCATGGGCCTCTTGTTTAGTTATCTCCCCTGACACTATAATCTTATGATGGCCATAACTGCAATACTTTTGTGATATATTGCTGGTTTAATTCTGGTGCACTTTCTATTGGTGAACAATCTTCTGAAGGCCATATTGGCTTTTGGTCGGGGGATTTGCCATCTCTTCCGATGGCTATTTTTGATGTTTATGACCAAGTTTGATGCAATTGGAGACATCTGGTTTGGCTAGAATTTTCTTGCAAAATTGGTGTGTGAGAGAGTGCAGATCAGGCCTAACACTCCTAACATGTGGAACAAGCAATTTCAATCAGTCTAAAATTACTACAAAACTTTCCTGGGGCTGTTGTAGAGGGCTAATGCCCTCTACAATTTTGGTGAGCAACGTATGTCTGTCCATATGTTAGTTAACTAATTGTTTTTTAAAAAAAATCATCACATAATGATAACACACTAATGTAAGATAATAAGAAGTTTATGAGCACTGTTATGTATAGAGGTTTCCAAAATGAGGACCATTCAGAACTGAGGCTTTGTCAAGGTTGCAATTGGTCTATGCCAGGGCTTTTTGAGGGTAGGAAACGCCTATATTGAATCCAAAATAAACAAAAGGTTCTTTCTCTTGCATACTACAACTTTTCTTTGGGCCCCGTCAAGCGATTTTGGTACTTATCGCCTATGCGAGCAGCGAAGGTTCAGGCGAGCCTGCGCATCCGTGCAGTCTCGCCAGAACCTTCGCTGCTCGCTCATACAAACAGTGAATCAAGAGGAACCTTCAGACAGAAAGTCATATCCCTGGCCCCTCTGAGTGGCTGGGCATGCGCAGTTAAAATTTGTCATGACGGAATGCTCGAAGACCCAAATTCGCTTGGCGGGGCTCCTTTTATTTTTACATTGCTCAACCTGATCACTGTGTGTATGTATACATTAAAGTGCTACCAAACCTCAAATCAAACAAACAAAAGCTACCAAGGACTAATTGAGCCCCGCCAAGCGAATTTGTGTCTTCGAGCATTCCGTCATGACAAATTTTAACTGCGTATGCCCAGCCATTCACAGGGGCCAGGGATATGGCTTTCTGTCTGAAGGTTCCTCTTGATTCACTGCATGTATGAGCGAGCAGCGAAGGTTCTGGCGAGACTGCGCGGATGCGCAGGCTCGCCTGAACCTTCGCTGCTCGCATAGGCGATAAGTACCAAAATCGCTTGACGGGGCCCAATTACAAAATAGTTACATGCGCTATAGAAACTGCTCAATAAAAAATAAGGCGAAGTCAAAAGTTAAGATAAGCAGAAAGTGAAAATACATCAGATGCAGAGTGTGTACAGCCATCTATGTTTTTTAGCTCACTTGAGCTGAAGGCTCTGGGGAAGCTATTGCGATTGGTCATCATCTGTCGGTGTCATCGTCGTCATCTTCCATCTTTCTGTATATCCATCCATAATTTCTATAAATGACATCTAAACTGCTGGAGGGAATTTTGCCAAACTTGACAGAAATGGTGCTTTGGTAGTCATATTTCAAAGCTGTTCAAAGAATTCCATTCCATGCAGAACTCTGGTTGCCATGGCAATTTAAAATTGGAAAATTAGTGAAAACATTTAAAAATCCGGAAGGCCCAGAGTTTTGGTATTCAACTTTGACTAGTGGACCTCTTTCAGAGTTGTTCAAATTATTCCCCTCAAATGGCTCCGTCCCAGGGGTCACCTATTAACAAAGACCCATGTAGGGAAAAACTTGAAGTCTTCTTATGTGAAACCAAAATTGCAAGGAATATGATAATTTGTACATAGCTACATGTAGTGGACCTCTACAAGACTTCAAATTATGGCCCTGGGGGCCATAAATGACCCATCCCCAGGGCGCGCTTGTTTTAGATTGATTTATATAGGTAAAAGCTGTAAAAATCATCTTATCTGAAACCAGAAGGCCCAGGCATTTGATATCTTGCATGCAGTTTCCCCAAGCAGACCACTCCTAAGGTTGTTAAAATTATAGCCCTGTGGTCAAAAATGGATCCATCCCGGGGATCACTTGTTTTAAGTAGACTTAGTAGGGAACAGCTTTAAAAACCTTGTCTAATACCAGAAGACCCAGTAGTTTGATATTATTTCATATAATGGACCTCTACCAAGACTATTCAAATTATAGTCCTTGGGTTCAAGATGGGCCCTGCCCCAGAGGACTTGTTTTACAAAGACCCATACGGTGAAAAACTTTAACCTGTTATAAGTCAAAGTCATGCTAGATCACTTAGACTTTTGCAAAATAGTGATTTTTTTCTGATTCTGTTGTAGCCAATGACATGAAAGTCAGCGAATTGGACTTTTATAAATACTAAAGGTCATGAATGGCCTTTCTCCTGAATGATTCAGCAGTTATAGCCCCGCTTTGAAAAAGTGGGAAAAAAGTGGGGCTTTACTGGAATTGCCATGTCCTGTCGTGATTCTGTAATTCCGTAATTCCGCGACTGCAAAATAAACCCTTATCTTGCTGTTCACGACAACCCCTATCTTTGGAAACAGTGTAGATCCAGATCAGATGGCTTCTGAAGAAGCCATCTGATCAGGATCTTCACTGCTTAACATTCAGTTTATGGATTTGTAAGAATAAATTACATCAAGTAATCTGATTGGTTCAAAGTCAGAAATGGGCGTGGCTAAACTGAATATTCAGCAAGAGAAGGGTTAAAATGCATTTTGCTTAATTACTTTTATGTTTGTGGTCATACTTCAATTAAACGTATGTTACTTTTGGTCTATGAGGTGAGAATCGTGTTGTAGCAGAATAGTGACCAGGGGCCCATAACTCATGGAGTTATGTCCCTTGGTAGGTTTTCAACTTTTGCCATTCTTGAAAAGTTTTGTAACATATTTCTTAGGAACTATAAAAGCTAGAAAACTGAAACTTTGTATGAAGATGGACAATAACTGGATGTATAGTCCATACCGGTATAGGGTTCAAGAGTCAATAACGTTTTTAGTTATGTCCCTTGATAAGTTTTCAAATTTTTAAATACATTAATAACTTCTATGTTTGTAGTGGCAGAATAATGATCGAGGGCCCATAACTCATTGAGTTATGTCCCTTGGTAGTTTTTCAAATTTTGAAATTCATGAAAAATTTTGTAACAGATTTCTCAGGAACTATGAAAGCTTGAAATTCTCAGGAACTATGAAAACTTGAAACTTGAAACTTTGTTTGTTTGAGTATTTGAGTTTAACGACCCAGTTAACACTATTTAGGTCATTTTCGAACCGGTCATTTTACCTATCCACACTTTTCCTGGGCAATCTAGGCAAGCACGGAAGCGGTTCACCAGTACAGTGTTGATAATGGCCCCGCTTGAATCAGCTGAAGGGAGAGAATGATTGCATGTTCAATCTCCACCAAAGTGGCAGGTATTGAACCAGTGTCCTCCTGATCACCAGTCAGTCGCGCATCTGATTGAGCTACCGAGGTCCAACCCTGAAACTTAGTATAAACATGAACAATGACTGGATGTATAGTTTATTCTGGAATAGGGGTCAAGGGTCTATAGCTCGGAGTTATGTCCCTTGATAGGTTTTCAAATTTTAAAATACATTTTGCTTAATAACATGTTATTATGCCCCCGCATCGTATGATGCCGGGGGCATATAGTTTTTAGGTTTTCCGTACGTGCTTCCGTGGGTACGTGCGTAAGTGCGTACGTGCGTCCGAATGTACGAAAGTGTGTACGTACGAAATCCTTTTAGACTCAAGGTAAGGTATTTGGTCAGGGTAGAACTTGAGCTCATATTTTTCAAACCATGCAATGGATGCGGTTTATATTTAGTATGATGATAGATATGGGTCCAAATTTTTATCCAGCAATACCCCCACACCTACCCATGGTCTCAAGGTCAAGGTCACGGACTTAGAAAGTTTTAATGTTTAAGACTCAGGTTAAGGTTTTTGGTCAGGGTAGAACTTGAGCTTATATTTTCAAACCATGCAATGGATGTGGTTTATATTTAGTATGATGATAGATATGGGTCCAAAGTTTTATCCAGCAATACCCTCACACCTACCCATGGTCTCAATGTCAAGGTCACGGACTTAGAAATTTTTAATGTTTAACACTCAGGTTAAGGTATTTGTACCGCATTGAACTTTAACTTTTATGATTCATTTGGTTCATATTTGGTTTAATGATAGATGCAGGTCCAAAGATTTATTCAGTAATACCCCACCCATGCCTATGACTTCAAGGGCAAGGTCGCAGACATAGAAATATTCAAAATTAAGTATGTTAATTGCTTATATTTTCCAAACTCTATAATGGATTTGCTTCATATTTGGTGTGGCAATAATTGCAGGTCCAAAGTTTCATTGAGCCATACCCCCAACCCTTAACTGAAGGTCAAGGTCACGCATAGGGGCTTGAAGAAATATATGGGTTGCATGATGCTTCCACGCAGATCTGAATCCGGCCCGCACACTAGTACTGGTAAACCGCTTAGAGGATCTAAGCCTGTCCAGGATCCGGGGTGCGAGACGGACCGTCCATGCTACTAAATGCTATTGGTTTCATGGGCGACAGGGCTTGAGATGTAATTTCATCTCAATGTCGGGTAGAAGTCCCACAAAATTGGAAGCAACGTCTCCAAAATGACCTTTACAGTGTTGACGGGGAAGTTTAACCTCAAATCAAACAAACAAACACAGACTTAGAATTTTTTTATATTATATTATTTGAGAGCTCATATTTCTTGAACCATGTGATGGATTTGCTACATATTTAGAATGATGATAGATACATGTCAGAAGTTTCATTCAGCCATAACCCCGCCCCTGCCGCATGACCTTAAGGTGATGGGGGGGGGGGGGGTGTGAGGTATGTCGCTGGGCGGGGGCATTTGTGTTGTATTGACACATTTCTAGTTCAAACCATGCAATGGATGTGGTTTATATTTAGTTTGATTATAGATATGGGTCCAAAGTTTTATCCAGCAATACCCCCACACTTACCCATGGTCTCATGGTCAAGGTCACGGACTTAGAAATTTTTAATGTTTAACACTCAGGTTAAGGTTTTTGGTCAGGGTAGAACTTGAGCTCATTTTCATGCCACCGCATCGGATGAAGCCGGGGGCATAGAGTTTTTCGGGTTTCCGAACGTGTGTCCATGGGTACGTGCGTACGGGTGTCCGAATCTACGTCCTTTTAATATTTTTTAACATTTTTAAAAAAAAAATAAAAAAGATAATTTTTAATGTTTAAGACTCAGGTTAAGGTTTTTGGTCAGGGTAGAACTTGAGCTCATATTTTTCAAACCATGCAATGATTGTGGTATTGTATTTGGTATGATGATGGATATGGGTCCAAAGTTTATCCAGCAATACCCCCACACCTACCCATGGTCTCAAGGTCATGGTCACAGACTTAGAAATTTTTAATGTTTAACACTCAGGTTAAGGTTTTTGGTCAGGGTAGAAATTGAGCTAATATTTTTCAAACCATGCAATGGATGTGGTTTATATTTAGTATGATGATAGATATGGGTCCAAAGTTTTATCCAGCAATACCCCCACACCTACCCATGGTCTCAAGGTCAAGGTCACGGACTTAGAAAATTTTTAATGTTTAAGACTCAGGTTAAGGTTTTTGGTCAGGGTAGAACTCGAGCACATATTTTTCAAACCATGCAATGGATGTGGTTTATATTTAGTGTGATGATAGATATGGGTCCAAAGTTTTATCGAGCAATACCCCCACACCTACCCATGGTCTCAAGGTCAATGTCACGGACTTAGAAATTTTTAATGTTTAACACTCAGGTTAAGGTATTTGTACCACGTTGAACTTTAACTTTTATGATTCATTTGGTTCATATTTGGTGTAATGGTAGATGCAGGTCCAAAGATTTATTCAGTAATACCCCCACCAATGCCTATGACTTCAAGGGCAAGGTCGCAGACATAGAAATTTTCAAAATTAAGTATGTTAATTGCTTATATTTTCCAAACTCTATAATGGATTTGCTTCATATTTGGTATGACAATAGTTGCAGGTCCCAAGTTTCATTGAGCCATATCCCCCACCCCCCACCGCTTAACTGAAGGTCAAGGTCACAGACATAGGCATTTTTATATTATATTTTTTGAGAGCTGATATTTCTTGAACCATGTGATGGATTTGCTACATATTTGGATTGATGATAGATACATGTCAAAAGTGACATTCAGCCATAACCCCGCCCCTGCCGCATGACCTTAAGGTGATTGGAGGGGGGGGAGGGGAGGGAGGGGATGAGGTGGGTACCTTGGCGGGGGCATTAGTGTTGTATTGACACATTTCTAGTTTTGTCTTACTTCGATGAAACTTGTACCTATCTCAAGAACTGTTAAGGTAACCAAGATGAAACCTGGTACACACATGGACACGACCCCCGCCCATCGGGGCTTGAAGAAATAGATGGGCTGCATGATGCTTCTACGCAGAGCTGAAATCGACCTGCACTGGTAAACTGGTAAACCGCTTAGAGGATCTAAGACTGCCCAGGCAAAGAGGTGCGAGTCAGACCGTCCTTGTTTATAAACCCTATTGGTTTCATTGGGCAACAGGGCTTGAGATGTTATTTCATCGAACATCGTCTAATAGTAAATCATCACAGGTAAATTTTATAAGAATGGTCTGTTGTCAAAACTAAAGGCACATATTAATAATCAAGAGGGTCCAGAGGGCCCTGGTTCGCTCACCTGTGTGGCCATCTTGTTCATCAGCAGAGTGATTTTAGCTCATTTGGTAGGGAGTAACCTAGGCAACATTCCTGTGAAGTTTGAATCAAATTGGCCATAGGGTTTAGGAGGGGTTCACGTTTGAATCAAATTTACATTTTTTTTCTATTTTTAGGGATTGTTTTAGCCTTTTTGGTAGAGGGTCATCTAAGCAACATTACTTCGAAGTTTGAATGAAATTGGCCCAATAGTAGAATAGGAATTGTCGTTTGAAGATTTATTTTTATTTTTAGCTCTGGCAGCCATCTTGTTCATTGGAGTGGAATGAGTTTTAACTATTTTGGTAGGGAGTCATCTAGGCAACATTCCTGCGAAGTTTTAAATCCGAATGGCCCAAAGGTTTAGAAGGAGTTCGCATTTGAAGCAAATTTACAATGTTTTTAGCTCACCTGTCACGTAGTGACAAGGTGAGCTTTTGTGATCACTTTTTGTCCGTCGTGCGTGCGTGCGTCCGTGCGTGCGTGCGTCCGTGCGTGCGTCCGTAAACAATTTCAAATAAGTATATCTCTAATACCCCATGGTCAGTCTTTATCAAATTTCATGGGAAGCATCATCAGGTAGGGGGAAAGGCTGCATAAGGTTTTTGGGCTGATCAGATTGGAATTCTGGTTGCCATGGCAACATATAGCTCCCAAAGACTATCATAGAAAAATTAAAATATCTTCTTCTCTGAAACCACAGGGCCCAGAGCTTAGATATTAAGCATGTATTAACGGCCAGTGGTCACCTACATAATTCCTGCCAATCATGCCCCTGGGGTCCAAATTGGCCACACCCCGGGGCCCCTTCGCTGCCATAGACTCATAATGGAACAAAAAGCTTCAAAAATCTTCTTCTCAGAAACCACAGGGCCCAGAGCTTAGATATTTAGCATGTAGCAGCAGCAAGTGGTCACCTATATAATTTCTGCCAATCATGCCCCTGGGGTCAAAACGGGCCACGCCCCGGGCCCCTTTAGCTCCTATAGACTCATAATGGAAAAAAAAAACTTCAAAAATCTTCTTCTCTGAAACCACAGGGCCCAGAGCTTAGACATTTGGCATGTAGCACAGCAAGTGGTCACCTACATAATTCCTGCCAATCATGCCCCTGGGGTTCAAATTGGCCACACCACGGGGCCCCCTTAGCTCCCATAGACTCATAATGGAAATAAAGCTTAAAAAATTTTCTTCTCTGAAACCACAGGGCCCAGAGCTTAGATATTTTGAATGTAACAACGGCCAGTGGTCACCTACATAATTCCTGCCAATCATACCCCTGGGTTCCAAATGGGCCACGCCCTGGGGCCCCTTTGCTCCCATAGACTCATAATGGAACAAAAAGCTTCAAAAATCTCCTTCTCGGAAACCACAGGGCCCAGAGCTTAGATATTTAGCATGTAGCAACGGCAAGTGGTCACCTACATAATTCCTGCCAATCATGCCCCTGGGGTCAAAACGGGCAACGCCCCGGGGCCCTTGAGCTCCTATAGACTCATAATGGAAAAAAGCTTCAAAAATCTTCTTCTCTGAAACCACAGGGCCCAGAGCTTAGATATTTAGCATGTAGCAATGGCAAGTGGTCACCTACATAAATCCTGCCAATCATGCCCGTGGGGTCCAAATGGGCCACGCCCCGGGGCCCCTTAGCTCCCATAGACTCATAATGGAAAAAAAGCTTCAAAAATCTTCTTCTCTGAAACACAGGGCCCAGAGTTTAGATATTTAGCATGTAGCAACGGCAATTGGTCACCTACATAATTCCTGCCAATCATGCCCCTGGGTTCCGAATGGGCCACGTGCCGGGGCCCCTTTGCTCCCAAAGACTCATAATGGAAAAATACTTAAAAAATCTTCTTCTCTGAAACCACAGGGCCCAGAGCTTAGATATTTAGTACGTAGCAACGGCAAGTGGTCACCTATATAATTCTTGCCAATCATGCCCCTGGGGTCCAAAAGGGCCATGCCCCGGGGCCCCTTAGCTCCTTTAGACTCATAATGGAAAAAAAGCTTCAAAAATCTTCTTCTCTGAAACCATAGGGCCCAGAGCTTAGATATTTAGCATGTAGCAATGGCAAGTGGTCACCTACATGAATCCTGCCAATCATGCCCGTAGGGTCCAAATGGGCCACGCCCCGGGGCCCCTTAGCTCCCATAGACTCAGAATGGAAAAAAAGATTAAAAAATCTTCTTCTCTGAAACCACAGGGCCCAGAGCTTAGATAATTAGCATGTAGCAACGGCAAGTGGTCACCTACATAATTCCTGCCAATCATGCCCCTGGGTTCCAAACAGGCCACGCCCCGGGGCCCTTTAGCTCCTATAGACTCATAATGGAAAAAAGCTTAAAAAATCTTCTTCTCTGAAATCACAGCGCCCAGAGCTTAGATATATAGTACGTAGCAACAGCAAGTGGTCACTTATATAATTCCTGTCAATCATGCCCCTGGGGTCCAAAAGGGCCACGCCCCGGGGCCCCTTAGCTACTATAGACTCATAATGGAAAAAAAGCTTCAAAAATCTTCTTCTCTGAAACCACAGGGCCCAGAGCTTAGATATTTAGCATGTAGCAATGGCAAGTGGTCACCTACATAAATCCTGCCAATCATGCCCGTGGGGTCCAAATGGGCCACGCCTGGGGCCCCTTAGCTCCCATAGACTCATAATGGAAAAAAGATTAAAAAATCTTCTTCTTTGAAACCACAGGGCCCAGAGCTTAGATATTTGGCATGTAGCGACGGCAAGTGGTCACCTACATAATTCCTGCCAATCATGCACCTGGGGTCCAAACAGGTGAGCGATATAGGGCCATTGGGCCCTCTTGTTCTATTTTTAGCTCTTCTAACCATTTGTTAACCGTTATGCTATTTTCCTAGAGGGTCATCTACACAACCTAGCAATGAAGTTTAGAAGCCTTCATGATGAAGTGGTCATGCTGCTTGCCTTGAAAACCAGGGGTAGCAGGATCGATCCCAGGCTTCTTCAGACTTTCAGATTAGTTTTTAAACAGAGGTCCTATCACTGTATGACGTTAGCTGTTGGTGAGACTTAAACTCAAACACTCACTCCTATCAAGGAACCTATATGCCAAATATGAAGCTGTATCTTAAATACTTCAAAAGTTATGACAAAGTAGGTCAAGGTCATGGGTCAAAAGTTTTGAATGGTTGAGAAAACCTTGTCACAAGGAACATACATGCAAAATAAGAAGGCTCTATCTCATATGGTTCAAAAGTTACGATAAAGTAGGTCACAGGTCAAGGACACAGGCCAAATCTTTATATGAGTGGGAAGCCCTTGTCACAAGGAACCTACATGCCAAGCATGAAGGCTCTATCTCTAACGGTTCAAAAGTTATTACAAAATAACCTACTGATCTACTTTCTGATTTGACATGACCCATATTCGAACTTAACTGAGATATTGTCCAGACGATCATTCTGAGCAAGTTTTATGATGATTTGACTAAAACTGTGGCCTCTTAGAGTGTTCAAAACTTTTTCCTATGATTTGACCTGACCTACTTTCTGACCCGACATGACCCATATTTAAACTTGACCCAGATATTGTCAAGATGATCATTCTGAGCAAGTTTGATGATGATCGGACCAAAACTGGGGCCTCTATTGTGTCCACAAGGGTTTTCAACAATCTGACCTACTGACCTACTTACTGACAAGATTTGACCCATATTCGAAATTAATTGAGATGGTCAAATGATCATTTTGAGCAAGTTTGATGACGATCGGATAAAAACCGTGGCTTAAGTGTGTTCAGAGGGTTTTTCTATGATTTTACCTACTGACCTACTTTTTGGACCAACATGATCCATATTCGAACTTGATTCAGACATTGTCAAGACGATCATTCTGGGCAAGTTTGATGATGATCTGACCTAAACTGTGGCCTCTGGTACAAGTTGTATTCACAAGGTTTTTCTATGATTTGACCTACTGACCTACTTTTTGATCTGACATTACCCATATTCGAACTTGACCAATATATTGTCAAGACTATCATTCTGAGCTAGTTTGATGATGATTGGACCAAGACAGTGGCCTCTAGTGTGTTCAAAACGTTTTTCTCTTATTTGACCTACTGAACTACTTTTTGACCCGACATGACCCATATTCGAACCTGACCAAGTTGAAGATATTATCAAGATGATCATTCTGAGCAAGTTTGATGATGATCGGACCAAAACTGTGGCTTTTAGTGTGTTCACAAGGTTTTTCTATGATTTGACCTACTGACCTACTTTTTAACCCGACATGACCCGTATTCAAACTTGACGGAGATATAAGCAAGATGATCATTCTGGGCAAAATAGATAATGATTGGACCAAAACTATGGCCTCTAGTGTATTCACGACGTTTTTCTATGATTTGACCTACTGACCTACTTTCTGACCTGACATGACCCATATTCGACATGACCAAGATGTTATGATGATCGGACCAAAACTGTGGCCTTTAGTGTGTTCACAAGGTTTTTCTATGATTTGACCTACTGACCTACTTTTTAACCCGACATGACCCGTATTCAAACTTGACGGAGATATAAGCAAGATGATCATTCTGGGCAAATTTGATAATGATTGGACCAAAACTATGGTCTCTAGTGTATTCACGAGGTTTTTCTATGATTTGACCTACTGACCTACTTTCTGACCTGACATGACCCATATTCGAACATGACCAAGATGTTATGATGATCGGACCAAAACTGTGGCCTAGTCTCTAGTGTATTCACGAGGTTTTTCTATGATTTGACCTACTGACCTACTTTTTAACCCGACATGACCCGTATTCAAACTTGACGGAGATATAAGCAAGATGATCATTCTGGGCAAATTTGATAATGATTGGACCAAAACTATGGCCTCTAGTGTATTCACGAGGTTTTTCTATGATTTGACCTACTGACCTACTTTCTGACCTGACATGACCCATATTCGAACATGACCAAGATGTTATGATGATCGGACCAAAACTGTGGCCTTTAGTGTGTTCACAAGATTTTTCTATGATTTGACCTACTGACCTACTTTTTAACCCGACATGACCCGTATTCAAACTTGACGGAGATATAAGCAAGATGATCATTCTGGGCAAATTTGATAATGATTGGACCAAAACTATGGCCTCTAGTGTATTCACGAGGTTTTTCTATGATTTGACCTACTGACCTACTTTCTGACCTGACATGACCCATATTCGAACATGACCAAGATGTTATCAAGATGATCATTCTGTGATGTGGGAAGTTAGTCCCTAGCTCTAGCCAAAGAGGTAAATTTAGCTACACAATCATCAGCACCTTCAGCTGTCGAAATAATCGAATCGGGAAGGGCATTCCAATCTCTAATGGTTCTGGGGAAGAACGACTCTTTATAAATGTCAGTTCTTGCGCTAAGGGTCTGAAATGCCAACGAATGGTGATTTCTACAGTGTCTAGCTGGGGGAACAAGGTCATCTGTTGGAATGCTGGCAGCACCCTTTAGACCTTTGTATAAAAGGATTAGCCTACTGTCTTTTCTCCTTTTCTTGAGAGACTCCCATTTTAATTTTCCAAGTATTCCAGTCATGCTCCCAGTTTCAAAGCAGTAATTGCCTGTTACAAATCTAGCAGCTCTATTCTGAACTTTCTCAATTTCATCATTAAGGACCACTCCACTGGGGTCCCAGATACAACTACCATATTCCAAGATTGGGCGAACAAGACCTTTATATGCTGCCTCTTTTACATCCTGAGGGCACTGATGAAGATTCCGCCTCAGGAAACCAAGTGTTCTATTTGCCTTAGTACACATGTTGCTAATATGAGTATTCCATCTCAAGTTGTGTGAGATTGTCACTCCAAGGTATTTAATGGAGTCCACATTCTCGAGGACCGTTCCCTCTAAGGTGTAAGAAGCCTCAACTTTATTAGACCTCTTCCTAGTTATCTGCATAATATTGCATTTAACTGGCTGAAATCTCATGCCCCATTTACGTGCCCAACATCCTAATCTATCTATGTCAGCCTGAAGTTTCAATGAGTCATCTGTATCTCTAATTTCCCGGTAACAAACACAGACATCTGCGAACAGTCTTATTTCTGAGTCAATGTCAGTGGAAATATCATTGATGTACAGGGAGAACAAAAGTGGACCAAGAACGGTCCCTTGCGGGACTCCAGACAAAACTGGAGCCCACTCCGAAGATTCACCATTAACAACAACCCGCTGTTTTCTGTAGCAAAGAAAGGAATCTATCCATTTGAGGGTCTTTCCCCCAATTCCATAACCAACTAACTTAGATTTAAGTAGTTCATGAGGAGGGGTGTCAAAGGCCTTCTCGAAGTCAAGAATAAATGTGTCCACCTGTCCCCCTTTGTCCAAGATTTTTGCCCAGTCATTAATAACTGTGCTTAGCTGAGTTTCACAACTGTGCCTTTTCCTAAATGCATGTTGCCTGTCTGACAAAAGTTTATGCTCGTCCAAGTGGGCCATGATGTTTGGGCAGACTATATGTTCCAGCAATTTACACAGAACACAAGTCAGAGACACAGGGCGATAATTACGGGCAAGAGCCCTATCTCCTTTTTTGAAGAGTGGACAAATGTTTGCTAAGAGCCATTCTTTGGGGATTTCACCCGTATCAAGAGACTGTTGAAACAAGTGTGCGAAAACTGGACCCAACTCATTTGCTAGTTCCTTCAGGACTCTGGGATGAAGCTCATCGGGTCCTAAGGCCTTACTGGGGTTTAGGCATTGAAGTAATCTGATCACTCCTGCAGCTGTCACAACAATATTATCCATGAATGGGGCCGATCTTCCAGTCAATGGAACCTCCGTGAACTCAGTTTTATTAAATGCATCATTGAATTGACCAACTAGTTCCTCTGCCCTTTCAGAGTCTGATTCAGCAACCCCGTTCCCTCCTCTTTTATTAAGGGGCGGGATACCTTGCCTGTCTTTCTTCTGGCTATTAATATATCTGTAGAAGTCTCTGGGATTTGCCTTTACATCACCTACCAAGTTATTCACATACAAATCATGCTGATTTTTTATATCAGTCTTGATTTCACGTCTCAAGTTTTCAAATTTTGTCCGGAGTTTACCACTTCCCGTCTTTTTTGCCTTTGCATGAATCTTATTCCTTCTGCGAATTTTCCTTCTTATCTCTGGAGTGATCCAGGGAATAGAAGATACAGCCCTACTAGTTTTTGAGGGGATATGATTTTCGGCCGAAGTATGAATGAAAGAAGTTATCAAATCAAAATTCTCCTGTGTAGACCGAGCATCTGAATGACCATTAAAGTAATTCTCCTTTGCAAATCTGAGTGCATCCTTCCTCATAGTTTCAAAGTCACCTTTCTGATATGAGTACACCTTCCTCCGAGGTTTCTTTATTGGTGGGATGTGAATTTTTAAATATCCGGAGACAACATCGTGGTCACTTAGTTTATCTGGGGAATGAATGTCTTCGAATTGTCCTGGCAAAGTCGTAAGGATCAGATCCAATGTGTTCTTATCACGAGTGGGGAAGTTAACAATTTGTTCAAGGCCATGATCGTTCATAATGTCAATCAATATTTGTCCTTCCGACTGACTCAGCATCGTGCCTTGTTTGCTGAGCATGTCGGGCCAAGCAATGTCTCTGAAGTTGAGGTCACCTAGAACATGTACAGCCGGGAGGTTTTTACCCTTATGCTGCAATTTAATGCAATCCAGTTGGTCTTTAAACAACTGGAAGTTTTCGATTGTACCATTTGGTGGTCTATACCGACTTGCTACGAAGTGTGAAGTTTTATTTGCAAAAACCTTAACCCAGACCGATTCGGTGTCATTTTCAAGTTCCATGAAAGGCATGTGAGGGATGTCTCTATGAATGAGCAACATCACCCCACCGCCATGAGAGTTCCTATCTTTTCTGTACACACTGTACTCACAAGTTTCAGGGAAAAGCTCAGATGTAGTAATTGAACTGTCAATCTTTGTTTCCTGAATAGCAACAATATGAGGTTGAGATGTATCGAGGAAAGCTAAAAGTTCAAGAATTTTCCATCTAATTCCATTTATGTTTATACTGCAAAGTTTCAAACCTTTCACAAAATTTGACTTAGTTTCATCAGCAGTTGAAGATTTGCCTCTCTTATCCTCTGACAGAGGTTCAAACCTGTTTGGCTTACTCAGTTCTACATATTCATCAAAGAAGGAGTCTGAAAAGTTACAGACCTCACATTTTGGACATATCCAGTGGCAGCTTGAATTTACCAAAGTGCCATATTCTGCATCTGAAATGAAGGAACAGTCAGTGTGTATCCTCATTTCACATTGATCACACTGAACGGCTTTGTGGCCATTAAGGACAGCACCACTGCAAAGACCACAGTCAGCTTTGCAGTCTTTGCAATACCAAGTTCCAGCTCTAGATTCAATTTCTAACAATTGACTGTTATCCAAATCAGAACATGAGGAGTGAAAGCGCTTGTTACAGTCCTCACATTCTATCCATTTCTCGGAACCTTTGCAATATTTTTTGCAGAGTCCGCAGCGAAACCTTGGGCCTGGGTTAGTTTCAATGTCTCCGGCCAAGATTAGAAGTAAAGCCAAGTTTGTACCGCGTGAGGACTTGAAGTTTCGCAAGCCCTCCGAACACCTTCTGTTCCCATTCTTCCTTGTAAATGCCAAGTACTGGGAAATTCTATTACTACTCTCCTTAATTGTAATCTTGCACTCCTGATTTCCATCATCTGGATGCATTCTATAAGTTGTTTTCCAAAGAGTGAACCCAAGAATTAAGACCATGGGAAACAGGGAGACCTTCATTTTAATATACCGGGTAGTGATTTGATGATTTCTAATGACTTATTATGGGGTGTCAAGCAACAATCCTGATTCCGAGTTTGTCACAGCCAGCACACTGACAGCTACAAAGGACTATTCAGTATACTGGTCCAATTATATATCATAAATGAAGATGCTATCGTGCGGACAAGAAATTGTTTACGCACGGACGGACGCACGGACGACGGACAAAATGTGATCACAAAAGCTCACATTGTCACTACGTGACAGGTGAGCTAAAAACGTAGACCTGCAACCGTGTCCTATCATTACAACGCACCTGCTCACAGACGTGTTTTTGTCCAAGACTTCTTGAAAGAGCAAACGGTAGTTCAGCTGTCTCATCCACTTTATTCGCCAGACCTTATATTAGTCCCTGCGACTTTTTCCTGTACTAAAGAAACCCCTTTCTAGTCGTCGTTATGAGTCCCTAAATACACTTGGTAATGCAATTTACAAGTGTTTTCAGTATACAGTAAAACTTCGATGGCTCGAACATCGATGGCTCGTTTACCATGACTGAGTCGAACCCGTTATTGAGCCCCTAGCGAAATCCTCTACATAAGAAATAGTGGGGGATAATTAAGGAGAATTTAGTCTTTTTATCTTGCAAATGTATGCCGTGTGTACTCATTAGAA
Source organism: Lucinisca nassula (assembly GCA_963580285.1). Lineage (NCBI taxonomy): Eukaryota > Metazoa > Mollusca > Bivalvia > Lucinida > Lucinidae > Lucinisca > Lucinisca nassula. Next base: position 67,833,328 of record OY757010.1, read on the forward strand.
TCGCCTCCATGAGGCGATTCTTATGAGTACACACATCATACATTTTCACTATAGAACACCGAAACGATGTTTAAAAGTATCTGGCAGTAATTCTCAGTGGCTCGAACTAACCCTGTCTCGAACAGATTTTCGAGGTCCCAAAGGTGTTCGAGCCAGTGAAGTTCGACTGTACGTCTTTACTTTTACAAGATGGAGTTCGAGACTTGAAAAGTGTGTTTCCGTCAAGGGAGAATACTTCGAAGGGTTGAAGTAAACATAATGTGAGTGAGTGTTCGAGTTTTACGTTCCACCAACAGCTAAGGTCATACGGAGACGGGACCTTGGTTTAAAGAGTCATTTGAAAGTCTGGAGAAGCCCGGGATCGATCCTGCGACCCCTGGTTTACAAGGCGAGTAGCGAAACCACTACACCACGGAGGAATGTGTGGCGGCGGTAAAACGTCTCCCTGCCCTACATCATAGTGTAGATTATATTTTCTTGTCCTTTGGGATCATTGAGTCCATTGTGGAATTTTAAAAAATATCTGAGGGTCACTAATGAGGCCTAATTGGCCGAAACTAGCTAGTCTGGCCCAGAAAACATGTACACTCCATATTTTTCACTTCTGTGGTGTATTCCTTGCTTCCAAAGGATAACCCTTTTATAGAACATATTCTAAACGAAATGTGAATGCGATTAAAAACACGCCCTGTACAACCCCAATGACATAATTAAATGAACGCCCCTCGTATATAATGAAATTCCGCTATTTAGACCACCTAAAATTAAGACTAATTCTGCTTTTAAAGGCTTACAAAGAAGGGTGCATTTATTCTGTCTTCATGTTTTCTGCACACAATGTCCTCTGATCAGGGACCACCTTTGGGACTGTTCAAAAGTGGTCTTTAAGACCATTTTTGAACAATCCCAAAGGTGGTCTTAAAACAAGAATTTTACTGTATTTGTTTAAAATTAATCCACACTTTCATCGATTCCTGTCCCTTACGTTTATCACCTCTACTATCTCTTTTCTCCCTTTCTCCCGAGATAACACAAAATGACCCAGAAGGGTTGACGTGTCGTAAATCCCCAATCAATCAATTTAAATTAAGTATCTCTTTATGAAACACTTTAATTAAGTATACCCTTCCTAACCCAACCTGTAAGGGCTATCTAGACCCATAATCCCCTCCAAATCACAGATTAGACTGACAATGCTTTATTTTATGTTTGTTTGTTTGTTTGATTTGAGGTATAACGCCCCTGTCAACCTATATAGGTCATTTTGGAGACGTTGCTTCCATCTTTGAGGGACTTTAACCCGACATTGAGATGAAAGGACATATCATGCCCTGTCGCCAATGAAACCAATAGGGTTTATAAGCTTGACTCGCTCTGTTTTGTCTGGGCAGACTAAGGTCGCTATATTTTATGTAATAGAATCTGTGGCTTTAAAGTACGGTTCATAACAAATCTGACATCCCTTAGCTTAGAAATGGGCACGCCTAAAGCTGTGAAGTGGAAAATTGGCAGTAAAATCCATCTGGGCTGTTCAAAAGTGGTCTTTCTCTCTCATGTAGAAAACACAGGACGAATAGCTGAAACCTTTTGAATATGCTTTTAAAAGCAGAATTAGTCTTAATTTTAGATGGTCTTTGTCATTACATGGTTTGTTACCAGTTTAATCGGACCGATTATAGGATTAACTTTGCTGGTCTGTAATAGGTTGTTACGTTAACCTTTAATGACACTGCATTAAAGGTCAAGAGAAATGAAAATTTTACTTTTTTTGTCACAATATTACGTATAAAGCTCTTAAATCGCTGACCGATATGTTGAAAACCGCATCAAAAAAATTCCCCATTTCGCTTTTCAAAGTCAGCGATCACTTAGTTATGTCAGAAACGTGTTTGTAGTCCCGGATTTGAGACTAGATTTCGAAAAGTTTAATGCACTCAAAATTCTCACGCTTAATTTGTGCCGTTTCATTGAGTTAGGAGCCTAACCTATATGACATGTGGTTATTTAGCAAATCTGGTGGGGAAAAGGGATTGAAAATTCTATGAGTTTACACTAACCCCCATGCGGATGGTATAGTTGGATTGAGTTTAGTTATGTGTAGCTTGCGCTTACAGGGTGGGGAACCCACGTGACCAGTTGATATAGTAAACGGATTTTTTTTTAGGAAAATCGCTCGATTCAGGTACGGTTTTTCCCCGATATTTTGGTTATTACAGCACGCATTTTTACGAGTCATATACCAAAGTACTCTGCTCAACTTCCGATTTTTTATGACGTTTGCTTTGAAGGCAGAAACTGCCTGGTTTTCGAGAAATGCTCGCCCAAATTTTTTCCCCGAGCCCCGAGAGATCGTGATAAAGACCACGGCAAACAGAAGAAATCTTTAATTTATTGCAAATAGAGTGTTTTAGATGATCCTACCGCATCCGAAATTGCAAAAATTACCTCTAACATGTTTCCATGTAACAGTTAACACCGATACAGCGTTTGTTTGCCTGGTATGCAAAGTTTTATAAAAATGATCCAGTTCACGGTACAAAATCGGGAAGGTAAAGTTCACGGTAATTTCCACAACTGTGATAACGTAAACGCCATACTGATGATGCTTTTCAACATCTCGCAACAACAAGATGGCAATTCACGTGATGTTGGTCATGGAAAATACATTTTCGTTGATACATAATGTATTCCTTTTTTTCAAATGACTTCCGCGTGCCAGACATGCAGTAAAGACTTAAGATTGAACACATTTAAACGAACATACGCGAAAACACATTGGCACGGCCGCCTACGTTTGTTGTGGAAAGAGTTTTTTCTCTCAGACTTATTTGAAGATACATCAATGCAGTACACATGGAGCGGCAAAGGAGTTTTTGTGTTCAGAGGGTCAGAAAGCATTTGCCATAAAAGCGAACTCAGACCCTGAGGATGAAGTTGGGATCCCGTAAAGTATACTTAAGCCCGCCAGTAATTGTTACTGACCGTTTCGAGAAGGTGCTTTTGCTGTGGTATTGGTGAGTCTGATAATTTGCTCAGTAATGTATATTAATTAATTTTAAGTTACGTAAATCAATTTCTTTACCTCATACTGTGTTTTACTCCTTTACTTATGCCATAAATGCTTGTTTGTACCACACTGAAAGTGAAGATGGGTGTTGATATCCTGTAAAGTATACTTAAATGTTTGCTGAGAAGTAAAGCAATGATCAAGAATCGATACAATTAATTTACACCTTCCATCAGAGACACCAAAGGGAAAGAAGCAGAAACAAGAAGTAAATAGACCGTGATGGAATCAACAGCAGAGGACAGCCAATAGGACACTAACTTTCCAACAAAACGGCCAACTGGCTAACAAAAATAAAAAAGACACAAGCGAGTCATACAACAAGTAACAACCAATTAAACAAATAAAACGCCACAGAGGAACAGTCTTCGTACGGTCAGTGAAAACTATTCAACTGGTGTGTGTGTGGGGGGGGGCATAAATCGATTTTACGCAGCTGCAATCCTCGCCCTTACTTCTTCTGTCGCGGTTTAGACTATTAATTTGTTCAGTCCGCATGAAGGCTTCCTAACTCATCAGTGTGATATCTCCGAGGACATACAAATTAAAATGCCACAGAGATGAAACAGCGTTGAGGACTCGACAGCGCGAACTAATGAAACGATGGAGCAAAATAAAACCATCAGTTAGACTCCGAGGGGCCCGACCAAAGACGAAGCATCATGTACCAACCAACATTACATAAAATGAAATTAATGCACGCCTTTACGCTGGAACCGTTAAAGAATCTGAGGACAGACCAACCAGAGTGCAATCAAAGAGGGTAGAAAAGTTACAAACCGTGATTGGGTTAACTTCGAAGCATGCAGTCTGTCTTATAATATTTATGTTGAACCCAATCTTTTTGTATCGTAAAACGAATTTATCGTAAAACGATTTTACGAAATTGGGTACTGTAGTCATCGCAAGTATATATTTTTCTAACTTTATATACAAGTCACCATAAAATTCAGGTTCCAATAGGCCTTGTTGCAGAATAGTTTTAAGTCCAACATTGAATTTTGAAATCAAATCAGAACGGCGACTATTAAACTTTGAAAAGGCTTTACGTAATTTATGATACCGATACCCCTGATTTAGAAGTTAAGCAGTTAACAATTTATTACGAGTGTTGAAGTCAGACACATGGCTAAACACTCTGGCAAGTTGAATTGAGAAATATAAACCCTGTAGGATGTCGCATGAGGAACATCACCATCTAAATATGGAAGATAAGGAAAATATACAATCATAAAATCTAAATCTTCGCAGGAAACAAATCCATCTACAATAGATAAATGTAAATCCAAAACCGGGGCCTCGGTATCAGAGGTATTTGCTTTATTTAACTGAAGTTCTGGGGGTTCAATTTGACTGATCAAACCACCAAAGTAAGAACTGTCAATATTTAATAAATCTTACAAATATCTAGAAGTAGAGCTAAAAGCTTCTATTATTTCAGATTGGTTATCAGCAGAAAGTGACATCATGAAGTCTCTTTCACAACAATACAAGAACATATTATCTACAAGATGTGCGCAATTCGTACCCATCGGAATACCCGTAATTTGTCTAAATAACTTAGTACCAAATCTTATGAAAACATTGTCAAGTAGAAAGGTTAGAGCTTCACACACTTTCTGACATGACCATAGTGTATAATTCTTATGCTCTCTAGAAGAGAAAATCACATTTCTGACATTACATGCAAGATAGAGAGAATCTTTTCTGTAAAAAGTCCATTCAGTTAATTCATTTTTAAATCCAGTTTTTCTTTTATAAGAATATGAGGATGTGTACTAGTATAAAGAGTAGAAACATCGTAAGTGGACAGACTATCCTCAACTTACTCCCGTTTACAACATCGACCACCGAATTCATTTAAGGCAGCAGCGATTTCATCCCAACATTACTTTTAATATTTTTTAGAATGAAACCGAAATTACAGTCCTTTATTAATTATATTTCTTATCCTAAAATCAGGAATTATTTTTTAAATTGAGAATAATTATATGACCAGCAGCAGGATAGCATTACACTGAGTTTTTACAATCTCAGGTATCGGGAGTCTTCGTATCAATATCAAGATCTGAAACACGTTTATTGAAATTAAAAAATGATAGATCTAACAGGCCCAGAAAACATGTAAATTTCATATTTTTCAGTTCTGTGGTGTGTTTTTTGCTTCCAACGGATAACCTTTTTATAGACCATATTTAACGTCACTACAGCTGGCGTCTTGGAATGTGTGGCGGCCGTAAAAGTCTCCCTGCCCTACACCTTAGTGTAGTTTATATTTTCTTGTCCTATGGGATCATTGATTCCATTGTGGAATTTTGAAAATAGTTGAGGGTCACTGATGAGGCCTAATTGTCCGAAAGTAGCTAGTCTGGTCCAGAATACATGTACATTTCATATTTTCCAGTACTTCGTTGTATTTTTGCTTCCAGCGGATAACCTTTTATAGAACATATTTGTTGTATTTGTTGCAATCGATACAATTGACTTGCACCTCCCATCCTAGACACCAAAGGGAACGAAGCATAAACATGAAGCAACTAGACCCTTATGGGAACAACAACAGAGGAACACAAATAGGACAGTTACTTTCAAATAAAATGGCCAACTGGCTGTCCAAAATAAAAAAGAGATACATACAATACGTGGCTAACAATTGCATAAAAAAACCGTCAAAGAAAAACCGCATTGGAGCGGTCAGTGAAAAGAATTTCACTTGGGGTGGGGGAGTGGCGCTTAAATAGATTTTACGCAGTTGCAATCCTCGCCCTTACTTCTGCCACCATGTACGCAGTCCGTCTTATAACACCCATATGACCCAATCTTCCTAAATTGCAAAACGACCCCATAATACTGGGCACCGAACCCATCGGAAGCATATATTTCCCCAAACCCACACACCGGTGCACCGTTTGTTTGCATAATATGCAGTGTTTTGTAAAATGATCAAGTTCACGGTACAAAAACTAAGAAGGTAAAGTTCACGGTGATTTCAGCGATCGTAATAACGTCAACGCCATACTGATTATATTTTCAACATATCACAACAAGGTAGAAATTCACATGATGTGGGTCATAGGGAAAAACATGTTCGTTGACACATACTCTATACCCTTTTTTTCAGAATGACATTCGTTTGCCAGACGTGTGGTAAAGAATTTAGAGTGAAAAAACAATTAAACGAGCATGAGCGCAAACACATGGGCACGGCTACCTACGTTTGCTGTGGCAAGAGTTTCTTCTCCCAAGCTAACTGGAAAAAACACCAATGCAGTACGCATGGAGCGGATAAGGAGTTTGTTTGCTCAACCTGCCACAAAGCCTTTGCCATAAAAGCGGACTTGGTAATGCATGAAAATGTGTTTGTCTCAGAAAGTTTGGTTCTAGGTGACTTTGAAAACATTCTTTTCAGATAACGGATATGCTTTTTTGGAGTGGGGCTTTTTATAGAAACGTTATATTTTGAAGGCGTAAACATCTTCGTTATGGGTTTTGGCAGTGTTCTTGGACCCTTCGTGTTTGATATAAGCGACCGTTTGTGATTATCAGCAGGAGTTCGGCAAATTCCAAAACTTTCGTCATCTGTTTTGATCCAGCATGACTTAGTGGCTTTCCACGCTTTCTTGGCTCGCTTTCTCGATCTGCGTAGTGAAAGGTTGTACTTTGCTTTTCCTATAGTCTGAAAGATAATAGAGCATTATGTATAATGGCTTGAACTTATATTATTAGGGTATTATAAGGGCTTGAAAAAAGTGAATTCTTACAAGAATAAAAGACGAATATTGAATTTCTACTAATGTATACTTACAGTAAACGATCTCTGATATCATTTTATGATTTCAGATATGCTTTAAGTAAATCTTGCATGATTTGCCAACGACAAATGCACGATGCATGGTTAAAATTGGCATTGTATTCAGTATCTATCCCATTGAAATGACCAATATATTATGAGAACAAATCTTAAAACGATTTTTTTCGATACCTGTAAATGTTTTTATCTGTTTGGGCATAAAAATATTTCGAACCTTTAATTATTTCTATTCATACAGAAATTTAACCCCTTTTCAAGAATTTGTTTTCTATATAAGTGTGGGATTAAAAAAAATCTAAAAACCGATTGGTCAGAAATAACTAAAAGTCAATATATTCATAGTTTGCAGCCGACCAAATTAAAGTTCTTAAAATTATAGAACAAATATCATTTTACAACTCGCTCTCGTAATGAGTAATTATATCTTGATAAATACTGAGATAATCAAGCATTGTGCAAATACCGTTGACGAATTATGCAAGATTTTCACACTTAAACATGTCAGAAAGTATAAGAAATTGTTGTCTGCATGTATAAATTAGTAGAGCATTACAATTTATGGACAATTTCCTTTTAGCCACAGTTATAATGCGGTTTAAATAAAAACAAAAATCATGTGGTTTTCTACTGATTACGGCCAGAAGTATCCCAACGGTAAGATATTGTATTGACCAGGTGTGTGACAGCCAAATGCTTTACATATAAGGATTACGTGTGTGGTATCAGCACCATTTTTGTTTTATTTTGACGAGTAAAAATTAGAACATCCGACAAATTGATGCATCAACAAAATGTTGTTCCCACCTTGTAATTGCGATATACAAAAATGCATTATCAGTATGGCGTGTACGTTATCACGATCACTGACTTACCGTTTACTTTATCTTCTTAATATTTGTACCGTGAACTTGATCATTTCACAAAAAACCTGTGCCTGTCGGGCAAAACGGTGCATCGTTGTTAACTGTTTACATGGAAACGTTTTAGAGATAACACTTGTAATTCAGAATGTGGTGGGGTCATTTAAAACACATTATTTGCAATATTCTGTTTACAGTGGACCTTTTTTATAATAAAACCGTACATGACGGGAGCGTGTTTACACATCCAAATTCCGTTTACTGTCTCAAATGGTCACATGGGATAGCCACCCTGGAGCAACAGACATAAAAGTCCCAGAAAAGGATCAGAATCACCTACATGATAAAGAAAATAAACTGGAAGGACAAACGAAACTAAAATGAACAACCAAAAAGGGGGAAGAACAAGACTTGTTTTCTGAGAAAACAGATTTCCCACAACCACATACCCCTTTCAAAACAAGCTTAATTTAACAGCCCCACTGTGACCATGAAAAGAATATCAAGGTAACGGCACCCTGATATGTTCTTCATCCTGACCAAATGTTTTGTCTTAAATCCATTCAGTAGTTAATGAGATGCTGCAAACAAGCTAATTTTGGCCTAAATTTGACCTATATAGCACAGCTTTGACTTGAAAATTTGTTTAATGTCACCAAAACCTACTCAGCTCTTCATCCTTTCCCAATGTATCGCCATGTTATATCCATATAAGTTTGATTAAAATCAATCCAGTCTTTCCAGAGATATACTGCACGAAACCTAAAGTTGGCCGAAATTTAACATATTTTTCACGGCTGTGACCTTGAAAATAAGGTCAAGGTCAGAAAACTTAATAAGTTCTTCATCCTGTTTCATCATGTATATCCATGCAAATTTTATTGGAATCCACCAAGTTTTTCATGAGATATAATGCACTTAACCTAAATTTTGGCAAAAGTTGCCATATTAAGCATGGATGTGACCTTGAAGATAAATTCAGGGTCATCAAAACCTAATCAGTTCTTCATACAGTCTCAATTTTATACCCTTGCAAATTTTATCACTATCCAACAAGCAGCTCATGAGAAAGTGTCACGCCTACGCGTACGACGACGCCGACAGGATCCGCACCATAAACAATATGCACCCAGCTCTCCTTCCTTTGGTGTGGGACATAATCAGAAATATCAACATATATAATTAGCGGAATAACCAGTACCATCAACATAAAAAAGGAAGGAACCGCAGCAAAAGTTCCGACTTAGAACGGTCAGTAAACGGTACTGGTGGATATCACAGGATAGCAACCCCCGCCCTCATTTTCAGTGTGGTACAAGCAAACATTTATGACGTAAGTAAAAGAGAAACACACATTACGAGGTAAAGAAATAGATTCACGTAACTAATCAAAGCGCCAAAGGGCACTGAAATGGCTGATTGTGTGAATAATTCATGAATATATAAGCCTTTGTGAGGAGGTTTCGGACTTATTTTCTCAAATGATGAGAGAGAAAAATTCTCTATAAGCGCTGGTGTGCTTTTTATAGTTTGGTTCACAATACTCAGATGAACATTACGAATCTTCGGCTGTTGTACACTTTAATTTTACTTGCACATTAATACAACAAACAAATTACCAGTCCGCCCCCGCTCATCGGAGCTTTAAGAAATAGCTGCATGATGCTTCCACGCAGAGCTGAATCCTACCGCACACGAGTACTGGTAAACCGCTTAGAGGATCTAAGCCTGCCCAGGCAAAGCGGTGCGAGTCGGACCGTCCATGCTTATAAACCCTATTGGTTTCATTTGGCGACAGGTTTTGAGATGTCATTTCATCTCAATGTCGGGTAAAAGTCCTACAAAATTTGAAGCAATGTCTCCAAAATTGCCTATACAGTGTTGACGGGGGCGTTAAACCTCAGACCAGTTCCTTAGTGCTGAGGTTGATACTGCGCTGTTGACGTCAATGTTTTTGTTTGTTTGATTTGAGGTTTAACGTCCCCGTCAACACTGCAATGGTAATTTTGGAGACGTTGCTTCCAATTTTGTGGGACTTTTACCCGACATCGAGATGAAATGACATCTCAAGCCCTGTCGCCAAATGTAACCAATAGGGTTTATTAGCATGGACGGTCCGTCTCGCACCGCGGTTTCTGGACAGGCTTAGATCCTCTAAGCGGTTTACCAGTACTAGTGTGTGGGCCGGATTCAGCCCTGCGTGGAAGCATCATGCATCCCATATATTTCTTCAAGCCCCTATGGGCGGGGGCGCCACGTCAGTACTCAAGTACTGATTTAAATAACTATATTATATCTTTAATTTTTGCAGTATAAATTTATATTTTTTCTAAAACTAAGACTGACTTGTCAGGTGGGACATGTATCTTAGCGGATTTGGTTGCCATTTTTTGCAATATTTTGAAATATTTTAAATTTTGCAAGTCTCGCTACTTTGGACATCTCCTTCCTGATGTCCGGGACTTCCGTGGTGTGTGGGCCATGTTTGCTGATGTTGGCTCGGTGGGGGCTCTTGCCAGATGCCTCCAGTTGACCAGTCTCATGAGGTACGGTCGGTCGCTGTGTGCTCGTAGGTGGATGCGATGTGTTTGCCGGGTCTTGTCTGTCATCCGTTTCGGTTTCAAACCTTTGGAGTTGAGACACACTGATGAAGATTAAATATCTGAAATGCCTCTGTCACTAAATTTGGTATAGTTACGCCTTAATCAAACAAACAAACAAATTGCCAGTGACAACACAAATAAATAAGGCGCTAAGTGCAGACACAAATATATATAGCCAAATGCGCGGCTCAGTCGACAACCTATCTTATCTTCGTGCACTACAATCAATGAAAGCGCTTTTTGTGCTATGTTTGAAGTTTTGCGGCATGTAACTAATTATTTGTCACAACTCTGCTTACATATTGTTGGACAGTGATAACTGTTTGAAGTGTATTTTGCTGGCATGCTACCGTACGGTTGAAGTTTCTTGCGTCACGTACTTAGCATGTAATTAAGGCGTAACTATACCAAATTTAGTGACACAGAGGCCTCTCTGATATTCAGTCTTCATCAGTGTGTCTTAACCCCAAAGTTCTGAAACCGAAACGGATTATGGACAAGACCCGGAAAACACAGCACATCCCCCTCCGAGCACACACCGACCGACGTAGCCCGTGAGACAGGTCAACTGGAGGCATCAGGCAAGAGACGCCCACCCGCGGACTTGTAGTCGTCCCCTACCGAGCCAATATCAGCAAACATGGCTCACACTCCACGGAAGTCCCGGGCATCAGGAAGGAGATGTCCAAAGTAGCGAGACTTGCAAAATTTAAAATACATGTATAACAAAAAGTGGCAACCAAATCCGCTAAGACACATTTCTCACCTGACAAGTCAGTCTTAGTTTTAGAAAAATTAGAATATTATACTGCAAAAGTTAAAGATATAATATCTTGCAGTACTTAGCATGTAAGCGTTATGATTTTCAGTCCTTTATAGCCAAGTACAGATACGTTTGTAAACAGATTAGATCCTAATGAAATGGCACATAATGGGACATCTCATTTTGTTCTACATGGTTTGCACTGCTGTTGACTATTATTGACTATACACCCAGTTTACATGTGCATAACGGACGTGTACAAATACAGTGATTGGAGATTGAAATTGATAAACTCATGTGGAAGCGGTAAAATCTTAACCTTGCCATTTTTAAACGTTGCATAGGATATTTCGACTTTTATTCTTATGTTTCGCCACAATTTCACATTTATTATGACTAATCTGCAGGCAGCTGGTTCATATAAATTGCTGAATCCAATCTCTGAAAAGTAAGATAAAATTTTAAAGTCGTCTGCCTTATGTTTTTGTATGGCGCTTTTAAGACACTAACACGCCAGTACGCTTGTGTAGATATTCATTGTTGGTTTTTCTAAAGGCATGTGTCGTCTGATCATTCCAGGAAATTTTCAACTTAAGGCAGTGCGTGTATACAAATCTGCGCGAGAAAATGTTCAAAACAATCACTGGAATGAATGAATCTGAGCATAAAACTTAGAAAAGCCGGACTACATTTTGTGCCGACTCATATTTTTATGCCGGAGCAGTGGAGGGGGGGGGGGGGGCAACTACTTTAAAACATGCAGCACAGCGAACAATCACAGAATGATTCTGTCATAAAAATATAATTTATATACATTACTGAGGAAATTAGGAAATTATCAGACTCACCAACACCACAGCCAAAGCACCGACTTGAAACTGTCTGAAACAATTACTGGCGGGCTTTGATGAGTTAGGAGGCCTTCATGCGGACTGAACAAATTATTTGTCTAAATCGCGACGGAAGTAAGGGCGAGGATTGTGGCCACGTAAAATCGATATACCACCCCCCCCCCCGCTACCCCCCCTCCCCCCCGTGGAATTCGTTTCCGCTGACCGTTTCAAGGCGGTTTTTCAGTCGCGGTTTATTTTTGTTATGGTTTGTCTTTGGGTGTCTTTGTCGCTTATATTATTTTATTTTGGATAGCCTATTGGCAATTTTGTGGGAAAGTAACTGTCCTTTTGGCTTTCCGCTATTGATGTTTCCAATAGGGTCGGTTGTTTCATATTTGTGTTTCTTTCCCTTTGGTGTCTCTGATGTGAGCTGTGGGTTGATTGTAACGAAATCTGATCATTGGCTCCACTTCTATTTTAAATATACTTTACGGGATCCCAACTTCACCCTCAGGGTCTGAGTTCGCTTTTATGGCAAACGCTTTCTGACCTTTTGAACACAAAAACTCCTTTGCCGCTCCATGTGTACTGCATTGATGTATCTTCAAATAAGTCTGAGAGAAAAAGCATTTTCCACAACAAACGTAGGCGTCCGTGCACATGTGTTTTCGCGTATGTTCGTTTAGATGTGTTCAATCTTAAGTCTTTACTGCATGTCTGGCACGCGGAAGTCATTTAAAAAAAAGGAATACATTATGTATCAACGAAAATGTATTTTCCATGACCAACATCACGTGAATTGCCATCTTGTTGTTGCGAGATGTTGAAAAGCATCATCAGTATGGCGTTTACGTTATCACAATTGTTGAAATTACCGTGAACTTTACCTTCCCGATTTTGTACCGTGAACTGGATCATTTTATAAAACTTTGCATACCAGGCAAACAAATGCTGTATCGGTGTTAACTGTTACATGGAAACATGGTAGAGGTAATATTTGCAATTTCGGATGCGGTAGGATCATCTAAAACACTCTATTTGCAATAAATTAAAGATTTCTTCTTTTTGCCGTGGTCTTTATCACGATCTCTCGGGGCTCGGGGAAAAAATTTGGGCGAGCATTTCTCGAAAACCAGGCAGTTTCTGCCTTCAAAGCAAACGTCATAAAAAATCGGAAGTTGAGCAGAGTACTTTGGTATATGACTCGTAAAAATGCGTGCTGTAATAACTAAAATATCGGGGAAAAACCGTACCTGAATCGAGCGATTTTCCTAAAAAAAAATCCGTTTACTATATCAACTGGTCACGTGGGTTCCCCACCCTGGCTTACATATGAATGTTGATTTATTGCATTAGCCAAAATATTTGTCAATACTCGAAGACACCAAAAATTTATGATATGACGTAATTACATCCGGTGTTACCATAAATTTTGACCATTGAAATTTGACCCCAACAATTTGGTAAATTTTATACTATTTTCGCGCTAAATAACTTTTAGTACTTTTTGAAACAATTTCTTTTTCGTCAGTATGAAGGATGGTTATTTTTTTCACGTGCATGTGAAACTTGATGACTGTTTCAATCCGGGCATGAACAAGGGACTCCGATACCTATGGACCATTTTACCACTTTTTCATGTTGTGTCACAGATCGTGATAAAAATTTATATTAAAACAAACATAAACTTAATTATTTTACTGGCTGGTCAAAGCTGTATCATAACAGGGACCGATAGATATATTTTTGAAAATTTGCTGATGGCCATTTCCTTCCGGTTTATATTTAGTGAGGGGAATATACATCACCTAGCATATTTGTCAGCGGGTGAACTGGCAAGTGATTCTCTAAACTGGTGACTTGAAACAATCAACATTTAATGAATACATTGTTTATTTCAAGAATCATTATCCAAAGTTTCCGGTTTGTGCTGAAGGCTCCCCTAGTAACATCGACGATATTTTAAACACGTAAATGTTACTGGCCACTTGAAATCTTACTGGGTACCTTATTCTCTGTTAAGTCGCATGACTAAAAATAAATTGTAGCCGAGGTTTAATGTAACGTAAAGCCATCCCTTAAACATTCTTTTATCTTGCCTTTTCCCAGATTTGTGGTATAACCTGTAACCGTGCATCTTAAGATGTCACCTGCACTTACTTTCTACCATTTTGTTGGGCAACCTGCCTACGATAGCCTTGTCCCTCCATTCACCATTAGCTCTTAATCATCCTGTGTCTCTGGTTAATCTGTTCTTCATCTCCTTTATTACTACTTCCTTTTTCTGACATTTGTCCCATATATCGATTGTTTTGGGTTTAAAGGCACGTCGCCCCCTGTTGGTCATTTTTTGTCCTCTCTCCAGAGAAAGGGAGAAAAGCGAAGAAGAGATAGTTGAGCAGATGAAAGTGAGTGACAGAGGAGAAATGGGAAAATGAAAAAGCAGAAACAGAAGAAATAACTGTTTCCCCCCTCTACCCTTAACTGCTTGAAGAACAGCAGGTCTTTTCCAGCTGTAAGCCAATACCAGCTGGACGCCCTATTAATTAAAGCAAGATACACGTCACCTTTGCCTCACCCAACCACCCCAATTGTCCCAATATAGATTGGCCAAAAAGGCCTTCTATGACAAGCCATCAGGAGTTATCACGTTTGAAAAACAGAGTGTATGCAATGATCAGGAATCTCAACAAAATGTCTCGCACCTGCCATTCAAAACACCAAAATGAAAACGCCATGGATGGAATGCCAGAATGACGGTGACCCACGTGACCGAACGGCTATCCAAAATAAAAAGGCATTAGCAATACATACATCTTAACTATGAAAATAATAAAACACAAAAAAGGATCAACGACGGGGTCAGCAAGAAGTTTTACGGGGGCCGAGATGGGGTTGGACACTTGAATAGATTTTAGGTGGTCACACTACTCGCCCTTGATTGTCGTGGTTAAAACCGATAAATTGTTCACTCTACATGGTGGAGTTCTAGCTCATTAGTGCAAGATCTCCGAGAACAGAAAATCAAACGACTAAAGAGATGAAACAACGATGAGGACTCGACAGCATGGAATAGCTAGAATTCTGCAGCAAAGGAAACCAAACAGTTACGCTCCGGTTAAACCTACCAGAGACAGAGCATCAGATACCCACCTTCAGGCGTTCTGGCGGAAATGCGTTCGTACATATGAAAGGAACTAGGCGGGTGGGTTAATTTACTTGAGGTTGAAACCTAATATGTCAGATATATTAAACAGTGAACAGGGACGATGTTTGGCATAATAAATGTTACGATTCCCGTAAATCAAGCTTCTTCTCTTCACGTTTGTCAAGAAGGGTGGGAACATCAGGTTCAACACAGACCCTCGACCGAACTTTTCTGCATCTTCATGTAACTTGGCGACCTCAATTTGCGCATGTTTGCCAAACGATCGACCAAAACCAGAGTCATTCAATCAGCAAATAAGCTGGAGTATATCAAATCCGCAGCTGGAGAATTAGATGCCGATGTTTAAATTTAGTACAGTATCTTTTTTTTGCAGCAAATTAATGTTAAAAACCAAAACAATAAACCTCTAAAACATTTAAGTAAAATCGTTCCACCAAATACTGTATAATGGTTTTTTTTTTGTTCGCAGTAAAATTCCGCACACCTTCAGTCAAAAGGAGGCTTGATTTTCAGAGGCGTAAACTCATTAAAACACGACTTTCCTTCAATTATGAAATACTGAACAAAAATCTGCCAACCCTTTGAAAAAAAAAAACAAAACTGAAATTGGGCCGCGCTGTTATCTTCACTGAACATTGTCGTCTTTCATAGGTATTGCTGTCATGGTAGCTTCATACCAAACTACCACTGGTCACCAATTATTTGTTTATGAAGCTAAGCAACAAAAGATAACCAAACAAGCGCAATCAGTAAAGCAGAAAACTGTGGCTGCTATATCATGACAACGCCAATTAGATATGGTTTACGCTTGCCATCAAGTTTACGCGACTTTTAATACATGCCCTGAACACAGAATTGTAAACAAGCGGCCGATGAGAAACTACGCTCACCAGAGCTCAAGTGGGCATACATCCCACCCCACCCACACACACACGTGGTGGTCATTAATTTTAACAGACCATAACGGTTTAGTAGAGGCCAATCCCAGGACTATTGATGCCAAATTATTTTGAAATCAACCATTGTTTTCTTTTGTTGCCATCGCATACATTATAGTCAGCTTTGAACCATCTTAGGGCTAGAGTCCAAAATGCTGCATACCAATGTCTTGTATTTCTTGAGATGCAGAATTTAAAATCACTTTTGGCCGTTTATTGGTGTGACGATCACACAGATCTCTCTAACAAACTTGGATTTCTCGACCTCACTGATGCAGTATATGTAATTTGGTATCAGTTAGCACAGTAGTTTTAGAAAAATTAAAAACGATTTAATCTTATGGCCCCAGGATCATAAAGCTGATTGCAAATATCAACTATGATGCCATAAGCTGAAACAGAACCAGAAAACCCTGTCTTTTCCATACAAAATCCTAAGTGACCGAATGTGACCTTGACGTGCGAAAGGTCTAGGTCAAAGAAATGTCATCATTTGAATAAATTCGATAGGGTCCGGGTCCCATATATTGTATACCAAGTTTCAAGGTCATCGGTCGATTGGTTCCTGAGAAGGCGATTTTCAAAGGTTTTTACCATATATGGGCATGGCGGACATTTTGGTCATGTGACCCAGATATTCAGAATATATGTTTGTTCTTCCACCCAATGGCGGCTTCACATATAATTTGGTTCCAATTGGCCTTGTAGTTTCAGAGGAGATGTCGTTTGGAATTGTTTGGATGCTTAAATGAGAAAAGAGGGTAGGAACATTTATCTCCCCTTTTTATGTCTTTTTCCCCCACGTTTTTGATTTTCTAACTCCATTTTCAAGATGCTGAGAGACCTCTAAATAAATTCGTATCATAGTTAAGTGTGAGAAAGTAAGGTGCATTAAACTCCTTAAATGCGGGTGCTACGAATTTCAAATCCCCGACTATTGTTACTGTAAATAGATTTCCATCTCACAATGCATTATTTTGTGATGTTAGCCCCCACCCCCACCCCCATCGGGGCTTGAAGAAATAGATGGGCTGCATGATGCTTCCACGCAGAGCTGAAACCGACCCGCACACGAGTACTGGTAAAACGCTTAGAGGATCTAAGCCTGCCCAGGCAATGCGGTGCGAGTCGGCTGTCCATGCTTATAAACCCTATTGGTTCATTTGGGCGGCAGGGCTTGAGTTGTCATTTCATCTCAATGTCGGGTAAAATACCCACAAAATTGGAAGCAACTTCTCCAAAATGACCTTTACAGTGTTGACGGGGACGTTAAACTTCAAATCAAACAAACAAAACAAACAAAATTATTTTGTGATGTCATAAGAGGTTTTAATTTTACTTAAAAAATTCATCTTTCTATTATTCAAACAGAATTGATGTAAGTCATATCTTGGTGAAGGATAATAAAAGCACTTATATTGCTGTCAAATGCAAATTTAACTGACACATAACCATTTTAATTAAAAATTTAAAAAGTTTTAAACAAATTTTAAAATATATCATTAAATGATAACATATGAAATTATCAAAATAATTTTATTTTTCTATTATTAGAACAAGCCAAAAAAGAAACCGCAAGAAAAAACTTAAGCCAGAAAATGAATTATGTTTTAAGTTAAATTTAAAATCTAAAAGAAAATCAACAAATTCATCAAATTTTTAAGTTTGCTTTAATAGATATTCATAAAGACAATAATGAGAAAATAGCAATATAATTTGTCAGTATGTACTATAAAAGTAGAATTAAAAGTTTTGAAAAAATTAAACAATTTTAAACTGTTTCAAAAACCTCATATGACGTCATAAAATTCATCATGTATATTAATGAGCATTGCAAAACCTTTCTACCCAAGTAAACGAGGCCACGGTGCTAGGTGGACCGTCCATGCTAATAAACTCTATTGGTTTCATTGGGCGACAGGGCTTGAGATGTCATTTCATCTCAATGTCGGGTAAAAGTCCCACAAAATTGGAAGCAACGTCTCCAAAATGACCTTTACAGTGTTGACGGGGACGTTAAACCTCAAATCAAACAAACAAAACCGGCTCGATATGACCTAAATAGTGTTGGCTGTGTCGTTAACTCCAAAACAAGCCAAGAAACAAATCTCTACTGGTCCACTGGGTTAAGGGGAATGGATACACCTTCAGGGGAGGCAACTACTGCAGAATATTTTTGTTTCCCATGTCAATAGGGGTCAACTCTTAAAGGAAAGAATTTGCTCCTGAGGAGCAAATTCTTTCCTTTAAGAGTAGACTCCCTTTTTCAGTGGGACAGGACTGATAGAAAAGCGAACAGAAAGTTCCTAAAGTTGTCTCCCTTTGAAAAAAGGCAGAAAAATCTGTCAGGCGTTCCCATGCCCCTTAAAGCTGAATTGAAGGACGGTGAAGGATTTTGTATGGTAACGTTAATACAATATCATTCATAGTGTTACTTGTATTAATTGCCTATTTGGAGCACAATAATTGGTCTGATTTCAAATGTGAATTGATTTTCAACAGACTGAATAATTGCCTTGATTAATATTTGGACCACGGCATTTAAAAAATAATGTGTTTTCGACATCATGCGCTAAGCGAAGACTCGGATCCGCCTGTGATGTTCAGTCTGATCAGAGTTTTTGCTGTGCTCATAAACCCCAAGCTTCAACATGCAGACAAGGAAGTTTGTATATTCTGAGTAATTTCGGGCTGACTTTGGTCCTCCACGAAGATATTGTTCCCTGTCGTGGCTCATTTACGCTCGTTGAGAGCGCTTACCATATATGGACATAAACTGAAGTTGAATCGGTCATCTAGTATAAAATTACTGGATAAACTGGCCATTATTGTATTGCTTACCGGTCATTTCTATAGCTTAATTTACACGATTATATTAATTAGCCTTTGGAGAGCTTCTGTAAAAATTATGCAGTAAGACCACCTTTGGAACTGTTCATAAGTGGTCTTTTAGACCACTTTTGAACAGTCCAAAAGGTGGTCTCCTGCTAGAGGACACTGTGTGTAGAAAAAAAAAGAAAAATAAATAAGTAAACAACGATTTTTTAAACATGTTCTTTTTCTTCTTTTTTTTTAAAGAAAAAAAAAAAACGAGTCTTAATTTCCCGGTATTTCATTACCGTCGGCGGCTGCGACAGTATCGGCGGCAATGTCAACAAAATCTTCACCGTCAACACTGTATAGGTCATTTTGGAGACGTTGCTTCTAATTTGTGGGCTTTTACCCGACATTGAGATGAAAAGACATCTCAAGCCCTGTCGCCCAATGAAACCAATAGGATTTATAAGCATGGACGGACTGAGTCACACCGCTTTGCCTGTGCAGGCTTAGATCCTCTAAGCGGTCTACCAGTACTCGTGTGCGATCGGTTTCAGCTCTGCGTGGAAACATCATGCATCCCATCTATTTCTTCAAGCCCCGATCGGCGGGGGCCGCCAACCCTTCGAAGTATTATACCCTTGACGGAGTATCAAAATCCATTCTGTAGAGGCAGAAAATTAGGCATTTTTAGCTCTACACTGAAGGCCGGCAAATTGCACTACCAAGTGCACTTCGGGATTCATAACGATGGTAAGAAAACCTTTTCTTTAGTAAACGAAACAGGAAAAAGTCGTAGGCACTAAGGTCTGGCGAATAAGGTGGATGAGAGAGCTGAACTACCTTCCTCTTTCAAGAATTCTTGGACAAAACACACTTGTGAGCAGGTGAGTTGTCTTGGATGATGCTCATTGTATGCCTTTACTTTTGATAACACATCATTTTTATGAAGTTTACCTGTGATTGTCTTGCCATTTGGTACAGGAATTTGAACAATGGGTCCATCGCAATTGAAAAATACCGTATACAAAACTTTTGCCGCGCTTTTGATTCTTTTTTGGCAATTACCGGCCTTGCTTGGTCTTTTCGCAGCCACTGCCTGTTATTGATGCGGCCTTGCGACTCAAAATAATAGACACAGGTTTCAAAAGATTTTCGCCATTTTTACACGGGTGGTCTTTTGTTCTTTGGTCAAGAGATGCGGGGCCCATCGTGCACAGCCGTTTCTAAGTTTCAACTCCTGAGTCAAACTCTTGTGAACTGTTCCCGATTAAATACCAACATTATCAGCAATTTTCTTCATCTATTACATATAGTTTGACCATATCTGCTACAGCAGCAACATTAACTTTTGTAGCAGCTTTTCTTGGCTGGCTGGGACGGGGCTTATCTTTCGGGTCAGTTTTACTAGCTTTGACTTGCCCCATGTATCTGACACACTTCACTATATATCTGTGAAACTGAAACATTCAGGCCAACGTGACCTTTAGTGTAGGCCCTAATTTCAAAGCTTTTGTTTTTCAAGGGTTGGGTGAATATGACTGAACCAACTTGATCTTTCAATAACGTTAGAAAGACTTAACGAATAAGACCAAAATCTCAACCTATTATAGAAAATCTATCCCCAGTGAGATCAACGCAGTTCCCACTTGCTCCTTACTGCCGCTCGGTATGGTTGGTCAATAGTGACACAATTAAATGAACGCTCATCGTATTGTGCAGAATTACTTAAACAAACTTCGAAGCATTTATATGATACTATTATGTTTATATTACACTATACTAAATTTTAGGTAACTTACAAAAATGTTTCGTGACTGGTAAACTAATTTCCGTCTAAAATTTGAAATGCAGCTAAGATTTTGATTTTGGCACACGATTCAACCATTGTGCAAAAAGAAGACCCCCCCCCTCCCCCCCCCCACCCAGTTATCCATGATCATTCAACTGGTATGACAACGATTCAGATACTGGTTTTACAATGGGATTCATTTTAAGTGCTAAAAGAGCAGACTGGTCAAATTACTTGTCGCACCTCATTTCAAATACCGTTGTCGTGTCTCGTTGCCATCACGGCGGTGATCAGCCTGTCTCTCCCGAGTGGCTTATCTTTGACTTTGGACACGTCCATTCCAAAAAGGAAATGGGGCGGTGGGGGTTAGGCGATAGTCATTATTTTGTTTGTTTTTGTTGAGGTTTTACGTCCCAGTCAACACTTCAAGTAATTTTGGAGACATCGCTTCCAATATTGTGGGACGTTTACCGAACATTGAGATGAAGTTACCACCAAAAGAAACCGCTAGGGCCTGCTTAGACCTTCTAAGCGGTTTACCAGTACTCATGTTCGGTCGGTCTCAGCTCTGCGCGGAAGCACCATTCAGCATAATCTATTTCTCCAAACCCCGATGAACGGGGTCGTGGGCGTCAGATGACAAGTGTAGTAGACCCCAATGACATGACTTATTATGCTCCGTGGCCTAGTGGTTAAGAGCGCTGACTCTTGATCATTAGGTCTCTCACCGCTGTGGTTCAAGCCTCGCTAGGGTCACATGTGAGACGCCAAGTTCTGCAACGGAAGGTCAGGTGGTTTTTCTCCGGGTACTCCGGTTTTCGCCCACCCCTGATTAACGATCGGCTTGATATGAGTGAAATAATCTTGAAAGGGCCGTAAAACCAAAACCAAAAAAAAAAAAATATAATAATAATAATAACATATTATAAGCCGTCTCATCGGGATCTACTCTGTTTGCTTATAGGTATCTGCACTGGTCTACAGGTTTGAAAGAGCTAAAGGGGGAGTACTACATTTTCAGGGGAGGAAACAACTTTCGAAAGATAATATTTATTCCCATAACTATAGGGATCCACTTTTAACCCATTTAGTACCAGAAACCCCAAAACATGTACCCTGGCAAACAGTGCAGGCCCAGATCAGACGCCGCAGAACGCGGCGTCTGATCAGGGCCTTCACTGTTTGCTAAATGTTCAGTCATTTTCCAAATAAATTTCGATGAAAACACAACCTGACACCACTAAATTTTGAAATGGACTCCTGCCATATATAAGGGGGGAATATTCCATTTGGTACAAAAAGGGTTAAAGGAAAGAGGTTGCTCCTCGGGCATGACAGGGACACAATAATTCTAAGCAGATCTTTTTTCTGAACAGGCACAAGTTACAGTATCATTTGTTTGTTTGATTTGAGGTTTAACGACCCCGTCAACAATGTAAATGTTATTTTGGAGACGTTGCTTCCAATTTTGTGGGACTTTTACCCGACATTGAGATTAAATGACACCTCAAACCCAGCCGCACAATGAAACCAATAGGGTTTATAAGCATGGACGGGCCGACTCGCACCGCTTTGCCTGGGCAGGCATGGACCCTCTAAGCGGTTTACCATTACTCGTGTGCGGGTCGGTTTCAGCTTTGCGTTGAGGCATCATGCAGCCCATCTATTTCTTCAAGCCCCGATGGGCGGGGGCCGGACAGAATCATGCATTACGTTAACACATCCGTGTGACATAATGCATTTTTTCATACTACAAAAATGCCAACTTTTCCGATGAAAATTTGTTATATTCAAACGTAGGTTGTGGGTGCTCGTTAGAACCGCCTCATTTAGGCGGTTCTAACGAATACCCACAACATTTGGCTAGGAGAAGAAATATGTGACATAATGCATTTTGTTCATACTACAAAAATGCCGACTTTTCCGTTGTACAATTTGTTATATTGTTCTTAATTATACTTCAAACATAGGTTGTGGGTGCGAGGCGGTTCTAACGAGTACCAACAACATATGTCTAGGAGAAGAAATATGTGACATAATGCATTTTTTTCATACTAAAAAAATGCCGACTTTTCCGATGAAAATGTGTTATATTTTTCTTAATTATATTTCAAACATAGGTTGTGGGTGCTCGTTAGAACTGCCTCATTGAGGTGGTTCTAACGAGTACCCACAACATATGTCTAGGAGAAGAAATATGTAACATAATGTATTTTTTTCATACTACAAAAATGCCGACTTTTCCGATGAAAATTTGTTATATTTTTTCTTAATTATACTTCAAACATAGGTTGTGGGTGCTCGTTAGAACCGCCTCATTCAGGCGGTTCTAACGAGTACCCACACAGTCAGGCGGTTCTAACGAGTACCACAACATATGTCTAGAAGCAGAAATAAGCAAATTAATGTATACTCCCTTAAACCCCAGTTTTCTCTAAATAAACTGGGGTTTAGGGGGTGTTCATTTCACGGACTTGTTCACCTGATGAAAGTTGTGTCCGTTGTAAAATGGCGGGAAAATATGTCAATCTTATCCATTTCCATAACTGGTATGCAGAGATTTTATTATTACCTTTAAGAAAACTGCATCTTAAAATGTCATCTGTTTTGTCGTGTGCTGAATCTTCTTGCAAACTTTTCAAACATATTTTTGCATAAAGGCAAACAGTGTGGACGCTGTTCAGGCAGTATGATCTTGGTCCACACTGTTTCCAACACTGACTTTTAAAGTAACCAGCAGACGACAAGTGTTGTGGTTAACAGGTATTCAAAGAATTTTTTTGTTTATTTTGGTTATATACATCTGGGGCCAGTTGTTCAAAGCATCGTTAGCTTAACGAGCTCGTCAGTGGTCATCTAGCAAGTTTAATATTTAATCTTTTGGTATTTTTGCTCGAAAAATGTGAGCAGCTTTTGCGTCTGCAAAAGCTGCTCACATTTTTTCAGCAAAAATATTAGCATATTTGCTATAATAAATGATCAAAGTTTTAACAATACGTTAACTAACGACCTCATTAGTTTTGAACAACTGGACCCTGGTTTTAACTCTGAAAACGCCAAGGAAAATTCTAGGGCAGACGACAATCTATGCTTTAATGGATTTTTCAGAGGAAATAAGGCTTGACATTTTTCATGCGAATCGTCTGATCGGGCAGACGATTCGCATGAAATGTCAAGCCTTTCCTAGCAGAGGATTTGCATGAAATGTCAAGACGATTTACATCACGAAAACACGCCTAAATGATTTTGACCCCCTATAACCCCACTTTTATAAAGTAAAACTGGGGTTTGCAGGGGTATACATTATTTTTCTTATTCCTGCTCTAAGACATAGGTTGTGGGTACTCGTTAGAACCGCCTCAGCGAGGCGGTTCTAACGAGTACCCATAACCTATGTTTCGAGCAGAAATAAGAAAAATATCGCAATTTTTCATCAGAAAATTTTCATTTTTTGGAGGTAAAATTTTCAATATATTCAGATAGGCGTGTTTTCGTAATGACATGAAACGTTCACCCGGCTTGTTTTCTCTGAAAATGGGGTGGTGGGGGTAGTCGGGCGATTCACATATAATGCCTAGCCTTAAGGTTTGATAAAAAAGAATGAAAAAAAAAAAAACTTTGAATGGCTTAAAGGGTTAATTCATTTAATAAACCAAGTTAGGACATTGCCACACGCAAAATATGTTTTCAATAATAGACAGAAAACTAAAAACATAACAAAACAAGTCCTATAGGATGTCTTATCTTACAAATTTAACACAAAAGCCTTTTCAGTTTTTGTCATTTCGGGGGTTATTTTAAAATCCTCCATAGATATTTTCGCTCTATTGTTGAAAAAGTTACCTATAGTATACGTTGGAAACAAATGTATTTAAACTTGTACTGAAATACCTTCTCGCGCCGTAGTATATAAAAGCCGTCTGCGTGCGATAAGAGGACTCATAAACCAAGGTGACAAGTAGATTGTTAGATGCATTTGGGACTATATCAATAAATATTTCATAAAGTTATAAAACTTGCGAATAATTTAAATGTTTCTCTCGTTATCTTTGTGAATACTGTTGGCGACAAAGCCAGAAACGTGATGATCGAGTTGTTCTGAAATTCAGTATTGACAGAACGACGTAATTGAATTGTTGCGCACTTAAGATTACATTCAATTGGAAAGTTTGGATTCAAAGTGAGCGAAAATTTGTTTCCGGAATTTCCTGAAGATTTAACGATTTAGGAAGTGGCAGGTCGATAGAGCTGAGACAAATTGGGTTAAATAGGACAACCCATGGAATAAGAAAGACACAGGACTGTCTCTGCCACCGTACCAGGAGATGAATTAAAGCTTCCAACGACAATATACTGATTTTTTAAACGCCATTTTGGGACATATTTTAGGACGAATACACCCGATACACTGCGACAAGTAGCTTATCAGTAAACGTGTTGTAATTTGTTTGACAAGACAGTGACTGTTTGCCTTTTATCAGTTATTCAATGGGAGTGAAAAGTTTGGGCCTACATCTCTAAAGTTGATATTAGGTCAGATTTCGATAACTTATTTGATAACTGACTGTTAAACTTCAGAAAGAGATGGCTGCGACACAGACTCTATCGCAGTCTCAACTCATTAATGAAAAAGGGAGGGCGTTCGCATCAACGGACGAGGCGACGCCGAGAAGCACACAGTCTCCTGTCTATATTCCGCCGAATGAATTTAGAATGAAACTTTTGAAACGTATTCTATCTGTGGACGGAACAATCGACAATAAAGCTCTTAAAAAGCTGCAAAGGCATTCATCAGATCGTGCTTTACAGGCGAATATTTTGTTTCAAAATGGCGACGTCGGGACATTGATATCATTTGATCGGGTGCCGGAAACGAACTTGTTTCGAGATAGGTCGGAAACGGATGAGGAGGTATCCGACAACAATCAAGCACTTCCAGCAGTTCAGAACAACGACGAAAAAGAGGAAGAAAAAACGAATGATGATGTACGGAAAGAAAGACCTCTTAAATTACCGCCAATAGTTTTGCCACCTATTTATTCAATGACGCCACGCCCTCTAGTGTATAGAGACTATTCGGGGCCGCCGTATGTGCCCCCGCCTGTGACGAAAGAGGATTGGGAGGACTTGCAGGACTGTCGGTACCTGAGACCGGCAACCAAAAAGTTTCGGGAAACCAACCCAGATAAGAACAGACTGATTCTGTGATTGTGTTTTGGAAAAAAGAATTATCTTTATACTAGAAGCTGGATACTTTAGTTACGCTTTCTTGTAGGCTTTATTGGACGGGCCCATGGTGTTCGGAAGATGAAAGAAACGAATTGTTTGCATTTACTTAAAAAATAAATGTCTTCAAAATTGTCATTTGGGTAGGCAAATCAACGGTTGTAGGGACTCAGAAATTTCGTTACACCGTTAGCGGAGCCGTAAAACGGAATTTGAGATCGTAAAACTGACGATTTACGCGAAAACCTACAACGGAATTTGCAACCGTAAAATCGACGATTGACATGTACCTCCCCAGATGCAGATTTTCGAGCATCACGAAAACACGCCTATATGATTTTGACCACATTGAACCCCACTTTTATATGGTAAAACTGGGGTTTACAGGGATAAACCTTATTTTTTCTTATTTTTGCTCTAAAATATAGATTGTGTGTATTCGTTAGAAACCGCATCGATGAGGCGGTTCTAACGAGTTCCCACAATCTATAGTTTAGAACAGAAATAAGAAAAATATCACATTTTTCACAGCTTAAAGTTTTCCTTTTTTTTTCGGCGGTGAAGTTTACAATGTATTTGTATAGGCGTGTTTTCGTTATGCTTGTTTTGTTAAAAATTGTTCTACAAGTGTGGAAAGCTGCACAAAACCAAATGTCAGCAAATGAATAGCGACGTTACATAAAAACCAGGTTTTCGCAAATTTCTGACGTTATTCAATTTGACGTCGCATGACCATGATTACATTTATAAGTGCATTTAAACTACCAATGGAACTTACTGTAAATCTGTTTTTAAGGGGACTGGACGCAGTTCTCGACCACAAATTTGTTTTCTAGTAAATAGGACCCCTCTGCGTGTGTTTGAGTTTTACGTCACACCAACAGCTAAGGTCGTGCGGAGAAGGGATCTCGGGGATCGAATCTACAATCCTTCGTTTATGAGGCGAGTAGCATAACCACCTACATCACGGAAGCTTCTAGAGAGCTCCTCTGTACCGCAGGGGCTACCCCTGAAGAAAACCAGTATGTTTCCCGCTTGAGTAGACAGAATAGTTGTGTTGTCTCCCTTGAATGAGTATCCATTACCAATGTCATCAACGGAGGCCTCAAATGCTGCTATTGAACATGTCATGAAAATATTGCATATATGAGGGGCGCATTACTATGCATTGTCATTTATTGTTTGCAAATCATTTGTTACGGGCTGCAGAGGTGATCTTCAACCAGTAAATAATACTTTATACGTAAAAAAAAAAACTGGGGCCTATAAGGATCTAAGCCTGCCCATGCAAAGCAACTTTTACAGTGTTGACGGGGACGTTAAACCTGAAATCAAACAAAACAAAAACCTCGCGATATGCTTAACAATCTCTAGCTCGAACTACCTTTGTCTCGAAAAAATCTTCATGGTCCGAAAGGTGTTCGGGCCATTGAAGTTCGAGATTAAGGGGAATGGGAACACCTTCAGGGGAGGCAACTCTTGCAAAAGTTTTTTTTTGTCTCCCATGTCAATAGGGGTCAACTCTTAAAGAAAAAAAATTGCTCCTAAGGAGCAAATTCTTTCCTTTAAGGGTAGACCCCTTTTTCAGTGGGACAGGACTAACAGAAAAGCGAACAGGAAATCCCGAAAGTTGTCTTCCTTTGAAAAATGGCGGAAAAATTGTCAGGTATTCCAATTCCCCTTAAACAACACTTGCTGTCTGACGACGGCGTTTCATTGCTTCGTTTTAAGAAGCAAACGGGTGACGACAGCGTTTCATTGCTTCGTTTTAAGAAGCAAACGGGAGACTGTTGAAAATCGAACTGAAATAATTTCGATTTTTTATGCCAGTTAAAGCTGGAATAACCAAGGATATACAGTATAAAAACTTTATTCGGGCTCAGCCATTTTGAAATGACTGCGTTGTTTCAAAAGGAGACATAAACAGTAAAATTCCTACATTAAGGCCACCTTTGGGGCTGTTCAAAAGTAGTATGAAAGACCACTTTTGAACCGTCCCAACGGTGGTCTCGTATGAGAGGACATTTGGTTTAGAAAACACAAATAAAGACTAACTGAGACGCTTTAATAATGATGAACATGAGGAAATACCGGTATAAACTGACTCCTCCATGCCAGAAGGCTATACTGACCACGCCTTTGCCTAAATCCTTATACAAACAACAGTATTTTTGAATGAAAATTGCAGTTTTCAGCGAAAAAGTCCACTGTCTAAGCCACAACATTAACCCTTACATGATTAGCTATTTTGGTTGATTCTGATTTAGGTGTCATGATGGCACGGATGACTCAGTTTTTGATAGGTAGAATTCCTTTCACATGGGAAAAATATTTTGGAAGGAGTTGCCTCCCCGGAAGGCGTATCTGTTTCCCTTCTATTCTTCAAGGTACTTTAGTTATTCTTCGATATTTCGTCAATATTTCGTATTTCGAAGCTTACTAGGGGAAATAGATACATTTGACATTTGAATATGGGAGACAATTTTTCGACTTCCTAAATTCTTGAAAGAGTTATCACCCCTGAAAGGCCCTTCCGCTGATTCTGGAAGGGCAGTTGTTAGTCGAAAGAATGGGCACTACTGGTTCACCGCTTATAGATAAGCTTGTCCAAGATAGGTAAACTGACCGGCTGAATAGTATACGGATGCTTCCTCATGAATACAGGGTTGTGTGTGTGCGCGCGTTTTAGGTCCCAATATCTAAGGTCTATGAAGACGGGGCCTAGGATCGAACCCAAAACCCCTATTTTACGAGGCGAGTAACTTAAGCACTACACAGTGGCGGGTTCTAGCAGACAAGGAATTTTGTGTTGCGAGTTGGTGCGCAGGCTGATTTCGCCAGAGATTTCGACGAGCGCACGTCCGAAGATATATTTTTTGCCAGGCATAGCTCGTTGTTAAAATGCATTTTGGCTTGTTTGTGTTTATCTGTATTCGCGAATTACATACAAACAGTAAAATTCCGCTATTAAGACACTAAATATCTGCTTTTAAAAACTTATTTAGAAGTTTTCAGTTATTCTTTCTTTGTGTTTTCTACACCCAGTGTCTTCTAATTAGAGATCACCTTTGGGACTGTTCAAAAGATCATCTTGGGACTGTTCAAAAGATCACCTTGGGACTGTTCAAAAGTGGTCTTAAAGACCACTTTTGAACAGTCCCAAAGGTGGTCTTAATATAGGAATTTTACAGTATTTAGAAAAAAATCAAATGCATGCATACATGCCTGTATAGTCCTATGTTCACATGCCTGTTTTCTGTTATCCAAACATAGATTGTTGGTGTGTTTTCCACAAATCGGTTTGAACAAACATGATTTGGGTGAGGGGCAGATCAGCCTGCGCATCCGTAGGTTTGGGTTGCTTTTTTATGCATGTTTTTCTCCTTAGCCTAGGCAAGCGAAATACGTTGACCTTGGAGATTTCTCTCAAGTTTTTTATTCAGCTCGGGGAAAGAAAAGTCACATCTGATTCGATTAAAATGAGTTTTAAATGTATAGCATTGCCTATAACGACATATGTACTGCCGAATATAAATTTAAATCGATCCCGTTTAGCAAAGCTATGTAATTTATTTTGTAAATTTAATACTTTTGTTAATGATATGCTTTGAACTAAACTTGCATAACTGCTTTATAAGTCTATTGCTGATTGGACTTTTCTTAAACTCAAGGAAAACATTGAATTTCAAACATTTTACTTTTTTGTTGAAATTCATTTAACCCATTTATGCCTAAGTTAACCTCCCATTTTTTAGACATTGGCCAACAGTGAAGACACAGATCAGACGCCGCAGAACGCGACGTCTGCTCTGTATCTATACTGTTTGCTTAGAAAAAGCTTACCACAATAAGAAAAAAACTTGATACCCTTGTAATTGTAAATTGACATCTCCAAACTACATGTAATTAGATGGCAAGGTGGAGTATTCTATTGTCACAAATGGGTTTAGTCGTAGTGAATGTCTGTCTGATAAAGTGCATTGTACGCGCGCGTGTGTGTGTTACGCCCCTGCAACAACTAAGATCATATGGAGACAGGACCTCGGTTTAAAAGAGATCTTCCGACAATCTAAAGAAGCGCAGAATCAAAACCACGGCTAGACTTGCCCAAGTCTGTTAATTAGGTGTCCATTGTAAACAAATTGTTTACAAAAATAAAAAATAAATACATTGTAAATGAAATAACAATTGATACCGTCTTTTATGAAAATTGTGAAATTAACTACATTCACAGATGAAGACTAAAGAGACTTTTACATATTTTTTGTTTAAAGGGGCTTTCATTTAAAAATAAAAAATGTAAATGTAGGGACTTGGGCAAGTCTAAACCACGGCTTGCAGTGCTTGTAAATGTGAGTCGCGTTATTGATGGTGTGTCCCACTGAAAATGACAAAACCCGCAAGACCAACGACCAACGAAGACTCAGATCAGCCCGTGGGAATCAAACCCGCCTAGTCAGCGTCTTTACTTTTTGCTGGTTGGATAACCAATGCGCATGGACAAATGCGCAGGGTGATCTGGGTCTTCGCTGATTGAACAGCTTGTCATTCGCAGGCTGTTAAATTACAGTATACACTAACATTCCTATATTAAGACCACGCTTGGGACTTTCAAAGTGGTCTTTAAGACCAGTTTGAACAGTCCCAAAGGTGGTCTACTGGATGTAGAAAACACAAAGAAAATGTACATGAAACTTCTAAATATGCTTTTAAAAGCATGATTTGTCTTAATTCTAGGTGGTCTTATAAGCGGAATTTCACTGAATGGTAAATCATATCATTGTTGACACCTCTGTTAAGCAAGCAACCTGTATTAAGCTAGGTCCCACGAAAATGGAAGCTACGTCTTCAAAATGACATATATAGTGTTGATGGGAACGTTAAACCTCAAATCAACTAAATAAACAGTTCTCGAAAATGGCAAATGCATTCAACCACACCTGCGTTGGACAAATGCCTGCCTTATCAAGCACATTTTGAATATCCTATATGTGCTTGCTTAACTCTTATCATGCTGTTCACGACAACCCCTATCTTTGGAAACAGTGTAGATTCTGATCTGGATCTACACTGTTTGACATGAAGTTTATGGATTTGTAAGAATAAATTACATGAAGTAATTTGATTGGTTCAAAGTCAGAAATGGGTGTGGCTAAACTGAATATTCAGCATGAGAAGGGTTAACACAGGCTGGACTGTATACAGTAAAAGTACTCTATTAAGAATTTAAGACCACATTTGGGACTGTTCAAAAGTGCTGTTTAAGATCACTTTTGAAAAGTCGCAAAGGTAGTCTTTGACCAGAGGTCATTGTATGCCAAAAGCACAAAGAAAAAATACAATGCAAACTAATAACTAAGGTCTTCACAGCATTATAGGTCTAAGTAAGTAAGTAAGTAAGTAAGTAAGTAATTTCTTTATTTAAAGAGGATGGCTCGTTTGGTACAATAACCAATCTTCCACGAGGCACTCTAGTTAAAACATAATACATTACATCAACAAACTATAAATGAGTATTTACAAATGTGATGAGATATATTTACAATTAAATAATGTACGGAGATGTGTGAGAAAAAAAAGTGAAATGAACTTTAGGTGGTCTTAATAGCGGAATTTCACTGGATAAATGTAATATCAAGGCCATCAACCATGGCGCTCCGGATGTCGTTTTTCATATGAACTGTTGTATGCATTGTTCTGAGTTTGGGTCAAAACCTTGGTTATGGTTTCTCCTCGGAACCATGGTAATGATGTAGTATAATGCTAGCGCAGTTTTCTTTAAACTCGTACTGCTTGCCCAACACATATGACCTGCGACGGGCAAAGATGGCATCTATCAGAATGTGCTCTTAGCGGGATTCCAAACTTGGGTAATGGGTGCGGCTTTCTGCAGTCATAATGATGCAGAATCATGCTAGCCCACTTTTCCATAAACCTCTTGCCAAGCTTATATATGTGCCACGACAAGCAAAAAGGTATCTTCGAGCATGTGGCCTCAGTGCCGTACACAAAAATAGTCTAAATACAACTGGAGGAGTTTTGGGGCACATGCAATCCACATAGAGCACAACGAAGAATTAGATCAGCATGCGCAATCTTCGCTGGGCTAGAAGTCCTCATTTTTTACGAAAACACGCCTATTCAAATAGATTGTAAATTTTACCGCCGAAAAAAAGGAAATTTTCCGATAAAAACTGTGATAAATTTCTAATTTCGACTCCAAATATACACGTTAGAACCGTCTCAAGGTTCTAACGAGTACCCACAATCTTTATTTCAGAGCAGAAAAAAAGAAAAATAATTTTTAACCCCTGTAAACCCCAGTTTTACTCTAAAAGTGGGGTTCAAGGGCTCAGAATAGCATAGGCCTGTTTTCGTGATGTCACTTTGCGCGACACATTATCGCTCGCGCATGTGCGCCATCTGATCGTGGTCTTCGCTGGGCACACATACTCGCTGGCGCAGCACATTATATTTGAGGCTTCAGGATTGTTGGCACAGGCTGATCTGAGTCGTCGTTGAGCGCACAAGCACGAAGAGCGCGGCATTTTAAAGATTGCTCGCGCATGCTCGCAGTCTGATCAAAGTCTTCGAAAGTCGGATCATCTGTTGCTCGCATCCATACATCTCACTCTGAGTTTGATTTCAGTGTCTATGCTGGTCAGCAATTACAACTCGGGATTCACCTTACTAGTTTGGTCGAGACACACACACACACACACACACACACACACACACACACACACACACACACACACACACACACACACACACGCACACACACACACACACACACACACACACACACACACACACACACACACACACACACATGACAACTTAATACCTGCTAAAAGCACAAAATGGCCTTTGGACTTTTGGACAAATCCGCCCAACAAGGACGCAGATCAGGCTCTGTTGTCCGTTGAAGTCCCCCGAATGCCTCCATATAATGCATAGCGAAGACTCAAATCAGCCTGCTCTGAGTCTTTGCTATGCGCAAATACCGAAAAAAACATACATGTATTTTGGCTTGTGTCACTGTTCGATAATAGTCGCTGAAATGGGCAAAAATTTCATTTATTTTGTTCAGTGTTGTCGTTTGGCATTTGATTTGATGAACTTTGTTGAAAGCACCCCCATTTAGTTTTCACATGTACTTGTGCTTACGTGTGAAAATGACTGTACGCCCACTGCAAGATGAAACTTGTGCCAAATGCGCGAATTTACAATTATGAGGTCCATTGTGTACGTACATCCGTAAGCCTCTGAACTTCTTGCCTCATAAAAAGGGGTCCGGGCTTCTCCAGACTTTCGGATGAGCCTTTAAACCGAGGTTCCGTCTCGGTATGACCTTAGATGTTGGTGTGACGTAAAACAGATATTTGGTGTCCAATTAAAAAGTTTAGTTATTGTCCATAGGTGTTGTTGTCCATATGGTGTGTTTGCATTAATAAAACCAATTTTGCTCTTGATATGTTATTATTATTATTATTTTATTTTTTCTGGCATGTTTTGTTTGTTTGATTTGATGTTAAACGTCCCAGTCAACACTATATAGGCCATTTTGGAGACGTTGCTTCCAATCCTGTGGGATTTTTACCCGGCATTGAGATGAAATGACATCACAAGCCCTGTCGCCCAATGAAACAAATAGGGTTTATACGCGTGGACGGTCGACTCGCACCGCTTTGCCTGGGCAGGCTAAGATACTCTAGCGGTTTACCAGTACTCGTGTGCGGTCGGATTCAGCTGTGTGTGGAAGCATCATTCAGCCGATTTATTTCGTCAAGCCCCGATGGGCGGGGCCGTTTTTCTGGTATATAACCGTCTTAGTATGAGGGCAATGAATATATTTTGTGTTTTAGCTCTAATAAAATCTACTTTACTTGACTTGCCTTGAACCAACCGACTTTTTATCGGTTTTGAAGAAACCATATATATATAGCTAGTTTATCGGTGTCAATTCTACGTTCTTGTTTTTTTTTTTTTTTTGTTTTTTTTTATTATTATTATAAAATCTCTCTGAAAAAGTTAGAAGTCGCTCCAGGGCCTCCATAGTATGTTACTGTTACCTCTGCGTTCGATTCGATCCTCGCTAGCGCCACGAGTTGTTTCCTTGACCAAGAAACTTTATCCGCATTGCTTAGTACTGGTTCCTACCCAGAAAGAGAGGGCCACATGGAAGATTAGTACTAGTACTAAATGTGTTACCCTCTATAAATAAGGTCGATTATTATTATTATTATTACCTGGGCCCCGTCAAACGATTTTGGTACTTATCGCCTATGCGAGCAGCGAAGGTTCAGGCGAGCCTGCGCATCCGCGCAGTCTCGCCAGAACCTTCGCTGCTCGCTCATACAAGCCGAGTGAATCGAGAGGAACCTTCAGACAGAAAGCCATATCCCTGGCCCCTCTGAATGACTGGGCATGCGCAGTTAAAATTTGTCATGACGGAATGCTCGAAGACACAAATTCGCTTGGCGGGGCACACCTTATAACCACAAATAGTACCCCATTTTAGCAACGAATGCTCACCCGCTGTGGCCGTACATGTATGAGAACAGAGTTTAATTCTTAACATCGTAATTATTTTGATATTTTAAACCAAATGAAAAACAGAGTTTCACTGTTTTCCATTGAATCGTTTATTGTTACTTTTGAGACAGAAAATAGAAAAGGAAAAATATTGATTGACAGAATGATTTTAAGGCCCCGATTTTAACCATTAACACTTTGTCGGCTTGTTCAGCAGACGACAAATTGTTGATATTTACCCCAAGAAAATAGGATTTGACATCTGCAAATTGCCTCCACAGACAGGAAACAGTTTGCATGACATGTCAAATCCTGTTTTTTTTGGGGAAAAATAAAAAAAAATATTTCAAAATGTCGTCTGTCCAGCATGCAGAGCGTTAATGTACCGGTAGATGCGCCAAAACCTCTCTATAACACTATTATTTGGATAATAAAAAAGCACACAGAAACTGTCAGATGGCATATATACATGTAGATTAGTAGAATGGTCATTTTTCTAAGTAATCTAAATGATTTCATGCTTGTTTTCAATTTGTTTTTAAACCTTATTATACCCCAAAACGTGTACTGAACTCATGTTGGCCCCGCCTATCGGGTCTTTGAGAAATAGATTGAGCTGCATGGTGCTTCCACGCAGAGCTGAACGGCCCCCGCCCATCGGGGCTTGAAGAAATATATGGGCTGCATGATGCTTCTACACAGAGCTGAAACCGACCGCACGCGTGTAATGGTAAACCGCTTAGAGGATCTAAGCCTGCCATGGCAAAGCGGTGCGAATCGGCCCCTCCATGCTTATAAACCCTATTGGTTTCATTGGTCGGCAGGGCTGAGGTGTCATTTCATCTCAATGTCGAGTAAAAGTCCCACAAAATTGGAAGCAACGTCTCCAAAATGACCTTTATAGTGTTGACGGGGGCGTTAAACCTAGAATCAAACAAACAAACGCAGAGCTGAAACTGACCGCACATCAGTAAACCGCTAAGAAGGTCTAAGCCTTCCCAGGCAAAGTGATGCAAGTGGGGCCGTCCCTAAAAATAAACCATGTTGGTTTGTTTGGGCGGTAGGGATTGAGATGTCATTTATTCTTAATGTCGGGTAAAATCTACACAAAATTAAAAGCAACGACTCCAAAATGACATGAATAGTGTTGAAGGGGACGTAAACCTCAATTTAAACAAAATTAACAAAACTGGCCTCGTGTGCCAAAGTAATATTCGGTCAGTAGCAAAGCCTTTTTTTATTCATTTATTTATTTTTATTTTTTATTTATTTATTTATTTATTTATTTATTTATTGCTGCTGTTTTTTTTTGTTTTTTTTGTAATCGTTATACAGCACTGGCATCACAGCGATATGGATATGTGATTATAAATGACTCATAACCGTTATTTGACTGGATTTCGTACAAATTTGTGATGTTCACGAGGACATCACATTGCAAAGCTACTGCGCTTAGTAACTTTGATCGATTGATAAACAATCGACCCAATTATTACACCTGATGCCGCACCCACCGCCACCTTTGTTTTGTAAAGGTTGGTCTAGAAACTGTTCAAAGAAAACGCAAGCAAAATACAGTAGAACTTCGATGGCTCGAACATCGATGGCTCGTTTACCATGGTTGAGTCGAACCCGTTCGTGAGTCCCTAGGGAAGTGCTGTACATAAGAAATAGGGTAGGGTAAAATTAGGATAGTTTCGTCTTTTATCTTGCAAATGTATGCTGTGTGTACTCATTAGAATCGCCTCGATGAGGCGATTCTAATGAATACACACAGCATACATTTTTCATTATAGAACACAGAAAAAGATGTCCTAAAGTATGTCATTATGCCTCCTTGAATGAGCCCTCAGTGGCTCGAACTACCCCTGTCTCGAACAGATTTTCATGGTCCCAAAGGTGTTCGAGCCATTGAAGTTCGACTGTACATCACATTTAGTGATACCTTTGATATCAGTATGATATCGGAGACTTAAACTCGTACATGTCTAGGCAAATAATATTTATAAGCTAAAATACAATAGGCGGTTACACTACGAAACTTTAGAAATACTAAAATAATGTTATTGTTGATTGTTTGTATATGGACTTAACTGATCTGAGGGTGGTCATTTTTATCATTGTCCCATTAATCCGAATACAGGCCTGGTGGCCGCTTTATCGGGCATGACCTTAGGGCTTTGTGGTCGTTCATAATGAGTCAGCGCAAAGAAAAGGGGCAATGATCGCCTAATCGACAAGCTGGTCCCAACTACTGTAAAATTCCAATATTAACACCACCTTTGGGACTGTTCAAAAGTGGTCTTTAAGACCACTTTTGAACAGTCCTAAAGGTGGTCCCTGACCGGAGGACACTTTGTGGAGAAAACGCAAAGAAAGAATAAAAGCACCCTTCTTAATAAGCTTTTTAAAGCAGAATTAGTCTATGCATGGTAGTTAACCCAATCACGGTTGGCAACTTTGCTTCCCTCTTTAATTGCACGCCGGTGGGTCAGGCCTCAGATTCTATGACGGCTCCAACGTAAAGGCTTATCGAAAATTAGAGAGATAATGTTGGTTGGTGCCTGATGCTCTGTCTCTGGTCGGGCTCCTCGGAGTCTAACTGTTGGTTTTCTTTTGCTCCAGCATTTCTGTGGTTTCTTGCTGTCGAGTCCTCACCGTTGTCTCGCCTCCGTGGTTCTTTGATTTTTGTGTTCACGGAGATGTTGCACTGATGAGTTAGGAGGCCTTCATGCGGACTGAACAAATTATTTGTCTAAATCGCGACGGAAGTAGGGGCGAGGATTGTGGCCACGTAAAATCGATTTAGGCCCCCCAGTGGAAATCTTCCACTGACCGTTCCAGGGCGGCTCTTCTGTGGCGATTTATTTATGTTGTTTTTTGTTACTTACTGTGTGTATCACTTGTGTCTTTTGGTTTTGGATGGCCATATGGCCATTTTGTGGGAAAGTAACTGTCCTTATGGCCTTCCTTTGTTTCGGTTTCCATTATGGTCTGGTCGCTTAATGTTTGTATTTCTTTCCCTTTGGTGTCTTTTATGGGTGGAGTAAGTTAATTGTATCAATTCCTGATCTTTGTTTTACTTCTACTTAATAATAGCAGAAATTCCCTCTATATGTCTGCGAGCCGCAAATGTTATGGCGATACATCGTATGTGCGGGCTCGCCTGAGCCTTTAGCGATAAGCTCATGCGCTCTTTAGAAAATATATGTTTGATTTAGCATTATTTTGACGCTGCCAGCATCGAGCCGGTCCTAGACAATTTTTGTATGTTCTATGAAGTTGAAGTTTGCCCTTATTAAGTGCTTATACATGTACTTTCGATAATTATAGTCAAAATGACCTTCTTGGAAGGGAAATTCGCCGGCGTTTTCCATTTTGTACCGGTTTTGTAAGTTTATCAAGTAAATTGAAGGCTTGAAGTCATATTGGATGAAACAACTTTTCCAGTATGGCGGTCTGTCCCCCTGCCCCCCCCCCCCCCCCCCCCCCCCCCCCCCCCCCCCACCAATGACTGTCCAGTGGGCGCGCGACATTCCGGCGGCGTCGGGCAGGCGTCGATCAGACGTCGATGCGATGACACGATGTCTCGTCGATGTTGGTCGGGCGTTGTTTTGGGGCCGTATGCCTGCTGGGTATGTTAACATAAGCTCTTGAACTCTGATTTTTTAATTATATTCTATCTCCTCTTTCTCGCCGTGAATAGAATTGAGATACATGTATAGAATGTAATTTTAACAAATTGTCATTATGGAGTCACTCAACCACCGGAGTAATTGAAATCGTTATTTTCCTCACACATCATCATTGTGAATGATCTGAGATGCTTAATAAAGTTTTGTTCTGTTCTGTTCTGTTCTGTTCTGTAGAACAAACAGTATTTAATGATCAGTCCTCAAGAAAAATACGCTCGTGTGTGGTTGGCATGGGTTTGGACTACCATTGTAATAGGATAACTGTGTCTTCAAAATTCCTAATTTTGGATTGATTTAAGATTTAACGTCCCTATCAACACTATTTTGATCATTTTGGAGACGTCGCATCCAATTTTGTGGGACTTTTACCCGACATTGAGATGAAATGACAGCTCAAGCCCTGCCGCCCAATGAATACCCATGGACGGTCCGACTCGCACCACTTTGCCTGGGCAGGCTTAGGCCTTCTAAGCGGTCTACAAGTACTCGTTTTCGGTTAAAGCTCCTCTGCGTGGAAGCACCTTGCATCTCAATTCCGATGGGCGGCGACGGTAAATCGTGTTTTATAGTCGCACAACACATTTTACGGCCCTGCATACCGTCCCACTGCGTTTAACGGCTCTACAAATTCCGTTTTACGGCGCCACTGCGCTTAATAATTATTTACGATCGCATATTGCCCTTATGGTGAAAAATTGTGATACGTATTGAAACGGAGCTGTAAAATGCAAACCCCGACAGTAAAACCGACGATTTGCCTTCCTAAATTACAAAGTACAGTAGTTACCCACCGTCGCCCCCGCTATCTGGACTTGGAAAAATAGATTTGGCTGTAGGGTGCTTCCGTGCAGATCTGAACTTGAGCCGACCGAACATAAGTACTGGTAAACCTCTTAGAAGGTCTAAGCCTGCCCAGGCAAAGTGGTCCGAGTCGGACCGTACCTTGCATATAAATCGTAGCGGATTGTTTGAAAGGTAGGGCTTTAGATGTCATTTCATCTCAATGTCGGGTAAAAGTCCCTAAAAGCTGGAAGCGACGTCTCCAAAATGATCTGAATAGTCTTGACGAGGACGTAAAACCTCAACGCAAACAAACAATTACCCACCATTCAAAATCGCTTAATCACTTTTTGGTTCTTTTTAAACTTACTGCACAAAAATGTCCGCGCTTTCATCACACACACACACACACACACACACACACACACACACACACACACACACACACACACACACACACACACACACACACACACACAGAGAGAGAGAGAGAGAGAGAGAGAGAGAGAGAGAGAGAGAGAGAGAGAGAGAGAGAGAGAGAGAGAGAGAGAACTTTGATATCATTCTATTTGGATTTAAATTAAACTTTTGCTCGGTATGGCCATTTAATTAATTTCATTCCAGAAAATAAAACAAAAAATGCTAATTTTTTCTTTTGAATATGGTTAGAAAAAATCTGTGACACATTATTGTAGAGTAAATACATGAGGTGCCTATCAAAGGAAATAAGCAAATGGTAAAAAACTGAATCAAAAATGTAAAAATTCATATTTGTACTTTTCATTTAATAACATCAAAAATAGCTTATATTATAATTCAGTATGATGAAGGATTGCGCACGTAATAGGATTGCGCCTTGTAAAGGTTGAGTATCATTTAAAAATGAGCATTGTCCCAATGTGTAGTCTATCAGACCACACCTGCCTTTCTCCGCCTTAAGACTCTTTGGGGATACGCCCTGCAGGTACAAAACGTTGACTCAACGTTGAACTAACGTTGAAACAACGTTTTCAACGTTGTTTCAACGTTAGTTCAACGTTGAGTGGCTGCTGGGCGGACACTCTTCAGGATACAAACTGGCCATACGGCACATTGCGAAGACACTGATCAGCCTGACTTTCACTTCACGGGGCTCAAAGATCAGATTTCAATTAAACATATTCTTAAACTGAATGCTGAAGTTAAAAAAAAAAAAATAAATACAGTCAAATTTCAATGGCTCGAACACCTTTAGGACCATGAAAATCTGTTCGAGACAGGGGTAGTTCGAGCCACTAAGGGTTACGGCCAGGAGGCATAACGGGGCTAATTTTGGGACATCTTTTCGGTATTCTATAAAAATGTATGCTGTGTGTACACATTAGAATCGCCTTGTCGAGGCGATTCTAATGAGTACACACAGCATACATCTGCAAAATAAAAGTAGAAAATCTCCTTAATTATCTCACACTACTTTGTATGTAGAGACATTCTCTAGGGACTCAAAAATGGGTTCGACTCGGGCATGGTAAACGAGTCATCGGTGTTCAAGCCATCGAAGTTCTACTGTAAATAAAAATAAAATCTAACCAGTGGTTCAGCTGAAGTGCACGATCCGCCGGATGCTTTTAGCTTTATGAGTGTTACCATATATGGGTATGGCGGCCATTTTTGTCATGTGACCTGGACCTAAAACGGTTCCCCCAATAAATGCGCCTTATCGTAAGGAGCAAAAATATATCTTAGTACTGTATTCTGAATCTGCAGGATAAAATACATTCTTGCACACCAGACAGGGGAATCCATGATTATACCCTGGGATAGAAATTTATGTTCTGACCCTGGTGTTCCGACCCCAACTCGAATATAATCGCGTGTTTGACAAATGCACTGGTTGATTACAACCTCATGCGCGGCGTCGTCATGCGTGACGTCACTAAACATTCCTGTTGTGTCATCACAAAATGGCGGACGTCGGTAACCGAAGTGACAGCAGCATTAAAAATTCGCAATAGAAATGGAAGGTATGCAAGAAAAAGAATCCTATATGGGTGTGAGGGGTGGATAGAAAAATCCGTCCCTCGGGATCACTGTCCGGCATCACTCGGCAAGCCTCGTGATGCCGGACAGTGTCCCTCTGGACGGATTTTTCAATCCACCCCTCACACCCATATAAGATTCTTATATTCTCACTTTTCCAATACAAAAGCATATGTGTCAAAGTTTGACCTAGGCACAAAGAAGGTCAAGGTCTACCCAGGGTCACCATTTTAGCAATTTATGATGGGCTTACGTCCCAGATGCTGTTTATCAAGTTTCGTGGAAATCTGCCCAGTGGTTCTGGAGAAGACTATTTTTGAAGGGTTTTTACCATATATGGCTTGGCGGCCATTTTGGTCAATGTGACCTGGACCCCATGAGCAAATTTTGGTTTCCCCAATCCCATAGAGGCTCCATATGAAATTTCACTTCAATCGGCCCAACGGTTTCAGAGGAGAAGCAGTTCAAAAGTTTTCACATTTTTTCCCTCGGCGAGGCTATACTAAATGGAATGTAATATTTCGCAAGTTCATTGGTTAGATCTCATTGATATCTATCAGTATACCAAAAATTGTTTAAATATTCCAACAAAAGCATATGTGTCAAAGTTTGACTTAGGCACAAAGAAGGTCAAGGTCAACCCAGGGTCACCATTTTAGCAATTTATGATGGGCCTACGTCCCAGATGCTATATTTCAAGTTTCGTCGAAATCTGCCAAGTGGTTCTGGAGAAGACTATTTTTGAAGGGTTTTTACCATATATGGCTTGGCAGCCATTTTGGTCATGTGACCTGGGCCCCATGAGCAAATTTTGGTTTTCCTTATCCCATAGAGGCTCCGTATGAAATTTGATTTCAATCGGCCCAACGGTTTCCGAGGAGAAGCAGTTCGAAAATTTTCACATTTTTCGCCTCGGCGAGGCTATACTAAATGGAATGTAATATTTCGCAAGTTCATTGGTTAGATCTCATTGAGATCTATCAGTATGCCAAAAATTGTTTAAATATTCCAAGTGATTAAGTCACTATCACCAATTTTCACAAACGGTTTACGGACGGACAGATAGACCATATATGGCTTGGCGGCCATTTTGGTCATGTGACCTGGACCCCATGAGCAAATTTTGGTTTCCCCCATCCCATAGAGGCTCCATATGAAATTTGACTTCAATCGGCCCAACGGTTTCCGAGGAGAAGCAGTTCCAAAATTTTCACATTTTTCGCCTCGGCGAGGCTATACAAAATGGAATGTAATATTTCGCAAGTTCATTGGTTAGATCTCATTGATATCTATCAGTATGCCAAAAATTGTTTAAATATTCCAAGCGGTTAAGTCACTATCACCAATTTTCACAAACGGGTTACGGACGGACAGACAGACTGACAGACTGACAGAATGACAGACTGACAGAATGACACGGTGATTTTAGGGCACTCTTTTTCTGCGGGTCGTGCAATTGATCACGCAGTATTTAAGGAAGGTGCGTAAATCAAAAGGTTTATTTACTAGGGGAAAAAAATAACAAGAAAAATCTCAGAAAAGGTGTGTATTTTACAAAAGTACTAGGAAGTGAACAGAGTCAAAGTGACGAATCCTGTTGAAAAATCAAATAAATATTTCAACCTTCGATCGTGTGGTACCTATGAAGAAGTCACAATTACCCTTAAGAATGCTATATTTATTACCTGTGTAAACACAAAGAATAATAAGAGCCCATTGACATTTTAACTCGATTTTCGATGTAAATATTTAACAAAAAAGACAGTTCAATGTAACTTGGGCCAGGCAACGTAGTCAAAATTGGCAGCAAGTTGACAACTCGTTTATACGAGTCTGCATAAACATGACGGTACCATTGGCGCGTGCGATAAGTGAAGACTGATATCAGAGTGCGTCACATGCAGCCATATATACTCACCTTCGCGTACCCCTTTATGGGCGCCCAGGAGCCTCAGTTAATTGACGCGACCAGCGAAGACGCAGTCTGATCCGAGTCTTCTCCTGTCGCTATTGCCAACTGCCAACTTTTTCTTGTTTTCAGGCTCGTATATAGAATTGCTCTTATGACAATCATTATTTTTTCACGTTTTAAATGCTTTGACGTCATCTCAAAAA
Source organism: Lucinisca nassula (assembly GCA_963580285.1). Lineage (NCBI taxonomy): Eukaryota > Metazoa > Mollusca > Bivalvia > Lucinida > Lucinidae > Lucinisca > Lucinisca nassula. The sequence continues at coordinate 67,876,354 of OY757010.1, forward strand.
CCATGCGCTATAGACTACCTTGATTTCAAAGACGTCTTTTTTCTGAAGGTCTGAGCATGAAGAGAAACCAAGTAAATAATTTAAAAGTACATGTATTCAAAATTGCTGAAAAATAGGGCAAGATTGAGATCAATATTGCCAAAGCTAATTATAATTAATCTGATATCATCCAAGGTTTGGTTCATTGGAGTTTCACGGCCCAGTCAACACTATTTGTGAAATTGTGACATATCGACCCGGGACCCTTTCAAGATTATTTCACTTATTTCGAGCCGATCGTTAATCGGGTGGGCGAAAACCAGTACTCGGAGAAAAACACACCTGACCTTCCGTTGCAGAACGTCACACATGTGGCCATGGGCAAGTGATTAACCAATAAGGTACATATTCTTTCGCAAGAAACTGACATATACCCTTCTTGAATCAGTGGAAATGAGCGAATGACCCTAGGCAAGATTTTATGTCAAATCTCCATGGAAGAATGTAGCCGACCCGACAGACCGGTGTCAACAGAATTGATAACTTGACGACTTGTCGAGGACCAGTTACCATATGGTCTGCTACAAGTGAAAAGCTTTCTTCGATACCCCTGTAAACCCCAGTTTTCTCTATATAAAGTAGGGTTTACTGGGTGTCTATTACACGGACCCGTTACCATGATGTGATCATTTGCCAAGATAGGTATGCTGGGACTTAACTAGCTACACCTGTATTTCCAACCAGGTGCGCTGCGAACTGCACTTTGCATCACGTGAACTAGTCCGTGAAATGAAGACCTCCCTATACCCCACTTTATATAGAGAAAACGGGGGTTTTCGGGGGTATACATTATTTTTTGTATTTTTACTCCAAGACATAGGTTGTGGGTACTCGTTAGAACCGCCTCATTGAGGCGGTTCTAACGAGCACCCACGACCTATGTTTGCAGTATTTATAAGAAAAATATCAGGGATTTTCATCAGAAAACTAACCATTTTGGAGATGAGAAATATGCACTTTGTCGCACGGGTGTGTTATCGTAATGGAATTCCACATATACAAAGCGGACTCTGGCAAACTGGGTACACCCAGATCAGCTACCACAGAATGCGGCGTTTGGGAAGGGTTTGCACTTTGCTTAAAGAACAGGGTCCAGTTTGTTCAAAACTACTGATGTCGTTAGTTAACGTATCGTTAAAACTCTGATCATTTAATATGGCAAAAATACTAACATTTTTGCTGAAAAAAAATGTGAGCAGCTTTTGCAAATGCAAAATCTGCTCTCATTTTTTTTCGGCATAAATAACATAAGTAAGTAAGTAAGTAAGTAAGTAAATATACTTTATTTATAGAGGGTTACTCAGTTGGCATAGCCAATCTTCTCTGAGGCCCTCGTAAAACATATATAGTGATTACATACATAACAATTATATTAGACATTTAAGCAAACACAAGAATTAAACAATCATAGATTTTAACATGAAATGGATGGAAGAATGAGACGGACGCATGAAAAGATAACAGTTACATACAAATACTCGCTCACCCATATAAAAAGCTCGCACGTAATCAACAAATTATTCATGAAAACGTGCAATATACACAATCATGCTATTGCACAGCTACAAATACTTAATGTTAAAAATGTGAAACAGGCATGCAGATATCATGTATTATTGCCAAGTTTTCTACTCAAGATGCCTTTGTTTGGTACCGTTTTATGACGATACATTGGATGACGTCGTACGGCAATAACGTGGCGCGAAACTTTGTCAGATTTATGCTTACAAGTGTGAAATCAAAATTTGGAGCTCTGAAACCTGATAATACACAGAAATACCAAAACATTTATCTGTTTACAATGAAAGGGCTACAACACTGATACCTGAGGCCCCCTTCCCATCAGGGCTTGAAGAAACAGATCTGGGGACACCGGCAAATCACCCAGCTTTTCTAAGCCTGCCCAAGCGAGTAGGACCGTTCATTCAAGCATACACCTTATTGGTTTGATTGGGCGACGGGGCCTGAGATATCATTTCATCTCGACTTCGGGCAAGAATCCCAACACATTGGAAGCAACGTCGCCAAAATGACCTTTAACCACTTTCGTATTTAACGAGGCCTTTAATTGGATAGCGTCAGAAAAAAATCAATAGTATGTCCTGCGATATTATGTAGGAACCCGACGTCATGATGTAACGTCGCTTTTCATTGGCTGACGCTTGGTTTTATGCAGCTCACAGCGCTTAACGCTTTGTACAAAGAAGCATAACCGAAAAAGTGCATCAAAATGGGGATAACTGTATTGAAAACCGTCACTTGGGGAGGCAAATCCCCGGCACCACGGTCGAAATGTACGTTAAACGGCTCCGCTTACGCGTCGCCGTAAAGCGAAATGTCCAACGCAAAACCCGCAATTCACCTCCCCAAAATGACAATCCATATACAGTTATCCCCGAAATCAACAAATACTGATACCGGCGTATACTTTCCCGTTAGAACATCCACTCGCATCCATCGATATTTCAACCACAGCTAGACAACACTCATCCACACCCAGTGCAAAAGCCTTAGATCAAAAGTTGTAAGAAATAATTTACATTATGTCCAGGTACACACAAGTGAACAAAACAACTTTATGTAAACACAATGATGATGATGACAATATGACGGTGGGGGTGTGGCAATTATATTTTCATCCACTCTAAACATTTTGACGCAAACGAATTAATCGAGGCTGCGTTCTTTATATCAAGTGGAATGCAGTTCCAAATAAGTGCTCCCGAATATGACAGACTGCTTTTAAACAAATTATTGTTCGGCTTCGGTATTAAGAAGTTTCGGTTGACAACCGACCGCAAATTAGAATAAGTTAACATTTCTCATTTGAAATAAGTCTGTTAAGTAGACAGGCGCAATATTGTTAGCTATTTTATACATAACTTTTGCCTTCTGCAAAAAATACTGATTCATCAAACGAAAGGATTTTAAGTTGGCTTCGCGCATCTGATAATTTAGTATAAGTGTTGCCTAGTATAATTTTACATGCTCTCCGCTGTAGTTTATTTATCTTATTTATATAGCTATTAGATGTACTGCCCCAGATGATGCTACAATAGTCAAAATGTGTTTTTATATATGCATTATAATATAAAAGTTTATGCTCTAAAGTTAGATAGTTTTTTATTTGTGACAGAAGCCATAAATTTGATGATACCTTCTTTGAGACATAATTAAAATGTGTATTCCATATGAAATTTTCGTCTATATTTATGCCTAATACCTTTTCATTACTACTCAGTTGCAAATCAACGCCATCATACTTTAGACTTAAAATGTTATCAGTTAAGGTGACCCTTTTTTGTCTGCTGGTTATAAACATTACTTTTGTTTTAGCTGTATTGAGTACCATACCATTTTCCTCACACCAATTTTGCAGCAACTGCAGTGCTCTTTGAAGATTATTTTCAAGAAGTGTTTTGTCTGCTTGAATATCATAAATAGTAGTATCATCAGCATATAAATCTATTTCAGAAACAGCTGTATTCAATGTCAAGGGCATGTCGTTAACAAATAATAAAAATAACAACGGACCCAGGATTGACCCTTGTGGGACTCCACATGGTACATTTTGTTTTTCTGACATTATACCATTTATTGAAACAGATTGTTTTCTGTTTGACAAATATGATCGGAACCAAGATAATGATAAGTTACTACATTTATATAATCCCATTTTCTTTAGAAGTATCTGATGATCTACCATGTCAAACGCTTTGCGAAAATCTACCATTACACAGCCTACAAGCTTCCCTTCATTTATTGCTTTTAACCAAGTATCAGTCATCAAAAGCATGGCTGGTTCTGTTGAATGGCCTTCTCTAAAACCACTCTGCCTCTGATGAAGAAGATTATGTGAATCTAAGAATGAGGACAACTTTATTGTTACCCATTTTTCAATTATCTTAGAAAGTGTTGGCAAAATGGATATGGGGCGATAGTTATTCACTTCTTCTCTAGGCCCTACCTTAAAAACTGGACTGACCCTTGCTTGCTTCCATATGCCTGGAAAAATACCAAACTTTATACTTGAATTCATTATAAATGCTATGCTAGGTGAAAGGACTTCCGGTGCAATTTTTAATAATTTGGGACCAACAAAATCCAGCCCGGTAGACTTAGCTGTATCTAAGTGTAACAAGAAATTTGTTACAAAACATATTTATATTTGGGATGTTAAAATTTGCCTCAGGGCTGACTTGTTCGTGCACATAATCTTTTAAGTCATTGAAATCAGAGTCCTTAATGGGTTCTTTTAATTAAGTCGCTATATAAACGAAATACTGATTAAAGATAGTAGCAAGTTCTTTATCATTTGTTACAAAACGGTCACTATCATTGACACCGAGAATATTTTCTCTACCAAGTCCCTTTCCCGAAGCTCCGAATTTTTTTTAATAGTTTCCAGACTGTTCTAGGATTATCTTTACCCTTCTCTATTTGATCTTGGTACGTTTTTCGTTTAGATGCGTTTATCTGCGTTGATACTTTATTTCTAAGAAGTTTATATTGATCGAAATTACCATTAATTTTACATTTGTTTCTTTCTTTGATTTGATTCAAAATTTTAGGTGTTATCCAATCTGGTTGGCGTTTCTTTTTTACTCTGTGAGTTCTTAGTGGTGCGTGTCTATTTACAACTCCCAAAAATAAGGAATTCCAAATTTCAACTATTTCATCAACGCTATCAAGTGTTTCAATGATTTCCCAAGGCAGCAACAGAAGGTCTTGAATAAATAAATTCTCATCAAAAGTTTTAAAAGAACGGTAAGTGATTGTTTGGTGCGAACGTTTACCCAAGGTGAAGTTTAGCTTCCTGTTTCCGAAAATAGCATAATGATCACTAATTCCTAATTTGTTTACAGTCACATGGCTAATGTTCTCTTCTAAATTTGTATAAATATGATCAATCAATGAACTAGTTGTTTGAGATACTCTTGTTGGTTCATTTACCATTTGACTAAGGCCTAGTGACAACATGAAATTATACCAATCCCTATCAGGATTTGCAGTAGACAAATTTTTATTGAAATCACCTAGCAGTATTATTTCTTCCTCTTCGCTAATAACATTATCAATAAAATCCTCAAATCGGTCGTTATACTCTATTTTCGAATCAGGTGGTCTATATAAATTCCCCACAAGAAACGGTTTGCCTTTATCGGGCGTGACTTCAATCCATATACAGGCAATACCATTACTTTCGATATCATCTCTTCGTTTTGCGTTGATTCCGTTTCGAACGTAGACTAGCAGACCCCCACCGCCATTATCACAATTATCCTTTCGAAAAGGAGTTTGAAATCCATCAATTAAAAACGCATCTGTGGTTTTATGGCCTTTTAACTTGGTTTCACTAATACCAAATATGTGCAGGTTACTATTTTCAGGTAATGTAAGCAATAATTTTAGCTCAGAAAATTTTGAGAGATTTTGTCCGCATATGCCCAGTATATTTATGTGTCCAAAATTAATTCCCTTTTCAGGCATATTAAAAGAGATGTCACCTTTATGTTTGCTAGTAGAACCACTCATACGATTCTGTAAACTACTATCTGCACGTGCTTCGTTTCTTCCAGTTATACTTGCACAATTATTTTCACGAAATACTGAATTAGAAATTGACTGGCGAATTTGACTAGGCTCGCAGGATTTAGATTTTACAACACATGATTTAAGAATTGATACAGAACTTTCTATATTATCGGTCTCATCACTGTTTTGCAGATCATCAGAAAGAAACACTGTCTGAAAATTCACAGGCGCATACCCGAGAGTTACAATTATAGCACACATCGCTTAATATATTATACCGGTTTGAAAGATACGCGCCTGAAACTGAATTGGCAGTAATGCCGTATCCCTAGGCCGAGTTCAAGTTCCAACATTCAGCCGCAATATGGCCTGTCATTAAACATTCATAACATTTCCTCTTTGAATTCCTGTTATGGCCGCGGAACCCAGGTCTACTGTTCCTGTACTGTCCGTTTGCTGTATTCTGTACATTCCCGATCGGGTTTGTCGGCTGACTATTTCCGTTCATGTTGTTGTTGCTGCTGCCCGTCTGTTTTCTATTCCCACCGGTCCTCTCTGAATAACCAGCTCGCCCATTTCTCTGAGTGACGTAGACACACGTTGTAAAATCTCTTACAATTTCTACTGACGTATTGATGGCATCTAACAACCGCTTAAGTCCAGCTGTACCCAAGTGAATCCCGTCATCTCTGAAATAACGTGTAGTCGGCAACCCGTTTTTCCCGTAAAAGTATCCGTATGTATTCTGGATGATGTTAACATCGCACTGACTCCAACTATCTGCTATTCTGTCAATACATCTATTAATTTTGGACACATCCGCATCGCCACGAGGCGCCATTTTGCATATGTATACACTGCAGTGCTGGTTTGCTGTTTTCACATGCCTTAGGAACTGATTAAAAGTATCCTCGAAGACGTTATCACTAACTTTTTTTGATGCCTCATTCCCACCAATATAGACAATAACTTCTTTGAAAGCTGACAGGTCATAGACCGCAATGTCCTCCATTATGTCAGTGATGGTGGCTCCTCCCTTTGAATGTTTTTGGATGCCTGGTTTTAGTCCCTTAGGATTGACATTTCGCAGAACTGAGTCTCCAATTAGTAATGTTTTACCGGTCCGGTTTCTCTGTTCGGTAGCTGGTTTCCGCAATTGTCGCCTCCGTTGCTCAACATTGGTTCGCTGGTGCATTTCAGCTCTCTGTGTTATTCTCACTGGCACCGGCTGGCAATAAGAAGGGGCATGGGCGGATTCCCTGCTGGCTGAATCTTGAAGAGACGGCGCCTGTGAAGTCAGATGAACGGCTTGTGTGGAGATCTTTTGTGCTACGCGGTTTGATGGAGAATCGTCAGGCTGAAAGACTGTCTTCGCTTGGGTCTGCGATGTGTCCATGACAGTCGATATATTGCAATATCCCTCATCGATATCTTGCATGGTATGAATAACACTATATTTAAGATATTGTACTAGCTAGAACAGTTAACAATATGACCACTAACGAGCTCGTTAAGCTAACGACGCTTTGAACAATTTGACCCAGAATTTCTTAATAATGGGCCTGCCCCAAGCTATAAGCTGGATTATTTTTGTCATTTATTTATTTATTTGATTTTACGGTCCTTTCAAGATTAGTTCAATTAGATGGAGTCGATCGTTAATCAGAGGTGGATGAAAATAGTTGTACTCGGAGAAAAAATAACTGACCTTCCGTCTCCGTCGTTTTGTCATATGTGGACTGACTAGCAGCTACATCTCCATACACAGTAAAATTCCTCTATTAAGACCACCTTTGGGGCTGTTCAAAAGTGGTCTTAAAGACCACTTTTGAACAGTCCCAAAGGTGGTCCCTGATCAGAGGACACTGTGACCAGAAAACACAAAGAAATATTAAGTGCACCCTTCATAATAAGCCTTTACAAGCAGAATTAGTCTTAATTTTAGGTGGTCTTAATAGCGGAATTTCACTGTACATGTACTGTTTCTTACCATCATAATCAGTTTTGCTCGTATTTTCCATGATAAGTGATGTCTCAGGCCAATTTCAGCCTCTCTTTTAATCCCTTTTTGTACCAAATGGGATCTTCCTCCTTATATATAGCAGGAGTTCATTTCAAAATTTAGGTGTGTCAGGTTGTATTTTCACCAAAATCTATTTGGAACATGACTGAACTTTTAGCAAACAGTGAAGGCCCTGATCAGACGCCGCGTTCTGCGGCGTCTGATCTGGGCCTTCACTGTTTGCGAAGGTACCCGTTTTGGGGTTTCCGGTACCAAATGGGTTAACTCATTGTATACTCTTCCATTGCTATGTGTTGGACAAGTTCATTTGCTATATAAGGGGTGCCGGGCCCAATTTTTGTTTTCATTCTATTTTTGAAAACAAAATTCTGTTAGCATATAGTGTAGACCACGATCAGACGCCGCGTTCTGTGGCATCTGATCTGGGCCTGCACTGTTTGCTAAGGTGCCCTTTTAGGGGTTTCCCGCATGCAGTGGGTTAAACCGAATGAAATACATGTTACATACTTATTTGTCGTCAGATTTTCCACTGAGATTTTATTCTAACCCCAGCACCTCTGACGAAATTTCTCGGCAGTGCCCTCAAGATAACCATAAAATGGTTCGATACTTCGCATCCCTGCAAAAATGCCAACATTTTTTCAATACAAATGACATGACATGCGCCTGTTTTGCGTTTGATAATTGTCCCCAAAACGGTGTCACTCCAAGCCATTTTCTATGTATATAACCAAAACTATGGCGGATGGGGTTGCAGTACTTCTAGCAGACCGTGCTTATAGGTTTTGTGGTTTTGATTTTGGTTTTACGGCCCTTTCCAGATTATTTCACTCATATCGAGCCGATCGTTAATCAGAGATGGGCGAAAACCGGGGTACCCGGAGAAAAACTACCTGACCTTCCGTTGCAGAACTTGGCGTCTCACATGTGACCCGAGCCAGGCTCGAACCACAGCGGTGAGAGACCTAATGATCAAGAATCAGGCTCTTACGAGGCCCGTTTGACAGTGCTAATAGTAGGATGGGGATGTTTTCGGGTCATACACTAAGATTGCCTCGTTCTTCTTTAACCCTTAGCAACCCCTACCTTTGCAAACGGTGTAGATCCAGAGTAGATGGCTTGAAACCATCTGATCGGAATCAACACCGTTTGTCATCCAGTTCGCAAATTTGAATGACTACATTATATCAAGTAATTTGATTGGTTGAAAGTCAGAAAGAGTGTGGCTAAATAAATTTATTCAGCAGAATAATGGTTAATATCTCTCCTAAGCGTGCCTGGTGACAACGACAAAAGAGTGCACACTTTGGAACGTCGTATCATCGCCATGCAACGTCATAACGTTGCTGAGACGTCATGCCGTTGCATCGACGTTGATGCGACGCTGTTAAACCGGGAGGGTATAACGACTTCAACCCATTGTATGCGGTGTACCCCTAAAGGGGTACCTTGGCAAACAGTGCAGGCCCAGATCAGACGCCGCAGAACGCGGCGTCGTTCTGCGGCGTCTGATCTGAACCTGCACTATTTGCTAGCAGAATTTTCCGTCCGAAAATAGAATAATAAAAAAAAATAGGCCTGACACCCCTAATATGACAAATGGACTTGTTCAACATACAGCAATGGAAGAGTCCGCTAGTAAACAATGGATAAAACTTCAACACAACCAAAGATGTGGAAGGTCCCCGCCCATTGGGGCTTGAAGAAATAAATGGGCTGCATGATGCTTCCACGCAGAACTGAAACCGACCCGCACACGAGTACTGGTAAACCACTTAGAGGATCTATGCCTGCCCAGGAAAAGCGGTGCGAGTCGGACCGTCCATGCTGATAAACCCTATTGGTTTCATTGGACGGCAGGGCTTGGGATATCATTTTATATCAATGTCGGGTAGAAATCCCACAAAATTGGAAGCAACGTCTCCAAAATGACCTTTACAGTGTTGACAGGGACGTTAAACCTCAAATCAAACAAAACAAAAACCAAAGATGTGCAAACAGCAGGTGTAGGGTGGCCTATGTCATCGGTGTTCGCATGCGAAATGCGTTACTGCGTCACGAAGAGCCTTACTCATATTGACACTATTTACAATGTTTATATTACAAAAGCAATTTGATTATAATTTTTAAACTGAAATTTGATTTGAAGAAATATTGTTGATTTTCGTGATATAGTTCAATTTACTTTCCTATGACATACCATGTGTAACTTTAATGACGTTAAATCTCAATTTGTAAGCGCACCGATTGTACATGATTTTATTCAAATTATTTGGAACATTTAATTTTTTACTAGTTCATGGTTGTTCAAATAACGGTTATTTTGATTATTTTCAAGTACGTCATTTATATTGGTTTGATTATTAAACTTATACAGCATTATAGGACTTATTTCGTTTAGTAATACGTTTTTCTTTCGAAATTAAACCTTAAAGCACCCAACACAAACACAGCAAACATTATTTCAATTTTTTTTCTTATATTTCAGAGAAAACAGAAGACGAAATTTTCAAATACAATCGAACTTCAAAAACTCGAATACCTTTGGGACCATGAATATTTCTTCGAGATAGGGGAAGTTCGAACTCCTGAGGTTTAAACATGGCCCCAGGCCACGAGGCATAATGGGTATCAATTAAGGATGTCTTTAGGATCTTCTATAAAATCAAGGTATGTTGTGTGTACTCATTAGAATCGCCTCACTGAGGCGATTCTAATGAGTACGCACATCATACCTTTTAAGAGTGAAATCAAGAAAACGCCTTAAGGGGAATGGATACACCTTCAGGGGAGGCAACTCCTGCAAAAGTATTTTTGCCTCCCATGTAAATAGGGGTCAACTCCTGAGGAGCAAATTCTTTCCTTCAATAGGGGTCAACTTTTAAAGAAAAGAATTTGCTCCTGAGGAGCAAATTCTTTCCTTCCAGAGTTGAAACCTTTTTTCGTGGGACAGAGCTTAAACAAAAGTGAACAGGAAGTCCCGACAGTTGTCTCCCTTTGAAAAATGGCGGAAAAAATCTGCCAGTTGTATCCATTCCCCTTAAAATTTCCAAATGTATGACTGTCTGGAGCTTTTGTGTTAATTCTCTAGGGACTAAAAGGCGAATTCGAATTAGCCAAGGTAACCGAGCCAGCAGTGTTCGAGTTATAGAAGTTTTACAATAGTTTTCTTATTCTATTTTCATAAAAATTTACTTTTTAGTTTACTTCAATTAATTTAATTTACTTTTAAGGGTTTACTTTTCCATAAGAACCTGACTCACATGATAAATAAAGCCTTTTGTAAGCCGGACCCGGATTCACACGAAATGCCTAGCCTTGTGTTCAAAAATGTCAAAAGAGTTTCATCAGAAAACATTGACAAGCGCAATTCCACCCCCCCCCCCCCCAACCGCCATCTCCACCCCAGATTTAGAGTTTTGAAGCTTAAAGACCCTCAGCCAATCAACCAAGAAATCATTTCCAGGAGGTTTTCAACCTGCATGTACGTCTGCAGGTGTAGATAATGCTACCACTGAAGATACATGTGGAACAACATCAAGACAGGCCTGCTCAAGACAACTGAGGTGTGTGGCACAATTCGGTCCCACTGTTGGCGTCTGAATCCCGCCAATCGGGGCTTGAAGAAATAGATGGACTGCATGATTCTTCCACGCAGAGCTGAATCGGACCGCTCACGAGTACTGGTTAACCACTTAGAGGATCTAAGACTGCCCAGGCAGAGCGGGGCAAGTCGGACCATCCATGTTTATAAACCCTATTGGTTTCATTGGGCGACAGGGCTTGAGATGTCATTTCATCTCAATGTCGGGTAAAATTCCCACAAAATTGGAAGCAACGTCTCTAAAATGACCTATACAGTGTTGACGGAGACGTTAAACCTCAAATCAACCAACTAGCCAACCCACCGTTGGCGTCGTGAAACCTGGTGGTGGAATTAGCACGTTGATAAGATCATTGCTGCCAAGTAGCAAGTTTTTAAGGCATGGGAGACTTGTAAAGGCACTAGGACATCGTATGATGCGGCCAAACGCAAAGCCAGACGTGCGGTGCACCATGCTCGCCAAGAAGCCGACGAGGAGATCTACAAGAATATTGACCCTAAGTCTTCAGAAGTATACTACCTTGCTAACCAGTTGAGAAGAGAGAATGCTGATGTTGTAGAATAATGATGCAGGGGAGATGTCAATGAGTGAAGACTCGAAGTAGATGATATGGTTATAGCACTCCCAAAGGCTTATCAATGTTGAGTTTGACTAGGACCCGGACCACAAGTGGAGGGGCCGTCCATCTCAATCACTATTGATATGGTTAAGAAGGCTATTTCTCAGATGAAGGCCGGCAAAGCACCGGGCCCATCGGGCATAGTGGTGGAGATAAGAGCGGCGGATGATGTGGAAGCCTCGATGATCCGTGGCCTCACTGTGGTGGCAAGAGAGCAGAGTTTCATTGTCTGTCTCTACAAGGGCAAGGGAGATACACTGGACAGGAGCAACTACCGGGGTCTCAAGCTGAAAGTCCTGTAGAGGATTGTGGATGGCTTGATCAGTTGGTGTCGTTCGACGATTCCCAGTTTGGCTTCGTCCCAAGCAGAGGCACAACAGACGACAGACGCAATCTTTGTTGTCAGGCAGCTGTAAGAAAAGTATCTGGCTGCTAACAAGAGACTACACGACTTTCGTTGACCTGGAGGGGGCGTTTAACCGAGTGCCTCAGTCATCTGGTGGGCACTAAGAAAACTTTGACTGGACGAGTAGAATGTGCGACTGGTCCAAGGGATGTATGCTAATGCGCGGAGCCGTGTCCGTGTTGGTGACAGTTACAGTGAAGAGTTCGAAGTGAATGTCGGTGTTCATCAAGGGCCGTACTCAGCCCGCTGCTTTTCATCACTATGCTTGAAGCATGCCGCACTGGATTGGGCAGCTACAGTATCTTTTGCAATGGCTGCAAGCTGTAGGTGCACAAGAAATGGAGTGGGTTCGAGCGCTTAACAGAGGACCCTGATTAAAGGTGTACACGATGCCAGGAACGGCAGACCACATAGGGAAGCCCAAGTCGGACCTGACAAGCTGGAGGCGGTAGCTTCCATTTGCTACTTCGGAGACATGCTCTCAGCAGCCGGTGGCTCAGAGCCTTATGGTTTCAGAGAAAAATTTTGAAGTTTTTTTTTTCCATTAAATGTCTATGGGAGCTAATGAGCCCTGAAGCATGGCTATTTTGGACCCCAGGGGCATGATTGGCAGGATTTATGTTGGTGAGGACTTGATGTTGCTACATACTAAATATCTAAGATCTGGGTCTTATGATCAGAGAAGCAGATTTTTAAAGGGTTTTTTTTTTGTCCATTTTTAGTCTGTGGGAGTGAATGAGCCCCGTGCCGTGGCCACATTTGACCCCATGCAGAGGCATGGTTGGCAGGATTTATGTAGGTGCAAATTTCACATGGCTACATAGTAAATATCTAATCGATGGGCTTTATGGTTTGAGAGAAGATTTTTTTAAGCTTTCTTTCCATCATAAATCGATGAGAGCTAAAGAGGCCCTGGGCGTGGCCAATTTGGACCCCATGGGGGCATGATTGGCAGGATTTGTGTAAGGGACCACTTGGTGTTGCAACATTCTAAATATCTAAGCTCTGTGACTTGCGGATTCCGAGAAGATTTTTGACGTTTTTTTTTCCATTGTAAGTCTATGGGAGCTTAAAAGCACAAGGGCGTGGCCAATTCTGACCCCATGGGCATGATTGGCAGGATTTCTGTAGGTGACCATTTTACGTTGCTACATACAAAATATCTTAGCTTTGGGCTTTACGGTTTCGGAGAAGATTTTTGAAGCTATTTGTCCATTAAAAGTCTATGGAAGCTACGGAGCCCCAGGGCGTGGCCAATTTGGACCCCAGGGGCATGATTGGCAGGATTTATGTAGGTGACCATTTTACGTTGTTACATACAAAATATCTTAGCTTTGGACTTTATGGTTTCGGAGAAGATTTTGAAGCTATTTGTCCATTATAAGTCTATGGAAGCTACGGAGCCCCAGGGCGTGGCAAATTCGGACCCCAGGGGCATGATTTGCAGGACTTATGTAGGGGACCACTTGATGTTGCTACATACTAAATATCTAAGCTTTGGGCCATGTGGATTCAGAGAAGATTTTTAAAGTTTTTTTCCATTGTTAGTCTTATAAGCACCAGGGCGTGGCCAATTCTGACCCCATGGGCGTGATTGGATTTATTTATGTAGGTGACCATTTTGCGTTGCTTCATACTAAATATCTTAGCTATGGGCTTTATGGTTTCGGAGAAGCTTTTTTTTTCATTATAAGCTTATGGAAGCTAAGGAGCCCCGGGTGTGGCCAATTTGGAACCCAGGGGGATGATTGGTAGGATTAATGTTGGGGACCACTTTACGTTGCTACATACTATATTTGTAAGGTTTGAGCCTTGTGGTTTCAGAGAAGACGATTTTTGAAGTTTTTCCCATTGTAAGTCTATGGAAGCTTATGAGCCCCAGGGCGTGGCCCATTCTGACCCCAGGGGCATGATTGGCAGGATTTATGTAGGTGACCATATTACGTTGCTACATACTAAATATCTTAGCTATGGGATTTATGGTTTCGGGGAAGAAGATTTTTGAAGCTTTTTTTCCCATTTTAAGTCTATGGAAGCTACCGAACCCCAAAGTGTTTTTGTTTGTTTTGAGGTTTACTGTCCCCGTCAACACTATATAAGTCATTTTGGAGACGTTGCTTCCAATTTTGTGGGACTTTTACCCGACATTGAGATGAAATGACATCTCAAGCCCTGTGGCCAAATGAAACCAATATGCATGGACGATCCGACTCGTACCTCTAAGCGGTTTACCAGTACTCGTGTGCTTGACGGGCGTCCGTGGCCTAGTGGTTAAGAGCGCTGACTCTTGATCATTAGGTCTCTCACCGCTGTGGTTCGAGCCTCGCTCGGGTCACATGTGAGAAGCCAAGTTCTGCAACGGAAGGTCAGGTGGTTTTTCTCCGGGTAGTCCGGTTTTCGCCCACCTCTGATTAACGATCGGCTCGATATGAGTGAAATAATTTTGAAAGGACCGTAAAACCAAAACAAAAAAAAAACAAGTACTCGTGTGCGGTCAGTTTCAGCTCTGCGTGGAAGCATCATGCAGCCCATCTATTTCTTTAAGCCCCGATGGGCGGGGGCTGTACCCCAGGGTGTGGCAAATTTGGACCCCAGGGGCATGATTGGCAGATTTTATGTAGGGGACCACTTGACCTTGCTACATACTAAATATCTATGCTCTGGGCCTTGTGGTTTCAGAGATTTTTTTAAGTTTGTCCCATTATAAGTCTATGGGAGCTATATGTTGCCATGGCAACAAGAGTGTCCATCTGATCTGCTCCAAAACATTATATGTCCTTTCCCCCTACCTGATAATGCTTCACATGAAATTTAATCATAATTGGCCAGTTGGCTGTAAAGATATACTTATTTGAAAATGTGAACGGACGACGGACGCTGGAGCATTGGCATACTAATACCTCACATGAGCCTTCGGCTCAGGTGAGCTAATAAATTTGCTATTGCCCGGACAAAAGTTAATGATGGACGACAGACAACAGGCCACGGCATAAGCTGACCTGGAGCTGTCCTCCAGGTGAGCTAATAATAAAGTCGCTATTGCTCGGACAACGAAAGTAAATGGCGGACGACAGATGAATGACGGACACATGACTGACAACAGACCACGGCATATGCTGACCTGGTGAGCTAATAAGGTGGAGTGGAGAGTTTGAGCAATTCTGGTTGATGGTGACCAAAGGAAAATTTCTGTGAAAATATTTCAAAATCAGTCTAGCTCTTTAGGAGTAGAAGTCATTTTAAAGTTTGCATATTTTTGTCTCTGATGGCCATCATGTTCAGTGAAGCAAAAGGATTTTAAGCAATTTTGTTAGAGAGTCATCCATGGAACATTCCTGTGACATTGTAGAAGCCTCCGTGGTGTAGTGGTTACGCTACTCGCCTTGTAAACCAGGGGTCACAGGATCGATCCCGGGCTTCTCCAGACTTTCAGATGAGTCTTTAAACCGAGGTCCCATCTCCGTATGACCTTAGCTGTTGGTGGGATGTTAAACTCCAACACTCACTCACTCCTGTGACATTGTTTCCTGTTAGAGTAAATTCTTTTAAACATTTTTCTATCTTCAGTTCTCGCAACAATCTTGTTCAGCAGATTGGAACTGATTTGATGATGATGATGATAATGCTTTCATGTTTAACGTGTCAACCCTCTTTGTGGGTCATAAGCATCAAGCAGTCAACGGCTGAACGGCGTGGAACTATTTGAGCAATTTAGTTAGATCATAGATGGTCACCCAAAAAATGTTTCGGCGAAATCATTTATAAATCAATCAACTTGTTTAGAAGTAATTTAAAGGTTTTTCTATTTTTAGCACTGGAGCCCACCTTGTTTGGCAGACTGGAATGGTTCGAGTAATGTTGGTAGTGGGTGCCCAAGTAAGATTCCTGTAAAATTATTTCAAAATCCATCTAAAGGTTTTTCTATTCTTTAGCACTTGCAGCCATCTCGTTCATTGGAGCAATCTGAGCAATTTTGGTTTGTCACCTTAGCAAAATTATTTCAAAATCAAACCACCAGTTTAGGAGGGAATGACTTTTGAAGGTTTTTCTATTTTTTTAGCTCTGGTGACCATCTTGTTCATCGGAGCAGATCTGTTTGGGGGATTTTTTTTGTAGAGGGATACCCAAGGAACATTCCAGTTGAATTATTCCAAAATTCAGCCATCGGTTTAAGAGATGTCATTTAACGATTTTTCTATTTTTAGCTCTGGCAACCATCTTGTTCATCAGTGCAAAATGGTTTGAGCAATTTTGGTACAGGGTCACCCAAGGATTTGTAATTACTCAAAAATCCATCCACCAGTTTAAGAGGAAAACTGTTAAGGTTTTTATATTTTTAGCTCTGGCAGCCATCTTGTTCACTGGAGTGGAACGGTTTGAGCAATTTTGGTAGAGGGTCACCTAAGGCACATTCCTGTGAAATTATTTCAAATCCTGAGTTTAAGGAAGAGAGTCATTTAAAGGTTTTTCTGTTTTTAGCTCTGGCTGCTATTTTGTTCATCGGGGCCACCTAGGCAACCTTGTGAATGGCTGGAG
The DNA here is from genome assembly GCA_963580285.1 of Lucinisca nassula. Taxonomy (NCBI): domain Eukaryota; kingdom Metazoa; phylum Mollusca; class Bivalvia; order Lucinida; family Lucinidae; genus Lucinisca; species Lucinisca nassula. Next base: position 67,893,117 of record OY757010.1, read on the forward strand.
CAATTTTGGTAAAGGGTCACCCAAGGAATATTCCTGTAAATTATTTCAAAATATGTCCAGTAGTTTGGGGAAGTTATTTAAAGAAAAAGTTGACAACAGACATAAACGTAATCAGAGTTGACTACAGACGTACAGCCAGAGGCCTATCACAATAGCTCACCTTAAGCACTTTGTGCTCAGGTAAGCTAAAAAGGATATATCCAAGTTTTGCATGGTGAGGGTTAACCACTATAGCACAGAACCTTGGCTCCAAGGTTATTAAACCTTTTTCATGCTCAGCTGACTTGAGCATGAAATTTGTCCTGCTCATAAATTTTAAAATGCCAACAATTGTTGGCATTTTAAAATTTATGAGCAGGACAAACAGCATTCTGTGCTGATCTGAGCAAGAAAATTGCTCCTTCCATTTGTATTTTAATATTTATGAGCATTATAAATTTCATGCTCACCTGAGTTGAGCATGAAAAAAAGTTTCATAACTTTGGGGCTTCACCTGTTTGACTTATTTATGATGATGATCACAAACAAAACTGCAATAAACTTGGTCATGCAATAAAAACAATAAACACTATATAATGTGTAAATCTAGTTTATTCACACTTGCTGCACTATAAATATAAAAAATTATCTTTTTATTGCAAATTCACTGACCACAACCTTTTTATGTAAAATGATGATCTGTACAAATGATAAATGTTTGTTTGTTTTTGTTTTAGGCCCCACCAACAACTAAGGTCATATGGAGGCAGGCCCTTGGTTTAACCCTTGACCTGCTGATTATTTAAATATGACACACCCACTACTGATTATTAACCAATCAGATGACTTGATGCAAATTATTGCAACAAATTAATAAACTGAATGGCAAAGAATGAAGATCCTGATCAGAAGCCATCTGATCTGGATCTACATTGTCTGAAAGATAAGGCATATCCGGGCTCAGCAGGATAAGAGTTAAGGACAATCCAAAAGTTTGGAGAAGCCCGCTAGCTTTGTATGGCACAAATGAAAAATACTTATCAATGATAAAACAGCTTTTCAGGTGGGTTCAACCCAGAAAGAAAAGAAAATTTGTATTTTTTTAATTACAAAAGCAGAATAAATTTCAGGTGCATCTACTAGTGGTCACACTTGGCGAAGATTTGGGGCCAGTTGTTCAAAACTAACGACGTCGTTAGTTAACGTATCGTTAAAACTTTGATCACTAAATATGGCAAATATGCTGAAATTTTTGCTGAAAAAAATGTGAGCAGCTTTTGCGGACGCAAAAGCTGCTCACATTTTTTCAGCAAAAATACCAAAATCTATGATATTGTACTTGCTAGAAGAGTTAACAATATGACCACTAACGGGCTCTTTAAGCTAACGATGCTTTGAACAACTGGCCCTTGGAATCAATCATCATTTCATAACAAGTGACCATACATAGTTCCAGATAAGCAATAACGAGAATAATTTTGGGATTTTTTTTTTTTTTTTGTAATTCTCCATTATGGGTGAGTAGTTGTGGGTACTTGTAAGAACAGCCTATATATTGTGGGTTGTGGAGCCACCAATATATGGGTTGTGGAATCGCCTATATGTTGTGCAACTGCCAATATGTTGTGAGTACATGTACTTGTTAGAATCGCCTTGATGAGGCGATTGTTAGAATCGCCTTGATGAGGCGATTCTAACAAATATGCACAACTTCTGTTTCTAACAATAAAAACCGGCCCCGATAGCTCAGTTGGTAGAGTGTACGCTCCGGGGAACGGGAGGTCTCGGGTTCGATCCCGGGCCGCGACATACCAAAGTCGTTAAAAATGGTACTAGCTGCTCCTCGTTTGGCACTCAGATTTACGGGGTAGAGCTAGGACTGGTCGATCCAGTGTCAGGATAATGTGACTGGGTGTGGTATCATGTAATGTGTCTGGGACATGATACTTCAGTGAGGCAGCACTATAAACATGAGCATTGAGCTCCCTGTCGCAACCAGACACCGTCGTGATATGACTGAAAAATTGTTGAAAGCGACGTTAAACCCGAATTCACACACACACACACACACTAACAATAAAAAAATTATCTCTGATTATCCCCATTACTGCACCTTATCTGAAGATACTCAAAGGACAGACAAATAATCAATTATATATTGATCTATTAAACTGACAGAAATATTTATAGCACTGTTTCTTAACTCATTGCATGCAGTTGCCAAAACCCCTTAAGGGGTACCTTGGCAAACAGTGCAGACCCAGATCAGGTGCCGCAGAATACGGCATCTGATCAGAGTCTGCACTATTTGCTAAAAGAATTTTCCATCAAAAATAGTATAAGAATGAAAAAAAAGGCCTACCACCCCTTATATGACAAATGGACTTGTCTAACATATAGCAATGGAAGAGTCCACTAGTATACAATGGGTTATTATGAGGTACAGCATATAATAAAGTGGAAGCCTAACTGGAAAATGTATTCATTAACCCTTGACCTGCTGAATATTTAAATATGCCACACCCACAACTGATTATCAACCAATCAGATCTCTTGATGCAAATTATTGCAAGAAATTCTTAAACTGAATGACAAACAATGAAGATCCAGTTCAGATGGCTTCTGAAGAAGCCATCTGATCTGGATCTATATTGTTTGAAAGAGAAGACATTTTTTTTTTTTTTTTTTGGTTTTGGTTTTACGGCCCTTTCAAGATTATTTCACTCAAATCGAGCTGATCGTCAATCAGAGGTGGGCGAAAACCGGAGTACCCGGAGAAAATCCACCTGACCTTCCGTTGCAGAACTTGGCGTCTCACTTGTGACCCGAGCGAGGCTCGAACCACAGCGGTGAGAGACCTAATGAATAAGAGACAGCGCTCTTATCCACTAGGCCACAGAGGCCCGTGAAAGATAAGACATATCCGGGCTCAGCAGGACAAGGGTTAAATAGAAAATTTATACAGATAAATGCTCATTTTCCTATGTTATCTATACATGTTAACCCTTAAGATGTCAATCAACAACTGTCGTCTGCTTTGTTGTCTGCTGGTTAAAAATTATATTTGCAAACAGTGTGGACCCTAATCAGACTGCTCCTCTAGGGACTAACAGTGTGGATCCAGAGCAGTCTGATTAGCGTCCACACCATTTGCCTGTATACAAAAATTTTGTCTCAAAAGTTCAGAAGATACAATAGACGACATAAACAGACGACATTTTCCGATGCAGGTTTCTTTGGCATATTAAGGGTTTATTAGATATTAAGTGAACCCATCAAATAGTATAGAACTTTCTATGTGCAGAGAGACGAAATTTCAATTGATCATGGAAAACCAAGATCAGCCAATGCTAAATCAATTTCTAAAATCAACTCAACCTGGAACCCCTAAATTTTGAATGGACTCCTGCTATATATAAGACGGAAGATTCCATTCAGTACAAAAACGGTTACAGTTCACTAGGTCAAATGGCTAAGAAATTTCAGAATGCATATGACACACAATAACTAATTTAACCCTTGTCCTGCTGAATATTCAAATATGCCACGCCCACTACTGATTATCAACCAATCAGATTACTTGATGCAAATTATTGCAATAAATTCACAATTCGAATGGCAAACAATGTAGATCCGGATCAGATGGCTTCTTCAGAAGCCATCTTATCTGGATCTACATTGTTTGAAAGGTAAGGCATATCCGGGCTCAGCAGGACAAGGGTTAACACAAACAATATTCACATTTTCTGTAATAAAATGATAAACTAGTGTCTTAACAGGAAATGTGAAACATATGCGATATGTTGTAATGAAAATAAGAAAACATACAAACGGCATTATAGAAAATATAGATAACCAATTCTGAAAAAAAAAATGTCAATGATAAACAACCAATTTTGAATAAAAGAATATCACTGATAACTAGCCGGCCTCGGTAGCTCAGTCGGATGCGCGTCTGACAGGTGATCAGGAGACGCCGCTCCGTACCTGCCGGGGTCAGCAACTTTCTTTCATGGAGATTGATCATGAAATCTTTTCTACGGTCATTCTCTCCCTTCTGCTGATTCGAAGGGCAGTTGTCAGATTCTGGCGAAAGAATGTGCACTATACTGGTTAACCACTTACGTATAAGCCTGCCCAGGAAAATTGTGGATAGATAAACTGACTGACTCAAAAATAACCTCAAATAGTGTTGACTGGGCCGTTAAACTCCAATACAAACAAATCACTGATAACTATTAGGCATAAGGACAATAATTTATAAATAAAAAAAAAGAAGAAAAAGAGATTCACAACCAAGAAAGCATGAGAGATGTTGACAGAGAGATGAATAATCAGGCTGACAGAAACAAATGGTGCTTGGCAGTGATTACTGTAATGATCCTAATTATTGGGACAGACAGTCATTAGCAAACAGTGCAGACCCAGATCAGACTGCTTCTGAAGGAGCAGTCTGATCTGGGTCTACATTGTTTGCCATTCCATTTGCACCTTTTGGACTCCTTGCTGGATCATGAAAATTTTTTTTTAAAAGTTTAGGAGAATTACACCCAAGTCCTCAAGGTGTCAGAATGTTTAGGATTTTTACAGAAGTTTATCCTTTATTTGTAGACTACAAAGGTACATGTACATGTATGCTCAACACTCGAATACTTTGTCACTAGCCTAAATTTAACTTTTTACCACACAATTTTTACAGGCTATCTTGCTGCGTAAGCCTGTGGAAGGCTATTTTTCACAATGATAAAAAACTTTAGACGTATTAACATTACACCACAGCCTCTTAAGCCAGCTCTCGCTCATCTAGGCTTGAAGAAATAAATGGGATGCATGATGCTCCCATGCAGAGCTGAAATCCGACCCCACACGAGTACTGGTAAACCACTTAGGGGATCTAAGCCTGCCCAGGTAAAGCAGTGCGAGTCGGACCGTCCATGCTTATAAACCTTATTGGTTTCATTGGGCGAGAGGGCTTGAGATGTCATTTCATCTCAATGTCGGGTAAAAGTCCCACGAATTTGGAAGCAACATCACCAAAATGACCTATACAGTGTTGACAGGGACGTTAAACCTCAAATCAAACAAAAACAGCCTTTTAAAAAACTACTGTTGGTATCCAACACAGAAATCCTTTTAAACAAGTGTGTTATATCCAAACAAATGTATAGATTATATGTAAGAATAGGTTAAGAGGCCATATTCCCGATTCTTGTTGAAAGCGTAATATTATTGGTTTTGTTTGTGTTAAGACTTTACATCCCTGTCACCACTATTTAGGTCATTTTGGCAATATTGCCTCCGATTTTGTGGGACATTTACCAGACACGGAGATGTTTGGCTGGCTTCAGCTCTGAGTGGAAGCACCACGCAGCCAAATCTATTTCTCCAACCCCAGATTTGCATTTAGAAAACCCGAAAACATGTTCAGGGTACTTGTCGAAACCACCTCAAGGAGACAATTCCTACAAGTATCAGAAACCTACTTTTTCATGGAGAAATAAGAAAATTATCTCAACATCATTCACATTACTCCCACTTATCTGGAGCTATGTGGCATTTCGCTATGATTAACCTTTGTCCTGCTGAATAAATTAATGTAGCTACACCCATTATTGACTATTAACCAATCAAATTGCTTGATACAATTTATTCATTCAATCTGCAAACTGCATGACAACTCATCCCCGCCCATCAGGGGCTTGGAGAAATAAACTGGGCTGCATGGAGCTTCTGTGCAGAGCTGGAACTGACTGAACTTCGAGTACTGGCAAACTGCTGAGAGGGACTAAGTCTGAACAGGAAAAGCGCTGCGAGTCGGACCGCTCTGAGAACCCTAGCAGTTTATTTGGGCGGTATGGCTTTAGACACCATTTCATCTCAATGTTGGATTAAAGTCCCACAAAATCCAGAGCAACATCTCCAAAATGAACAAAACAGTGTTGTGGGGGATGTTAAACCTCAAAACTGCATGATAGTGTAGATCCTGATCAGACAGCATCTCTGATCTGGATCTAAACTGTTTGCAAAGGCAGGGATTTTGGTATTCAGCAGGATAAAGGTTAATAAGTGATAAATGAACACTCTAGTCGGACAGGTCCTTTGAGACAAACATGTTTGAGACAAAGATAGCCAATTGTATGATAAGAAGTTATTCTTTCAATTTTATTTGTTTGGTTTGAGGTTTAACGTCCCTGTCAACACTGTGTAGGTCATTTTGGAGACATTGCTTTCAATTTTGTGAGACTTTTACTCGACATTGAGATGAAATGACATCTCAAGCCCTGTTGCCCAATGTAACAAATAGGGTTTATAAGCATGAGCGGTTCGACTCTCACCATTGCCTGGGCAAGGTTTAGATCCTCTAAGCGGTTTACCAGTACTCGTTTGCTGTCGGTTTCAGCTCTGCGTGAAAGCATCATGCAGCCCATCTATTTCTTGAAGCCCCAATGTACGGGGCCCGTCTTTCAATTTTAACCCTTCAACTGCTACATGAACTCCTGAAGCAGACCACAATTTGATTTCTTCAATACTTTTCATTGCAACTAAGGCTTGACTCTCCATTCCCCTGATTCAAGAAGAGCAGCTGGCAAAAGAATGCGCAGTGTACTGGTTAAACACTTATGAATAAGCCTGCCCAGGAAAGTGTGGATAGGTAAACTGACTGGCTCAATATGACATAATTAGTCTTGACTGGGCCATTAAACTCCAATATAAACAAACAAACAAAATAAGGACTGACATTAAATGAGAATTGGGGTAATGGTAATTGGTATTTTTCACTGAAAAATAAGGAAAATACACTTTGAAAACGCTGTCTGCTGGGCCTGAGTTAGAAGAAGGATATGAACAGTTTCATTGCAAGACTGCTATATGTAAGGCAGACGATTCCATTCTCTACAAAATAGGTTAAACAGTTACCTAATGATGATATTGAATATTTCCAGATTCTGTCTGCAATGACCCTGTGATATCTCGTTTATGTGAATTCTCTTTTTTACAATGGGTATTTACAACTGGGCCCCAGAGATTATTATAAACATTACAATAACACAGCATTTTTTCATATCTCCAGAAATAGCATGTTTCAGACTAAAATTTGTAATATTTGTTAGAACGGCCTCACTAGAGCCGTTCTAACAAGTACTCACAATCTATGATTCCGAGTGAAAATTAGGAAAATAATGTATACCCCTGTAAACTCCACTTACGAACTTTTTAGGAGATGACGTCTTTAAGCCACAAGGCTTACTGTCAGATCCTCTAGCCATATCATATTTATATATGTGTATTTTTCATGCTCAACTCAACTTAAAATAAAATTTGTAGTGTTCATAATTCTGAAAGTTCAAACTGGACAGTCTCC